>UCOK01008673.1:0-461526 GCA_900474325.1 Synergus umbraculus
ATATATATATATATATATATATATATATATTCAACATTTCAAACTCGAAGAATTATGAATGACTGGGTAAAAGATTCCCTCTATTTTTTAAAATACGAGTCTCAAATTTTCCTTATTTTACAGGATGCTGTTTTAGAAAATAATAATCTTGTGTTTATTGATCCTGTCGTATACGAGACCAGCTTCTACTTCAACTTTCTTATTATCTTCCAGCGTAAAAGCACAAGTACTTCATTTCCTTACATAATATCATAATACCGCTGAAAATTGTATACCTATCCAATGACAAAATATCTTGCTACATCTTCAAAGAAAATATTTTATCGATTATGGTTTGAACGAAATAGGGTATTCGATATTGAACAAAGTGCTGAGATAAGCAATGCAGTCGATATACTCAAATAATGCTGTATAGCAGGGTTGTGCACTGGGGAAATATTCTTGTATACATAGCATCCACTTGAGTTTCACAAATGTTTGCTACAATCTGTAAAAGTCGAACTACATACAATACAAAGTATCAAAGGCAATATAATCTTTTCAATGAAAAACGAAGTTGTTTACAATTCACTTTTTCTCTTGAAGTTTTGATTTGAAACCTTTTTTCACAAAGTAAAGAGTATCATATCTTTTACCTCTAATGTAACTAGAAACTGAAGAATAATAAAAGATAAAAAATACTACAAAAAAACGCTACAAAAAATTTTTTCCCAGTGCAAATTTTTATCTTTATTCAAGCATAAATACGGGAGAAGATTGAAAATGAAAATATTAACAAAAAGTCGGGTCTGTGAAATCAACCAACACCGAAATGTTTTTAAAGCCGATGCTTCAACTATAAATAAAAGATAAAAAAATAATACATAAAAAAACTAGCACTTGTATCGAAAGACTGCAAAAAATACATCACAGTTTATTCCGTTGGTTTAAACGATTTATTCTAATGTTCTAAATTTATTCAGACTCGTATACTCATACTCGTATATTATCTAGGTAAACATCGAAAGTACGAGCGAAGCAAATTCTGGAGGTGAATTAGAATGAATATCTAAACCCTCCGCCTTTTCCTACTATCGAATTGAAATCCAGACTACGTTTCTGCTAAACCAGATGATGAGAGTCTGCCCTGGAAGAAGTTAGTGCACGTGAGAGAGGCATAGAGTGCTCGTCGCTTCATTTATGAGATTTTTACGGCAAGCGTCGCAAGCCTCTGGGTTATCGTGCGCTTTATCATCGCCTTTTCGATATCGTTCTCTTTGTTACCTCTCAAAATTTTAGCACTGCCTCGTTTTCTCGCTCAATTTATAGACCATCAGGTTCAAACGACTTATCCATTTTTAGAATTTTTTATTCAAAACAATCTACATATAAATTGGAGATTCTCTTATTCTTGCTATTGATTTCCGTCAGAATTAGGGAAAAACTTCTTACAAACAAAGTAGGAACTGAAAAAGTACTTAATATTTATAATCATTTACTCGATTTGAGACTTTAAATTTTCTCATTTTATACTAAAGAAAAAAAGCAGGTTGTGTACAAGGAATATCATTTGAGGTACTCACTTTGTCGTGACCTATCCTCTGATAGTAGTACTTGGCATACTCGTCCAGCCACACTTCACTCAGTCTTATACTGTTCCTCTTGAGCACGTTCACGCCACTGCGCCACTTGTACGGTGAACGTTTTCTGAAGATGTGACCTACGTGCGAGCAAGGCACGATCTCCAGAGTACCTGAAAATCATGAGGACATACAACTATACAAGCTACCTTATTTTGTGAGTTAGTACTTCTAATTAGACTTTTTATTATTGAATGTTACATACTTAAATGAATTCTGAAGATTTCACAACATTGAATCAATCTCTCTTCTCATATGATTTAAAATATCCTTAATAATTTAAATAAAAGCCTCTTACCACCACACATCCAAGTTTTGAAAGATAGTTCAAGATTCTCGCCTCCCCAAATATCAAAGCCGCTATCATATGTACCCAGGCGTTCAAAAAATGCTTTGTCTATCGCAAATAATCCACCTGCCATCGTCGGCGTCCAGACAGGTTCGGCAGTATTTTTATGTCTTTTTTTCTCTCGTTCTGGAACTGCGTGCCAGTTGAACTACAAAAAAAAATAATTTGGAATTGAATTCTTTAGATAACATTAACAGTTTTAGAAGAGGGAAATCAAATGTCGATATGTTGAATTAATTTACCTGAAGGTTCCAATCAAATCCACCAACATTAACACCACCAGAATCTCTCCAATGATATTCTAAAGTGGTATCATCGATAACGTCAATGACTGGACAAACCACAGTGGTTGGATCACGTGCAATTCTGTCCAAAAGCGGTTCCAGCCATCCTTCGGTGCATTCACAGTGGCTGTCCAGATATGTCAAAACTGGAGCTTTCGCTGCACTAGCTCCTAAAAGTCGAGCCCTGATTAAACCTTCCCTCTTTTGAGCCCTAACGATCTTCACTTTGGGATAGTTCATCATATAATCCTCAAGTTGACGTTTGAGATGTGCTGCAAAAGGTGAAAGATGTAATTAGATCACCTATAATTATGGAAACTTGCCTCTATGAAAAAATTCAAACTAAAAGGAAAGGAGCTTCTAAAACTTCATTTCAAAGTTCAAAAAGCTATTAAACCATATCTTAAATTTTTTAATTAACGAAAATTGAAAACAAAATGTTTAAGCTTAATATTATTAATATTCTTATTAATATTAATATTATTCAAGAAAATTGTAATTTTTCCTCCACTTTTACTAAAGTTTGTATAATTCATCATTTTAAAAAGTTTTAATTTAAATTTTCCAGACACCTGAATATGAGAATCATTCAAGAGCTTTTAATTAAATTTTATATTTTTCCTCGCATTACTAATTTTTTAAAACATTTTTATATAAAACTCAGATTCACCTAAACCAATTTCAAGAAATAATTGTCTTG
This sequence comes from Synergus umbraculus, assembly GCA_900474325.1. Taxonomy (NCBI): domain Eukaryota; kingdom Metazoa; phylum Arthropoda; class Insecta; order Hymenoptera; family Cynipidae; genus Synergus; species Synergus umbraculus. The sequence continues at coordinate 2,953 of UCOK01008673.1, forward strand.
AATAATTTTAAATAAACTTTAATAAAAAATGCTGTTATGCCTGGGAATTACTTTATGAATTCTATTAATACTTTATGAATAAAAATTAATTATTTACAATCTAAGAGAGTGTGAAAATTGAAGTCCCTCTACTAAATGATATTGTCTGACTATTCTGTATTCCTACTACTTGTTTTAGAGACTACTACTGAATTATATTCTACTACTTATGAAATATATTTTTTTTGTAAATGAAAACATGAAATATTTTCAAATCAGAACCGTTTCAATTTTAGACTATTTTTAAACTTGAGCTCCTTGAAGATTTAATTAATGTTTAAATTAAATTTTAAGGCAGGATGTTTTCAAAGCTCCAGATTTATGTCTTAATTATTTGCTGCTTTGATTCCTCTCAAAATGAAAACCCTCATTGTTTTAATGTTATTGAAAGATAAAATGTAAAACGGAAAACGATACAATAATAATGAAATTCCTAGCCTTTCAAAAATAATTAAATTTTCCTTCTGAATGTTTTATAGCTTACTACTTATCCTTAAACAATTTCATATTATAAGTACTAAAATAAAAATTTATAATACAATATAATAGAATTTCTAAAGATTTTATGAACAATCGAAGAAAATTGAATAAAAAAACATTCAGGATCTCAGAAACAATGAGATTAAGCTAGACTGTCATCTAACGATAGACCGGATCGCAATTAGTAGATCAACGTAATTTACTTGAAGGAGAATAGGTTTATGCGCACACCAAACTCTAATCCCGAGCCACCGTTGAGGGTTTAGGTAACTATGGACAGTGTAAAGGGATTGGGTAGATAGCCATGCTTTGTCTGCTTACCAAAACACGTTATTTATAGAATTGTATTGTATTGTTACGGAAAAGTACAAATTTATTCTCAAAATTTTTTGTCTCTTATTGTATTTTCTTTAAATTAAATTCTTCAAGTATAAATCGAAAATTTCATTTAATGATTTAAGGTATGCGAATAATTAATTTATATATAAAGACGATATAAAATAAAATTCAAGCAAAAAAAAATAAATTTTTGTTCCATTTTTATTAGGTTAATACTGCAATATGATGGAATGTGATGCAAGCTAGGTGATTTAATTAATTAAATTTAATTACGTTGATTTAACTACGTTAATTAAATGTCAGCAAGATTAATAACAAACAAAGTTGGGTTTTGTTGAGGAAAAAATGACAAAATGGACTTTCTAATCCGTCGTTAAAATCTGTTCCTTTATTTCTCCGATTCGGCTTATTCTCTTGAATTTAATTAAAAGGCATGTCGACTATTCTCCCGAATATCCAATTACGTTCACCTAATTAATTTCACTTTGCCTTTAGAGTGCGGAAAATCACATAATACATGCACACTATAGTATAAGAGAATATTTTTGACATTTGAAAATTTTCAAAGGGGATGGAATTCAAAGCGACCCAAAAGAAGGATCGATTGAAAGAAGGGAGAATAATGGATAGAATGAGATTAATTTGCCTGCAATCGACGATGAAAAAAAAATTTACTTCTTCATTAAAAGAGAATTTGAGAATAGTGAACTATGAAATTGAATAATTTGATCACAAATTCATATTTTGTTATATTAATTTATATTATTTCGTTATATATTAATAGGCTCGAATTTATATTGAAGACAAGTTGTGAATATCATGTTACAGAGATACCAAATATCAGACCGAGGTTGGTGAGCTTTGGTCTCCATAATGGAACCACTACTGTGGGAGGAGGGGATAAGTATGTTTATGAGGCTCACTTCCGGCCAGTCCAACAGGCTTATCTCGAACTTTTAAGGGGCTTGAATGACCTTTCCACAAACCTACTTCCACCACGGCGTAACCATAGTTTACCTCTGTTTCTCTTTTTTGGTTTCTCTTTTTCCCATTTCCCCCCTTTAAGCACACTTGCTTTCAAAATGATAGCGAACGTGATTAAGACATTGGTCTGAGCTGCCATAAAAGAAGTTAGTAGAGACCACTTTTGCATTTCAAACGCAGTGATTAAATCTACATAAACCTTTCTTTTCTAATTATAAACCTAAAGAATTCTAAATTTATCGTCTTCAATAATTATACTATAATTATAATAATATGTTTCTGCGATCAAGTTTTGACGTCTGCATTAGTATAGGTGTTATCCAAATTGAATCAAAACCAATTCCTGTATTTATGGTTAATACTACTCACGCATATCGGAGAAATCATCAACGAGGATAATTTCCTGAATTAAATGATCGGGTGATCTATCTAGGACCGTATGCACCGTTCTCAATAAAACCGACCAGGCCTCATTATGAAAACAAATAATCACAGCTGTAGGCGGAAGATCCTTCAGGTATCTCCCAGGCTCCTTGCACCTATAACAAAAAACGAAAATAATTTATTAAATCATTATCCTAATTAAAAAAAAAATGTTTTTTAACATAAAACTAGAAATTTAAGTAGTATAATCAATTTTAAGTCAGACGTGGAGGTTTGTAATCATTTATCCATAATTTTTAATCAAACTTTAAAAGTAACAAGTAGTATTAGTCGTTTTAAGTCAGACACACATGTAACAAGTAGTATAGCTCAATTTACGGCAGCCAATTCTTGACACAGCGACGCGAGAGAGCTATTTATAATAGTAGAAACAGTAACGTTATTCACCAACTCCGACAAGTAGTGTAAACCCACTTTGATCAGCCATTCAGATACTTTACATCTCGTACCAGATGTTCATTTTTTACGCGCTATGTAGATTGTACAAGGCCATAAAAAGGCGTCTATTTTTCACGGGTCAGTGAAACGCAAAACGTGATTGCGGGACAAGGAATCGTTTCTGTCGAATCTACAAAATTCTACCATCATTGAATAACCGTTCCTGATTTCACTAGCAGCACTCTTCATACCCATTGGTTCCCGTTTGTCGTTGAAAAGTGGATATCGCTGCTGGATGGCAATCGACTGGAAATGACTGAATCGCTTACCGTTTGAAGGGTTTTTCTTCTTCCTTCAAATGCCAACTCCTCCTATCGAACACGCCAATTTTCACAAAACTTTGTAACAAGTTACTGACAAAAGCTTGATATTTTCGCATTTATCGACTGTTATACTTTTCACCGCGCTATTTATAAATTACCATATTTAAGTAGTATAAGTAGTACAAGACAGTTTAAGTCAGACATAATGTGTATACATATAATTGGCTGGCTTCAATTGACTTATACTACTTGATGTCCCTCAGCCAGTTAAAATTGACGTAGACTGACTTAAATCGACTTATATTACTTGATACTTATTGTGTTTCACTATAAAATATCTGTACTACTTGTATTCGCTTATATTGAAGTTATTTCTTTTATTTAGTATAAATGGTTTCAGCCAGAGACTTACCAAGATAGAATATGACATTTTTGCCGATACTAGGGTGGCACAAGATTCAATTTTTCAATTTCGCTGAATTTCCCCTGACTTTCAGACAAATTCCCTGACAGAAATATTTATAATCCCTTAAAATACATAAAAATCTACTAAAATTGTTGAAAATTTCTTGAAATCATTAGAAATCCAGAGAATGTCAAAGAATGCTTGGAAATTCTTTATAATTCTTCGAAATCCTTAAAAAGTTTATGAAATCTGTTAAATAAAATATAATAGCTATGTAATACAGCAGAATCCCGGTAATTTGTAATCCCGATAAAATGAAAATCTCGGTATTTCGCAGTAAATCGCCAGTCCCTTGAAAAAATTGCCCCTAATTCGTAACCCGATTGGTCAGGTCCCTTGACTTTACGAATTAGTGGAATTCTACTGTAGATACGACGAAAATAATATATAGTTATTATAAATATCAATTTCTATTTTCCCTGACAAATTATTTTTCCCCGACATTTTCGTGACTTCCCTGACTTCTCTAATACGTAGCTACCTTGCGATACTCTCAAGGTTATATTTTAAGCTGCTTTTGCTATTTTCTCAGTGTGAAAGGTGATATCCAAAGGATGTTAGGAAATGGATGATCCGCAGACATAGGATGGGTATGGAGCCAATAAGGAGGTCGAATATGAATGAGTATATGCAACACTTCAATGCGCCTGGTGTTTGGTGTCGGTACTGAAGATCCTTATGGGTATATACAAAGCTGGGGTGCTATTGCCGCCTGTCCCTCTTGAGGATTTATGTGATGCATATGGAATTTCTGTCCGACCCAGTCGACAACATGTTCCTCGATCGCAAAGTCCTCTTGAGACTTTCCCGACGCGAAGATACTACTGCTTCTCGAATAATATTCCGAGGTTCTCTAGAAGCTCTTCTACATGGAGAGTATAAACTTTGAATGTGCAAAATTGGTTATTGGTTCCTACCTACATCGCCTTCTGTTTCTTGCGACATTCAATGGAATCTCTATCTAAGTCTTTCAATATCCTTAAAGCTCTTCAGTAAAAAAGAGTTCTAATAGAATTATAACATCGATACTTTTGTGACACGATAAGAATTTAAAGATTTGTACTTTACGAAATAATAAAAATGTGATGGCACAGAAATTGTACATAAAACATATTTCTGCAGGTTTTTTAAACCTTTTTTTCTATTTGCTATTTAAGTGGTATTTTACTGCCTCCGAGGGTATTTAAACTTTATACAGCGGTGGTCAATTTTATCGTAATATTTCACAGTTAGTTGGCAATCGTTTGAAATGCTGCGCTTTGTAATCGTGGCTATCGATAGAGTTCTTTTTAAATTCGTTTCCCCACAAAGCTATTGTGCTCACTTCGCCGTAAATTCCATTTCTAAGTATCCCAACAATAAAATTTGATATATGGTGGATATTATCACACCAGAAGGGCAGAAGCGTTGGAAGGCCAAGTCGGATATCTGGAAATGAGAAAATACGATAATGCGGCGATATCGGACGCAGGAGACTAAAACTCGACACGAAATTTTCTTGGCTGTATTCCACACGTGCACTTGCATAAAACTCACAAAATTTTCTGGACTTAGTTATAGTTTTTTTTATCACTTTATGTAAATTAAAAGTTTAACTAAGACTCATACAAAAATATGAATCCTATTTTTCATTATCATTCTTAAGTTGGAAATAAAAATTCTTCTTTTGCAACATTCTTGATTACAGATTACTTTATAATATTTTTACATAACTTAGGTTCAATTTATTGTTTAATTTGAAGAGATTTTGTCGTTTGTAGAATATTATCTTCCATTTTAAGTTTCCAGCGACCTCCCAGAGTGAAACGAGCGTATCCTACTATATGAGAAAGGGTAATTGAATTGATGGGCTTATTTTGCTTGAGACTATGAGGTCCCAGAACCTATTATTACGAAACAAAATTTATGACTTTAAATCCGGAAGAAAATCGTGTTCGCTTAACAAAGTTTCCAGAAGCTATTACTCTGGATTTATTTAAAAGAGTGGATATTACTTTAAAATGTGTCTACACCCAGAAACAATATCTCACAAGCAACGACTAAAATAGTTTCGCTACATTATTTACACAGAAATAAACAATGATTGCCTCTATTTTCCTACAAAATTATCACTGTTATTTATATCTGTTAAATATCAATTATGCAGGAAGTACAGAAAGTGATGAATTTTAACTACAAGATGAAAATAGCATATTAATCGGAGAACAGCATAATAAACGTGATATGTAAAGTGTGACTTCCTGATTCATTAAAGAATATCACATTAAAAAAAATAATAAACTAAATGACACGTCACAATAAATATCAAAACATTTAATAATCTTGAACATGGATCTTCATTACTGCTTATAAAGCCATTGCAACCATCAGTATCGATTTCAAATAAACAGATACCTCCGTCACATGTATCTGAGAGTGCGTGACAGAGAATGTCATCAACCCCAAATTCACAAAACGTATGATTTATAGTCCCCATTATTAATGAAATATAGTTTCTTCATTCACTTCTACCTTCCTGTATGAACTTTATTTTGAATTAAAGTTTAATCTACAACTTGAGCTGCGAAAGATGATGGTTAATTTCTAAGCTACCAAATTTTTAAATCATTTTACTATACTATTGTTGTTTAGCACTAAATCATTCTGTTGACCGAGGGAGTTTGTTGGAGAGCATAAAGGTGTAAAAATTCGTGAACAACTAAAGCATCTAAGTTAAGGTTCGTTTAAAACCGTGGAACGGGATGATGGATCGTGTTCGCCTGTAATGAGTAAACATTCTCGTCACCGTAGTGTGATGTTAGTGGAACGACTCCAGCAAGCCCCGTTCACTAACAAGCGCCCTCCTTTACATAAGTAACTCCGATGCGTGGCCACAATTTCAGGTTCCACATCCACACTCATGCTACACAAACATTTGAGAATTGACGCCCCTCTGACTAACGATATTTAAACTTCCGCTAAAAACTTTAGAACCTTCACTAGTGTGTTTAAAACTATTTTATAAATTAAATTCGTTCTACCGCTGATCTCCCTGATTGACGAGAATTAATACGAAAATTTAAATATTCGGAAAAACTCAACAGTCCTAAACTCATTTTGGATGGATTAATGTATTTCTGAAAGTGTTGGCTATTGGCTGAAACCTAATCTCATTTTGTGCTTCCTGTTCTGCTCTTAAGTCGAGAACCAGTCCTCCAGTGTTACGAGTTGTCCGAAGCAAGACTGCAGCCAGTTGTACCAAGGATGCTGAGAAAACCAACATAATTATCGACATCTCAAGACAATGGGGCTCGTTAGACACTGCGAAACTACTGCTTGAGTCCCAAAGTCAGTTTGCGGAAGAGTCCTTAGGAACGGTATTACTTCCTGTTTGGACGAGAGCCAAGTTACTGACTGCTTATTGGGGGACTGTCTTCCTCAAACTCACGACTTACGTCTCTCCTTGTCTGGCGTCTCTTTTAGAGACATCTAAAGCGCAACCAGCCAACTGCGACTACCCTCGTCTCCAGAGCAGCCACCACCCCTTTCGCAACCCACAATTGTCCGCTTTTCTCAAACCACAGCACATTTCCAACTAATGGACTCAGAAGGGAAGACGGAAAAGACGCACCCTTCTTTTTTTCTGAATGCTTCTGAAGACAACGAGTAACTTTACAACTATCGAGCTGCCAATTCTGTACGAAAGTCAGATGAAAACTGCGAATTTAACACTTTTCAACAATCTTGGATATCTAGACTGAGACAATCACTTTGGATAAATGACGTGAGAATCTTGGTAACAAGACGTTCAAAGAGCAACTTCAACAGTTGCAACAGGAATCAACAACTGTCCAAGAATTCTAACAGTCTGAATCTGCCAGATGTTCAATTTATAATTCACTATTTTCTTCCAGCTGTTTCATTCCCGCGCTGACCATAACAAGGCTTGACAATAAAATGAGCTAAGGTAAGCTTGAATCAGACAAGCAAAAGGGGAATCTCTTGTTAAATGGAAAGTTAATTAAAATATTGAAAAAATTGAATCCCATGACTGTTTAACAGCAGGGAAAATTTATCGGTTAAGTACTAACGAGTAATCAGTACCTGGGCTAATTGACGTTGAAGAATTTATACATCTTTTTCGGAAAAAGGATTCCAGCGTCTTAGAGCAAAGTTCTCCACACAAAGAGGAATTAATTGGTCCTGGCCCGTGATTAGTAGGTCTCTCGGAATTACCGCGATGCTTCCACGATGATTAATGTCTCGGCGTTGCCAACTTTCTCACTGAAGATTAATACCAGAAGTGGCAGAGAAGAGGAAGCTGGAAGGGACGAATTTTAATGCAGCGACGACGGTTTGTCTCTGCACGGGATATTGCGCACAGACTTGAAATTCTGGTGTCCGGAGTTTTCCCCAGCCTATTCATACTTGTAAAGCCTGCTGCGGGCAACCCTTTAGCTCTAGTGTCATCATCCCCCGTACCAACAAATATTTCAATCAAGGCAAGAAACTTTTCATCAGAGGGAATTCATAAATCTAATTTCCTGTATCTGTCATGACAGAGATTACAGTTTTCCGATATATATTTGCAATTTAAAACGTTTGAAATATTTTACGAAAATAAATAACTGTCGAGTTTTTCCATCGCTTATCAATTTTTTTTCTTTTTTTTTTGGCAGTTAGAAGAGTATCAGCAATTTGAAGGATTGATAAAAAGCCTCGTATTTTTATTTTAAAAATAGTAAGAGCATTAAAAACTGCGAACGAAAGTGTAAAAATTGTATTACTGTATAAAACTGGAAAGCATTTCTATCTCGAGATCTCATGGTGAATAATTTAAAATATTTACATCCAACGTAACATGACATTAACATGCACGCTCTAATTAATTAGTAACTCATCCTGTTATCCTTAATCCATCCTTGGAAATACAACAACCTCCACGAAATTAATTATTTCTGCATTTTGAAATTTTTATACAATGATACATGCACGGAAAAAATTATTTATCGAAATTTCCCTTGATAGTACAACCAGCTTACGTATATTTTAGTAACGTTTTGTTAAAATCTGAAACTTTGTCACCGAAAATTAACTGTATTTTTGTCTGTATTTATTATATTATAAAATGATATGTGAGGCTGCCTTTTGCACTTGCATTATTTTAGGTCGCTAACGTTCATCGCTTGTCCCCAATGACGTTTCGCCCCAGCGACCTAATAATAACGGTATTTAATTAACGTGTACATTGCTGTTACAGCTTGCAATACGAGATACCCTTGCATCTGGAAACATAACATTAATCATAACTGGCTACGCGTGTACGTGTCATAAAGGCATAAATAGTTAATCAATTTTACTAGAAATTTAGTTCACTATTTTTGTACAAAAAATTACATATAGCTATTCTTTTTAATTTAATTTTTAAACATATTCAATATGAAATTTTCATATTGCAATAAACTTAACATTGATTTTACTCTTTATTATGTAATGTATGTTACATAAGAGCAACGAGTGAAGTGATATGTTTAAACACGAAGCGGAATGAATTATTAAATGGTTTCCAATTATTAATAGGATACAAAGGGGAAAACAATATACCGTTCATGCCGCATATACCAGGAATTGTATAATACGTATTTTAAACGGAAAACCATCAATGCCAAGAACGAGTCCAAGCAGTCAACTGTTCAATGTAAATTGATAAATTAAATCTGTCATCTCCAGTCGAGACGATTGTCTCGAATGGCACTTTACAAGCCATTATACATTAAATACAATATCGTTTAACTTTGTGGTCGATAACGAGAATTTTGATAAAAGTAATAAATTAATCAAGTAGAATGGTATCAATTGCTACATTTTTTTCTGTAAACATATAGAATATTTCTCCATCGAGTTTATAAGACTTTCATCATTCGCTTATACGGAAACGAGTCGGAAGTAGTTGAAAGATTTAAAAAAACGGGAAACGATTCATGGGGGGGGGAACTTTGTGGCAAATGGAAATTTGCGATAAGTCGGATATGCGGGAGGCGTTGGTGGTTCCACAGGGAAAACGAACTGGCGAGCATCATTTCTACTCATTCCTCTTCATTCCGTCTTGACTATATTTGATCCATTCCTCTCTTTCTGGCTCTTTTATATTATTTTTCTCGGCAGATTGGATTTCGTCGAATCGACGAGTCGAGCCTCGAATACCTTCTTTCCAATTTGCGATGGGCGCACCGCCTGCGCAAACGGGTGTCAGCAAAATCGGGACTCGACATGCACGACTGATTCGAACCAACGGCATAATGCGGGTAATGAGAGGAGGATGGAGAAAAAGGACAAGAAAAACACAGAAAATCGAAATCAAAAGCTTCGAAAAGAGAAATAATTCAGTGGCTTCCGATCGAAAATTCAACAAAGGCATTTAACGAAGAGACGATGTAATTTTTGGGAAATGTTTTAAATCCTCATTATCATTTAACAGGGTATCTAATAAATTTTGCCCACCAAATCCCAGGAGATTTCCCGGACAATTTCCACATTTTTTCCGCTTATAAATATTATAAGGTCCCTCTTTTACGATAGAATCATCATAAAATGCATAGTGGGTTGTGATATGCGTAATTTGCTCTATAAAAATAGATGACAAATAGATTTCAAAAGAGATTCCGAATTTTCATAAAATTTCAAGACACTAATAATGTTGCGACACTAATAATTAATCAATGGTATAATGTTATACTAAAGAGAACTTTGATGAACAAATACAATAATTTAGCAATATTTGATCATTTCCATATAACTGTTCAAACGTATTATTGCCTCACCGGAAATATTCTCTGTTATTTCATCCTCTCTTCCCCAATATTTCAACTCGAGTCTGACGAGGCAATACGCGACCGATCGACCTTCTCTTCACCTCTCGCATTCCCTATCACCAAGTTCGAAGGGAATATATTACTTGCACGTACCTACGAGCTGTCTTATTACGGTTCGAATTGACGGGCTTTGAAGCTCACAGCTGATGATATCGATATATTGTGATCTTTTGATCTCAAAATTCCCAGTGGAATGCGTCGGCAAAATGATGGTATAAGGTAGGGAAGCACATAAAGAGTCGAGGTTGTTACAAGACTCAACTTTCAAAGTTACGTATAATATTTTGGTATATACATGGTATACACAGCGTACTCTCCAACCATTTGAAAGTAAACAAAGCATCATGCAGTTGCTCTTACTTTGCACAGTAAGCCATTTTGCACAGACATCTGAGAGCTTAAACAAACCTTAACGAACTTGCGAGATTACGCCTGCGGTTGACGTATAAATGAAAAATTGACGTTGTAAAAGCTGCTCTATGGAGCATAAATTCCTTCGCGTAAATTATTTGTCAGGATATACATATCTATATATATATACATAGAATTTCCCCTTTGTACATCCGAGTTTCTCTCAACATTCTTTGAAACTGGAAAAGCCCAGACAAACCACCAACGTTTTATGCAAAATTGAGAGAGAAAAGACTTTAGCCACTAATTAGTTGGAAAATGAAGTTCAATTTACTGTACTTTTTACGGAACCTATCGGGATTTTAAAGATTAAAGAGTTTCACAGACCTATCGTAGAAATTTAATTTCACACACCGGATTATGGAAAGGACAGACTTTTTATACTTGCGGTAGAGTGGTGCCTTCTTATATTTTTAAGTGGATGGCTCCACAAATGATCCTTAAAAAATTATTAATTATTTCGGAATTACTTCCCTCGCCTGCTTCATTGCGGATTCTTAACTTCAACTCTGACTGAAACTTACCTGAAACAAACAAGAAATTAATTATAAGTAAAGCGTCTTTTCTATAAACCTTTAATTAAGTTAAATTACTTTAATTTAAATCTTACAAAGTTTTAAATTAGAATCGTAAAAGTTTTTCAAATTTCGGATAAAATTATGAACAAAGAATTTTCGGTCTCAAAATATTTCCGATCATTTCACAGTTTTTCGGTTTTAACGGTCCAGCGGTTTGCCGGAAAAATTCACTTCCTTTAATAAAAACTTCACCCTCGGGGAATATTTTTTTGTGCCATCAGAGAAATGATTACTTGAGAAAGTTTTCTGTCTAGATTCTCCTCTCAAAGTTGTCCCCTCGAATGATTTTCTAAGAGTAATAGATCCACCCATCCATTCTGAACTTTCTTTGTATATTCTACTAGAATAGTATATATACTTTCACCGATGGCTCACAAGAAGTTCTTATCTCTTCGGGCTGTATCCTACACAGCCATAGATAAAGTTCACTTTGCTCCTTAAGGGCGAGCTGCCGCCAGTGTACCAAGTAATTTCGTGCGTGCCTCGAATTGTATCCAGACTCTCGATCAAAGGCGTCTCGAACTCTCTTTACGATGGTGGTTACGTGCGGATGAGCTCTTGAACTTTTGCCCAAAGGTACCGATTCCAAGCAGATCAGAAGCAAACTTATGAGAGAGATCTCTGCACAGTTCTGGTTATTGAGTGAAACTTATTTCACGAAGAAACTTCTGTTCTACTTTAGATAATTATTATTTTCAAATTTATCTTCAGCCAGAAGATGAAAAAGAATGAAGATTCGACGGACGATTTAAAATTCCCGCTTTTTCCCAGTTAAGTTTTTCTATTTTCATTATTCGGTAAACAAAACTCAAAAGCCTTTATTCAAAAAAATATCGAAAATGTTCTGTAAATCGAAATCTATTCAAAACCAAGAATCCATTAGCCAACTAAAATGTAAAATATTCCGAATAGATTTTTCTTGAAGATCATAAAAGTGGATAGAATCCTTTCCTTTATCTCTTTTTAAAATATTACGATTTCTCAATAGAGGATTTCCAATTTCGCATTTACTATCGAATATTTCCTTCCATAACTTTTTCTACTTTCGTGTTTATTTTGCTGCTTTTCTATTTACCTCTTGAAGTTTATTTGAAATATTGTTTTTAATAAAAGATAGTTTACCAATTGTTCAGTTAATTAAAAATTGGAAATTGATTTATGTAAAAATAAACTTCATGAAGGTGTTTTATATAATTTATACCTTAAACTTGAATCATATTATTTATATAAAATTATAGAATAAAATATCTCTAATAAATTCTGATTTCTCCACTGATATAACAAAATCTGTGAAAATAAATAAAAAAAAAAAGTTATATACCCGACGAGGAAAACTAAATATTGTAAGAAAAGATATCCCGGGCTGCATGTTTTCTCAATTCAATCCCATTGCGTGAATAAATCCTTTTTTCTCGATCTATATTGAAAAAGCATTTATCTCGAGCGCTTCATATGCAAAAAGATATATTTTCGCTATTGAATTTGAGACGGATCGATGGACAGCGATGCGAGGAACGAAAGTATTTATTTTCGCGACAATTCTACTTTGGATTCGCATCCCCACTCTTTATCGATATACGTGCCAGGTGCATTTTTGCATTTTTCCAATTCAGCATAAAATTCAAAGCAATGTGAATGGAAAAAAAGGGTAAAAAGGATGAGGGAGTAAAGGTTAAAAGGACTTAGAAAAATATGGAAGTTATGCTTTTCTATAACAAAAGACATCGATATTCGCAACGATTTTTCAAAGATTGCTTTTTGAGGTGATAAATATGTCATTGGAAGTCGCCATTTATATCTCCTTCCCTATAGTCTGCAAAGATTTAAAAATAAAAGAAATTGTTTAAATTTATTTTCTTTTCAGTAATATCTCTGAGTTAGTAACTTGAAAAATATGAATATTGTTTTATAACTCAGAAACAAATTTTAACCTAGACTTCCATACAATATTCAGTACAGAAGAAAGCTTCTCCTCTAGACTTAACGTAAAGAAACTTTTTTCTTGCGGTGACTTAAAAATTATTAAAGGATTTTAATTCTTTAGAAATGTTGAACTAGGTAAACGTTAAAGAATGTTTCATTATCTCTCAAGAAACTTAAGAAAAAATAACTCTTCAAAAGTTCTTTTAGAATTTTTTCACTCTGCTCTCTACATTTTAAAATTCATTAAAAAATTAAGAAGTTTTTAGTATGTTCTAATTGGAAAGAAGTTTAAATTCATTTTAATTTAATTTTAATTCTCATTCCGAAATTGAATAGACAAACTCTATATTAAGATCATTGCTATAATTTTGTTTGAAAATCTTAGCTATATTTGTCTATCCTGTCTGAATACAAGACAGCTGAAGACGAAATAATCCTAAACCTTTAATTCATGCTTCGCGAAACAGCGATATTGGAAAAGCAGACTAGAAAACTATATCGATGTTGTAGATAATTGAGCTCCGGAAATTGTAAAACACCCTGCAGATAACAGGAAGATAGAATTCTTCATTAATATTGTTACAAAGCAATTTACCTTCTGTAAGACGAAATTATTTTAAATTGATCTCATTTCTATCTCATTTTCATTATCATGTTTTAATTACTGCCTTGCTAAAATGTTCAATCAATTGAAACAATTCAATCTAGTGAAATTAAATTCTAGCCGTCTTTATCAAAGTTCTCACACTTAAAACTTTTAATAATATAAACAAAGAAATAAAATAAAGCGTGTCGCATTCTGAACACCATAATTAATGATAATAATAACAATAATATTATTATTTATTAAATGCTATACTTTAAGTACTTTTTTATAATAGCACAATTGTTCACGAGTTTCTTTAGCGTCAAGGGAGGAAACCCAGCCTTTTAATCACTGTCAATGCAAACCCTCTTGAATCTGGCAGACAATCACATGCAGACGTAAACAATACCGCTAAAGTTTGCCTGTCCGCGAGAACTTTTGGAGAAATTCTGCCGTTGATTGTACTGTAGCATCCACTTGAAGAAGTACTTCACATACGAGACAGAAAGGAGGGCTAGGGGAAAATCTCTTCTCTCGTTTTCCATCTTTCGCCTGCTCTTGTAACTATGCAACGTCGCACATAATCTCGGCCACCCCTTAAGGGCCGTTGCAAGCTCTTTGCTTTCGACGGTATCATATACACCTCAGCATCGTAATTAGAGCAAGGCATGCTACTACAAGACTAAGAGAGCTCTGCTCTACGCGTTATACCAAAAACTCCTTTAACTTTTTCAGAAACTTCCTTCCTATCAATGTGATGAGCAGCAATAGCAGTAATTTTACCCTATTTTAAGAAATTCAATTTTATATCAAAGCCGAGATCAAGGCTTAATCATAAAATACCGCCTAATGTTTTATTGATGATGTATCTGCAGTGAAACGGCTTGAATTTCAATTTAAGTAGTAACGACTGATTCAGGTCAGACAGGCGCGTCAAGGCAAATAGATAAGTTTTTTTTTCGTTCATTTCATATTAATGATAATAAAATTTAACTCAATAATCACTGATTTATTCCTCGTCAAAAGAGTCGAAAATTGAATAATTGTGGAAATTTGCAAATTTATTTTTAGTTACGCTTCATATGTATGTATAATAATAAACTCAGCCAATATCCAATATCACACAATTTCATGTTTGCAAAATTAATATACAGAAATGTAATCGATCCCGTGAATACTCATTATTCATTTGAATTTCTATTATGTATATTTACTCTGTTGGATATTATTAAGTGTTCTTCAAGGATTTTTTTCTTCATATTTTACAATTAAGCGTATAGAAATTGAAACTATTCTAAATTCAAGGCATATCTCTTAATTTTTATAATGAATGCACTCGTTAGACTAAATCCATTTGTCTTAACTATTTTCTTGGCACGAAATTTCCCGGAAAATTGGCATCCACTAAGTCTGGACCATTCGACGTCCAATCTACTCTCATGGGATTACTCGCGAGGAAAATAGCACCAGAATTGGAAATTCGTAGCCGACAAACGATGCTTCTTGAACTCCTTACTGTCAGAGTTCGAAAAGTACTTTTCTCTTCTTCCAATTCCTTCTCATGTCGAATCTAGAACTACGTACGCAAAGGCGTATCTATGTACGAGAACATATCTACATAGTTCTTTCTGAATGTGCCAACACGTTTGCTCTTTCACGACGCCTGTTGAATAATGGAAACGTAAATGCTTGTTGGCAGCCCAGGTGAATCGAGCCAAGGGGTGAATTGTAGGTGTTCAAAACACACCCTAGATTCTCACATTTTCCAGAAAAGATTAATGTTTCCACTATGTACCTTGCCAAAAATTTGCAATGAAAATCATTCTCACCAATCTGCTTGGATTGGAAGATTTTCTATTCCCAGAATGAAAAGCTTAATTAAACCCAACAACTTTGATTTCATTCACAACAAGTTTGAGGATATAAATATTAATTACAATTTGGTTGAAGTATTTATGAAATACCAATTTTCTCCTTTGTTGTTAAGCGATAATTCGGTCATTTTTTAAACAAAATGTTCTCTTTAAAGTTGACAGTTCGAAAGTTGCAACTAAACTTCCTGAAATGCATGCTTTCAATATTGTGCACGATATGTGCAAACATCGAAGTTTGAATATTGGCAGAAGTTGACATAATAACAACTCTGTTTTCCCGTAATTTTAATAATAAATCGTTTCATTTCCCTCTTTCCCATTGTTTTCCTTCAGGAAGAATACCTTTTCATTAAAAAATGATTATAATTATTATGAATATTTAACATAGACATTGGAATGATGCTTTCGGTCATTAAATTATGTTGTCACTGAATGAATAAGTCATCAATGCATGTGAAACAATCCATCATAACGGTACAATCCATCATATCTTTCTATGTAATTATAAAGCAATTGTCAACAATTAATTTTTGTTTCCTGTAAAATGTATAGAAATTAAATTCCTGTTTGAGAAAATTGTGCATGTGGAATGAATGGTATACAATTGCGTATAACCTTGGAAAGAGAGGAGAATATAAATTGTGAACTGACATTTTGATTGAGCGTGTCACGGACTTGGTAATTACCTAATTAGGGACATGTACAAATTAAATTTTGTCTCGTAATTTCATAAAGCGAAACGTGTTATACACAACAGAGGAAACCACCCAGAATTTGAATATTTTACTGTATTTCATAATTCGTATATGTTAAATTTATAAAACAATTATTAAACGAAAGAGAAAAAATATGAATTTCAAGTTACTAAACTAGCTTTTCACAGTTGTAGAACAGTATAATAATTCTGAACTTTATCTTGCTTTCATACTTGTACAAAATCTTCCCTTCGATTTGTTTTTACGAGACAATTACTTTCTTTGAAGCGTAACTATATAGTTATCCCGCAACGTATATGCATTCTGTATTACATGTAAGACACGCTTCGTAAAATTTAATCGATAGGATCTGGAAGAGCTTTCTTTACCTGTAGGTATTGAGAATAAAAGAAGAAAAGTAAGAATCTCAGAGCAAGAAAACCAGAATGTAATTTCCTCGTAAATCCCATGATTGAAACAAAAAAATATTTAATCAAATACTTCATTTTTACATTCTCATCAGAGAGAATGTATTATTTTAATTAAAATTTCGTATTTTATTTTTATTTCCTTGTTTTCAACAAATTTGAGATAGTTGAAATACTGAAAAGCAATTTCAATGTTAAAATAAAAGGGAGAAGGATAAAAACAATTTAAAATAACACAGTACCCTCCGCATCATATCGTTTTTAATTCTTCTCTTTTTTTCTGTTTATTACCTACCAGCCCAGAAGCAATTTCAAGTTTTTTTTTAAATTTAAACTGATCCCAGAAACATAATAACTTGTAAACAAATTTCAATTTCAATTATGTCAACGTGTCTCTTTGAGGTATAGAATTATAAATTTATACTTTTCATCTATTTTCCTTTTCTACAAGGTTAGCATGAAAATTTTCTTTCAGTAATAAATAAAATATCTGAATAAGCAACGCAATTGTTGAAGTTTGAACGAGCTCTTACAATTAAGTAGATGCGCTTCATCTCAAGTGACT
Organism: Synergus umbraculus; assembly: GCA_900474325.1. NCBI lineage: Eukaryota > Metazoa > Arthropoda > Insecta > Hymenoptera > Cynipidae > Synergus > Synergus umbraculus. The sequence goes on from UCOK01008673.1 coordinate 20,317, forward strand.
TTGTTCGAGCTCAGCTTTTAAGATGTTTTCGAAATAACCTTTTTAATGATGCAGCAACTAAGTTGAAAATCTCCTTCGCAAAATGTTCATTTCGACGTTACAGGTTACTTCGTATTCATTAAACTCTGCTTTTCGTCTACCGAAATATTATATCCGCAACGGAAAAACAGTCAAAGTATTTACTTGAGCAATTATAACTGCAGAGTGTACTTTTATAATTAGCAAACGAGAGACGAAAAGTTTAGGAGAAGTCTGACGACTATAGTTCCCGCGTATTTCTCTTCCACTTCTCAAAGCCTTTTCCTCGAATTTCCCTGAATCTCAAACTCGCAAAAATCTTTTCGATGGGCACAGATAGGGCTCGTCTTCTGTGTACTCATCTTTTTATAGGATACTGGTACTTTCTTTTATAAAAGGAAAAAAGCCTGGCAAAGTATCTAACCCCATTGCTTGTTAGGATAGAAGAGATGAAAAGGAAGAAATGCGAAACAGAAACAGAAAATATCGTTAGTTGACTCAAGGAGCTTGAAATAAAAATAAAGCTTATGCAGCCACAGATCTTCAGAGATAGCTAACTTCTTCACAAAACAGAAAAACTGCCCAAAAATTGCTTTCAAAGGATATTTTTAAAAAATGAACGTATTTTGTCCATTTCCAGTAGGAGAAAAGAACTTATTAAATTCTATTACCAATCGAGAGCCAAGAATGGCATCTTATAAATCATACTGGTCCTGATTCTCGAGATTCGGAAAACTATCCTCGTTAAATGATGGTTTTCGTTTTACATTTTCCTGCCTATTATTCAACTGAGTTGACTTACGATCACTGGGTCCGAGTTCCGAGTAGGAAGGATCGATTTCTCAAGAAGCGATCAAGCGGAGTATTCGGAAAATCCAATTACCTGGTCCCCTCTATTCTTGATATATTCTATTCAATGTTGGATAGCACAAAAGCAACAAGAAAATAGAACAATAAAAAAGGATTTGCAGAACAGAAATTCAGCCGTTATAAAAGAGTATTTATTTATTTCTATTTATTCGATTCCCCGAGAGATTTAAAGACTCTTTTGAATAGCTTTCAATTCTTCGTTTAATGAGCCGTACTTTTGTAAATAAGCACACAATTTTTAAAAACTGTTTTACATCAACAAAAGTAGATCGGAGCATCAGGACTTTGGGTCTTTTGTCGGTTTAAGAAAACTTGGCAATGCAGCCAAGAATGTTACAGCAGCGTGAGCAAATCCAACGAGTAGATGATTAAAAAGCTATTAATCTGTTTGAGAATTATATCATTGTTGCTGGTTTAACAGATGTACTCTTTGATTTGAATGCACTCGGTTCAGACATAAATTATTCAAGCATATTAATGTTATGATTAAATTACCTACATGACTGCTCTAAATCTATACATTATAAACAATATTCTGTTAAACACTATCATATTCTGATGAAACGCTGCAAACAAACGAAAACAAAGCCATGTTTTTCATATTGTTTCGAAAATATTTGCCTTGCAAATTTTCGGTTTTTGATATATATCGTTTTCTGGCATGCATGCTACATTTCTCGAATTTCTTGCGTTCCGTTCAGTACCATACTACTGCAATTAGGGAAACCTAATCCAATCACCGCAAATCGGTGCAGCCACGCTGTGCAATGTATTCCTGACTCTGGATGGAAATCAGTTCCTTCTCTAACGATGTTGCCCCATTGTAAATGGGTGTACATACGAGCGCTTTCAAAATAGCAAACATGTTACAACTACGTAGGTAAAGCATTATAACAAACGGAGAATCAGTGAAGTGATATATAACTTCTAGGTACTCTATAATCAGTGAAAATTCTCTGAGACATCAGTGAGTATTCACTCAAATTTTACTAGTTTTCCAATGAGTTTTCAATAGAAAAATATGATGAAGGTTTTAATTATTCTAATCCCTTTTTGAAAATTCGTTACCCTAAACGGTGATGCTCTATTGATCGAATAAATGAATTCCCTTTTCAATAGCAAAAATCGAGGAAAACTTGATCCTAAGTGGCACTGGTGAAAGCGCTTTCTAACTACCCTCAGGGGGGTGATGCAACTCGGATCTTTGCACAATATAGCACGTCTGATATTCACTGCCAAAGAAAAGCAGGTACTTTGTACTTCACCAACCAACTAGGATTAAAGCCTTGATAAGTAAAAGCTGCTTATCACCCTTGACGACGATCATAGTCGAAGGTATCGTATCCCACAATACCTCTAATGACATCTTCAAATTATGTTCGAGTATAAAGCTTTTTTTATCGACAATAATATCCTTGTTCGCGTACAACTTTAAGCAAAATTTACTCACTATTTATTATTCATTGGTATTTAAAGAGTTATTCATTTTAATATACATACATCCAATGCGGGATTTTAATCCGCTCACTCGCTTATTTTAAACAATAACAGTATTTAATAATTTAGTATTTTAAAAACATTGTCCATGCTCAACTTTTATTTTTATTTATCAATTTAACAGTGACAAATATTTAAACACCGTATATGGAAAACAAATGTCTATACGCTCTTCCATTCTTTGAATCATACAACAGTAAGGGATAATAAGCACTTTAAAGCTTGTGCATTATTACGACGTATGCGCTTTTTGGCTTCACTCATCCCCATTTAAATATGTATATGCAACAATGCATGACGCAGAAAGTAATTGTCACGTAACACGTGCAAGTTACGACCACGAAATGATTTTGCACGCTGGACGAGAATATTTTTTTTAGCAGAACTATATTTATATTTTATTTGCTTCTGAAAAACAGAGAAAGGAATTACTCTGTCCAGAAAAATTGTGCAGTGCACGAAATAGGACAAGTTTTTCTCTAGATGGAATATATTATAAAACCAGCTCTCGAAAGGAAGAGATTCAACTTGAAATATTTAGAAATACCATGAAAATTCGCATTTATTTAGTTTTCTTTCTGAGTAATATTAAGGCATCGCTTTTTCGGAAATATATCCAAGTTAAATAACATAAACTTGATACTTGATGATGAATGATAACATCATTATTATACACGATACTAGAAGCTTTTATGCGTAGCTGAAATGTCCTGTAGATATTAGATATGTCACGCAGTGGAAGAGGTATTACGAGGTAAACGAGGATATCTATGTGGAACACTGTCGAGATAACAGGCCACGAACACATCTGTATTCGGGTTAGTGCGTTTGTTTCACCCTCTTGTGCTCCCAACCCATCCTCACCGATCACCGAATCGTATATGCCATTTACCCTCGAACTAGTCCCGTAACCGCTACCACCACCATCACAGGCTGTCGCCCTCTTGGTAACCCACTGTCGTAACGTGATAATTGGCTTCACTGCAGACGCCAACGAAGAAGCGCCTTATTAAACTGAAAGTACACCTATTCGCACGCTTAAATTTGCATTCAGCTCTGAGTGGGAAAAGTCAGAAATTCGGTGCTGAAAAGCACACGGGAAGAAGACTTTAATGGTTAATGCTTTGACTCCGTTCATTTTCCTCAGGGCTTCTTCCAAGAAATAAGCGGAAAGTTTCTGCAGCAGAAACTCAAAAGCGAACTACCAGCTCTATATATAGAGTATATCCATTTAGTCCATCTACACAATTTTTGTTCTATACATATAAAGAAGAAGAGACGCTACCCGAAAATGTTAATAAACTTGATTCAACATTAAAAACTGATATTTTGAATGAATTTGATTTATTTTCTTTTTATGTCTTATTGACAGTTCGCGTGCTTGCGTTGCACTGCTTCTGCATGTGAATTCTATAACGAATACTAGGAAGTTTACCCACCTGTTCTGATAATGTCGCCTAATATCATGTAAATGTTAATTAATATTCATGGAGCTAATTCCCCTTGGCGACGAAGCGGAACCCACGCTTGCTGCGAAAGTTTCCGTCCAAAATTTACGATCAGCCGCAAAACATATTTCCCGCGAATCGCAGAACTGCTGCCCCAGCGCAAAGTGCAGCTTCTGCTTTTACTCCACAGTGCTGGAATGATGATAATAATTTTCTTTGCTGTTAGACACGCTGCAGTGACAATTTCTCAAACCTAAAGTCTCGTTTCACCTTGTCGAAAAAGTCATGTGAAAAATGCAACAGTCTTCTACTTTCATATACCCTCAAAGATTTTACAATCTGAGAAATCGCGAAAGATTGCAAAATATCAGTTTTCAGAGTTTTATATTAAATCGATTTTTATCTATTTTATCTACGACTTTAGAATCTTTTGTATTGTTTTACTATAATGTTTTCGAGTTGGAAATTTTGAGACACAAATATTCCACATTAATATTCCAACTGCTGAAAAAAGATAGATAAAATAGATCTGAAGACGAATCCGCAGCTGTGCTGAGGTGAAAACGGCCTTGTGTGCCACACGAAGGGAATAATCGCATGTTGTTTGTGCCCTACCAATGGCAATAAAACCGAAGAACCTCTTGTTCACGTTTCCATTCGGTTTTACCACGATATAACCGTAACCACTGTCGCAAAACCCGTCGTTTAACCCCGCATTGAAAACTCGTGAACAATATTTGTACTCTACTGGCTTTTTCTCTAATGGAAATTCCAAGACCGGTATTAGCTGAAAAGCATGTCACCATGTGGAAAATGTAATTTCTCTAAATGAAAGGAGCTCAAATAAGAATTTAAGGCACTATGCTATTATCCTAGATGAAATTTACTTTTACTAGCAAACCAACATTATTTCGTTTCCCTTCGTACAACTTCAGGTCATTCAACAGTTTTGCAAAAATGTCTGCGCGATTTCCGAGGGAGGATTTAATTAATAGAGATTGAAACTAATATTTATAATCGAGCATGAATTATTCGCGAGAGTTAATATCTTCAGATTAAATATAAAGTGATCATAAAATTAACTCACCACTGGTCTCGAGGATCCGGCAACGTCCTGTGTACAGATATCAGATCGCTGGCGTACTGATTAAATGCATTATTGAGCCATCCATCGTCCACGAGTTTTTTTATTTCCGCGGTGAGATTCGTTGGTAGAACGACTGGTCTACCCATCTCACCAGGCGCTGCTGCATTCAGGTCTTTGGGAGCCGAAAGAACTCCACCGCCTGCAAATAAAAGTAGAAAACTTAAAATGTGCAGAAAATTGAGTTGTGGAGAAAACGAGAGAGAAACATGTATCCAAAGGGAGCCTTAAACGATTTTACTTTTTAGAGTAGATCCCATAATCATCACCCCTGTTCATATTTATGTTCTGAGAGCTTTCCCGCATAAACATGACTTTTATATGCCTACTATCCCGCGTGCGAACATCTAGTCTATAAGTTCTAAGCACCGAACATATACATGAATGGCACATTGACTATAGTGCTTTTGAAAATTATTTTGTCCCGTTGGACCCAAGTTGGACTCTAGCGAGCAGTTGCAATAAAGGGAAACGACAAATTGCTTTAGTGCCGTCATTGGGTTCAGCTCTCAACGAATGCTGCAAATGTTTCTTCAGTATAAGACTCGTGTGCAATATGGAAAAAATTGTCTAAAAATGAGGGAATTGTAGAGAATTATTATTTTTATAGACAAAAGAGTGAAAAATTACCTTGTTCTGGTCCAGCTTGATTGATTTTAGGCTTGCTTTGTCCATTTCCAGGTGTTTCTCTCTTTAAAGGCAAAACAGGTGGAACAAAACCATTGGCTACTTGAGGTGCTCCAAGTCCTGATGGCGCCAAACCTTGAGCAGCAATTCCGGCACGATCCTCCGTGTAAAGGAGGAAACAAACAGTGATCCAAACTGCTCCAGCTAGCACCGCAATTTTCAGCCAAAGAGACCTTCTCCGTGGAAAACCCATGACTATTTCCTTTTTTTCTTTTGAAAAGGGGGATAAGGGTCGTCGTACGTTTTTCGATTTTCACCTTTTTAGCCTTCCGTTATCTCAACAGCATCTTCTATCCTCTCTTTCTCCTGTGAGACTGCTTATTAAACTTTTTATCCCTCTTCAACCCACTTTTTCTCAAGTTTCCACCTCACTCCTGATATTCGAGATACTAAAGAAACTTAGATCAGGAATTTTGATCGAATTTCTCTCAAAACGTTTTCACTGATTCGATTCGTTAAGAGAAATCTTTTACTCTCGAGGGATCACAGATCGTGTGCCATCGATCCTTTGATAAAACTGGATCGTGAATCAAAAACTTGAAGAGCATTATCAAGATCTTTCTCCTCTCTTAATTACAAGTTTCATGAGTCGATATGTGACTTATTACGAATTTATTGCATAGGAATCGTTTCAGACCGTTTGAAAAGAGGTCTTTGAGACTTATGACAGTTTATCACAGCTTTTTTGGCAGCTATTTTTAAATGTTATGCTTTATTCCTTGATATTTTTTAATACTCGAAGGTACTGATATATTCCTGATATGAATTTTTTCCTAAATGATATATCGAGCCGTTTCAAATATCCGATACTCGTTTTCGATATGTAAGATTACAAGTATAAATTCCTTGCTCGTCACCACATCCTCTCCATTGCGGATTCTGAAACAGACAAAAAAATTCCAGCTGTAGAATAACTGCAATATAATTTTATGTCAAAAATCCCTTTTTAATCATTGCAATCATGAACTGTCAATTAGCGTTCATGTTACTGCCGGAATATATATCAAATAAATTCGTTAACTGTAACTATATTTGACCTGTGAGACCATTACTCGCAATTTCCCGGATATTCGAATTTCCTGCACATCTATAATTATACACTGGCAGTAATAATACGTTTAATATGCCAGCATCTCTTTCAAATTACAAATTACTATTTCCAATAGTAGAGATCACAACTTTTAGTTCGATCAGCCGAAAAAGAATATTTTACTCATAAACTAGGTCATTCTAGTTTCTTAATATCTTTTAACAAGACTGTAATACATTATTATTACATTATTATCATCTAACAGACAACACACTCTCTACATCATATCCAGGAAACTTGACCTTCTAAGCATCCTGCAAAAGAGCTCGTTAATCGTTAATTAATACATTAACATGGAGTTGAGATTTCTTATTTCGATGATCATATCTCGGTTTGAGATTCCGGACGTCGATTAAACTTTCCTCTCTTTTCTCATCATGTACGCGATATATTACGTAACTGGTTTTAATTTGCTCCATGTAGATTATTCGGACTTTAGCCTGAACATACTGAACATGCAATTGCACTTTTCTCTCATTAGTTCGTCGCAATGTCAGTTGCGCTATCTAGGAATCTATACTAACATAATTATATGAACTCAGTGTTACACGCAGGTTTTTCACTGCACGTGCTGCATTATACACGAACATCAGGAAATCGCTATAAATGCTTGCATTATCTGCATCCTCTGTGTAAGAGACTCTACTTTCTCTGTATATTCATCGAATCCAATGCACACGTGTCGCGTTCGATCGCCATACGAGAATTTACTATCTTGGGAAAAATTCCTGAAGAGCAGTGATTGTACTGGAATTTTCTTTAGTAGAAGGTTCACTGAGAGAGAATTGTGTGGAAAAAACGATTTTTTTTAATTCCTGCTTATAAATATAAATATAAATTGAGTTGCAAAGATTAGTATACCTCTGATTCCAATTAGTGTATATATAATAAATCAGTGAATGTCACAAACTCTATCAGCGAAATTCTGCTAATTCGTCAGCGTGTACACGATAATTGGAATAAGTGGTATTCTTATCGCTGATTCAGATTTAGAGGTAAGGACGATTTTTTTAAATACTCTCGAAAACTGAGTCAATCAAATTCCACTGATTTTCAGTGACTCTTTTCTCACGATTTGAATCAGCGAAAATTCACTGAGAATCAGTTAAAAGTCACTGAAATTTTCAGTCATCTTCACTAAACTACTAAAAATTTCAGTGACTTTTTACCGATTTCCAGTAGATTTTTCACTGATTAAAATCGTGAGTGGAATTTGACTGGTAATCAGTTAAATTTCACTGATTTGGACACAAAATTGTTCATATTAAAATTTTTTACACTTATCTCGCATAGAACTGTCATTGCACACCTATAAAAGAGGTGTAGGATATTACGAGAATGAGCATGTCTGTCAAGCAGTAACTTAATGGCTGACAGATAAGAATGTAAAAAAAAGAGAAAAAAGATATTTTCTCATAGAAATTCCGTGTCTGCGATCTCTTTATTCTTTTCGTCAAAACATACATTCCTCGGGGTATAAGCGTATTTTGCGCATCGCTGTATCTCGGCGGTATGATTGAATATTTCAGCGAATGCCACCGAAGACACCGGTTTATGTAAATATGATCCTTGCAAAATCATCAAGTACATCTCAAGAAAATTCTTTTCAAAAAGCAACATCACGAAAAAGTAAGAAAGGTAAGAAAGGTCAAACCCTATTTAAAGTTGATTCGTATTGACAAAAGTGCACAAACTTAATCTCTTCAACATCTCCTTCTCATCTTTTATAACATTAAGACATGTATTTAAACTAGAATAGCAGCAATCAATTATTTTTGGATTGAATCAACGATGCTGTAATGAAGTCTATTAATTTTATAATTGCACTCTCGAGTAGTTGAATTTATCTGGGAAATTGTTCCTTAGAATTTTCTGTATAGTACTTCTGCCGATAATTCAATTTGTCGAATCGACTTTCTGAGACCACATTCTCTTAGGAGTTGAACTTCTGAAGTAGTTAAAAGGTTCAACTAGGTGACAAGAAACTCATCAGTTCGAGCAACACAGTAAAAGAAATCACGTGGTAAACGCGTCGAAGCACTTTAATCGTGAGAGGGTGCAAGAAAGCTTTTACAAGTACCAGACGAGTATAATATATAGGTACTTGAAAAAGTAAAGGTGCTGGAACTTAAATTTATTTGCATTAGTTTTTTACTTCCGAATTTGATGTTTTCGATAAAATCTTTTCTGATGATTATATTCTGCTTCATGATGACATAATTTGAGAAATAAAATTTAAAAACCATAACAAGGATGAATTTTAGTACCTGTGGTACTAAAATTCTTTTAATCTTTTATGAATTACTTCTTGTGCACTAGAGACTATAGGATATCATGGAGGATAGACCACCTACACTCATAACACTTGCCAGTCTTCGGGCATTAGTGCCAGCCTGGCGAGTGTTCGTAACTCGTGAAGCAAGAGTGCTTTCCTCTCTTCCTTTTTTCTGTTGCCAGGAATGTTGGAAGGGCTTCCATTTTCCGGGTAAGTTTAAGCCGTGGCTGTATTGTCTCGAGTACATTTTTTACACCAACGCTCTTTTACCAAGAGTGCATGTAGGTGAAAGTATCCTGTGATATATGTGTCAACACGCAGACAAATTAGTGCCCGGAAACCTAATAACTCCTTGGAATCTACGATGTTTCTTTGTTTTTCTATAACATAAAAAGCTGGAGGCGTAATAGCCTTACTTAAGATGATAAAGAAAACATTATTAGATAGATACTTAGTTTGAGATAATTAGAGCTACTCTTTTTTATTAATATAAAAGTGCGAAACGATTTCATAAATGCAAGATTACAGTGATTAGAAAATTGCTAGCATTTTCTTATCAACTTTGATTCCTTCCGGGTGATCTGAATTTTTTTACAGCAATTCAACAAAGCTATTTGCCTCGTGTTTCTCAAAGTAAAAGTTACCACGGATAAGATCTTCGTTGCGTGTCACTGTTTATTTAGGTTATAGGTTCTATTTTCGTTGCTAGCTAGCTTACTATCGGCAAGTCACCTTTGCCAGTATAGTTTACTTTCTTGTCGTACACTCCTTCCAAATAGTGTTTACATCGCGGATCTTGTGTCTGATAAAGGTGGAATTGATAACAAGTCAAGTGCGAGCAATAAAATTACCGACACGCGACTTGAAAGCGTCAAAGGAAACATCAAATGTCACTATTGATTTTTATCTGTGAGAGAAAACAAAATTTATAATCTTATTTTCTCATTTGCTTTTCGTGTTCTTTTCTCTTGCTTTTTGAAACATACGATTTGAGAACAAAAATTCAGGTAATTATAATTAGAGATCCTTTTTTTCTTACTATAAATACAAATGTAACATATTATAATGTATTTTTTTTAAAAAATGTTAATTTACTTTGGCAATTACGCTGGGAAATGAAAGTTCTTTCCTGAAGGGTGAGCTTCTCCCTTTGAAGTCACTCAATTCCGGTGAAGCTACATTCATAAAGAAGGATCTGAAAATAATCCTACAGGGAGATTTAAAATTTCACAAAATTGAGAAAGATTCTAAGTAACCAGCAGACCCTAGAAAAATATTGAAAAAAGACTTTATAAAAAAAACAGACTCTTTTTTTCATCAGAATAAATACTCTCATTGCTTCTCTATACTAAAGGGAATTTTCTTGAATAAAAATGGGTTCAGATCAGCACATGCAATTGCCATATTGGAAGATTCGTGCATAAATTGAAGAAAAATAGTTCTTCCATGCCTACTTAGTTTCAACGAATCCACTTTGTAGGATATTGAAAGAAGTAGCCAAGTTTCCTTTAGATCCTTCTTCTTCACAATTTCTTGTCATTTTTCTATTTCTTTCTACTCTCGTTCTATTTTTTTTGCAGTTCTCTTAGAAACGTCGTCTTCGAAGTGAAAGACAATATTATTTCTGTACGAACACACACTATTCCACTACCTACTTCCGGCATCGACATTTTCCGCTTCTTTACTCGCGGTAAATGAAACAAAGTTAGCTCGAGATTTTTTGTCACTTTTCCGCGTTTTAGACATTTTAAAAATTAGGGCCACGTGTGGAAAATTCTGTCATCATAAACATCATTTTCTCACCTCAATTTCCATATACTTAAAGACATATTTAATATCTGATAATAATAGATTTATCTGTTTGAACCTAGCAATAGCAGAACAGAATGAACTGCTAAAGACAGGTGAATATCGAGTAGTGGAGGAATCTAAACTTAATGGGGACATAAAAGTTCTGACAATGAAAGGCAATGCTTCATACACACAACGAGGCAATAAAGAGTTAACGAGTTAACCACTAATGGGGTAATGGACATACCGAACGAATGGACAGATCCTGGACCTCGGCCAAATAAGCACAGAGTCTACAATAAGGATCGTCTTCTTTTATTTTACGGTTATAAGTTCCATCATATACGACGCAATAAGCTCTCTCAACGGAAAACTATTTCCGCCAGGTAAAGAGCTTGCGATGATTACGTTCGTCAAAAAGTACCAAATGAAGATCTTCACCAGAAAACTTACGTGAGTTGAAAGCAGTATTTTTTTTATAATTCAAAATATAAAAACGAACCAAGCGTGAACTCATTTCTGCTGCAATGTCGAATTTTTTCGATGTAAATAATAAGGGTTTTTTTTAACTACCTGTTGGTGAAAGAAAATTTATTTGATTTTGATAAGAATTTACTTTCTTCTAAAAACCTTTTTCCTTTTTTTTTTCCAATTTTCTCTTGCTATCTACGGAGGGGTTGATATCGAATCGTTAAATCTTTTCAAAATCCCTTGAAAATCTATAAAATCACTTAACGTACTTTAAAAACTCTTGAAATCTCTTTAAATTCTTTGAATCCCTTTAACATCACTTGAAATCTTTTAAAATCACTTCAAGCAACTAGATAAATTTCGAGTGAATTCCCTTGAAGTTACAGTAATTTTTTGAAATCTAAATAATGATTAAACTAAAAATGTCAGTTTTTATTACTATAATTATTAAACTTCGTATGAGATTTATTCTGAGAAGGCAGTTTACAGATTATCGAAATCAGAAATCTTCTAGAAGTGTGAAAGGATTAACGGCACCAAGGACGAGACGAAGTCACTAATCAAATTCACGTCCTGAGGGATGTTCATGCTCGGTTTCTCGTGAGTTCGACTGAGTCAAGAAGTGACCCCGACCAAGTGGTGCGACCGATGTTAATTAATTTTATTGAATTAGCATCCAAATACTGCCTTCCCTCGGCTTTTAATACTTTTAATCGATTTTTAATACCATAATCGACCTTATTGGCCTCACGAGTATTCATTTCTTCGCTGATAGCGTATTCAATTAGCAAAATTCCGCTGATTGAGATTTAGAGAGAAACCAAAGAATGTTGCGAAAAATAGATTCTAGAGATTAACAGATCAGAGAATATGCAATTTCATCCTTTGATCAAATCGTTTGTAAATTACATTCAATTTCTCTTAGTATCACTCTGTGACTGTTCCATATATAGTGTAGAAACAGATTACAGTTAACATTCGATTTGAACATGAAAGCGTGAAATTATCGAATACACTTTTCCGGATGTGAGTGAGAATTATTCAAAAGCTTTAAGCCGCTTCCAATCTGCTTTAATCCTTAATTCTGAACGACTTAGGCTCTAATGAATGATGCTGCTATTCAATGTATTATGACGTTATGCATATATATATAGTAATTCTGTAATATTGTCGCTGTTAATCCTACGAAAGCAGCTATTTTCCCAACGAATGCACTGACAAAAAGTCTCTTAAAAGTTTACTCATTACCATTAGTTTTAATTATAACTGTCAAGTACTTTATCCTCTTACATTTCCATTTTTATATAGAATTTAGAAATGGAAGTCCAACAATTATAAAAAGTATGACTACCGCTTTATTTGGTAAAATGTTGTAAATATTTTCTTGTACAAATAGATAAAACCAGCAAATGGAAATTTTTTTCATTCCATTTTCCTCACTCTGTTTTAAGTATTTTTATTCTTCCATCTAACTCTTTTTTTGACGTAACTTGTGCAGAGTTGGTTGCATTGTACTGATTCGCTTGCCTTGCAACTGCTTTATGGTCTCGAAGAAGGTGAACCCTCGACCCATTTGCGGGTTAAAAGAGGCATCTTGGAAAAGCTTCTCCACCTTCTTTCGTCTATAAGGAACATTTTCGTGAATATAACGCAAATTTTGCTACAAGATTCTCGCCAAGATGCCTCAAGACATTCTCACGGCACAATTTTAACGCCACATGATTGAGCATGAACGACAGAAAAAAAAAAAATCAAACATTTTACGTCTGACACACTTCCCAAAAGAAGACCCTGAACTTGCACTACCTTGACACGAAAGTCGCTTTTGATTAAATTTAAGAGTCCGGGAGAAATTACATACCTAATAAATTATTAATGATATTGAAGAGAAATTCGTTACACTTATTGAATTTTTCTTACCGTTAGGCAAACCTTTTTTATCGTTAAATGAATTGAGAAAACTTAGAAACTTTTAAATCATAATTTCAGAAACAATTTTTGCTCAGAATTTCATTTTTACTCACACTAGTACACAAACTTTGTTATAAAAAGCACAATCTCGAAACAAAGTTCATTTCTCTTGAAGAGAGAGATCAAGTGCTCTGAAATCGAGAAATTCCGTGACACGAGGTATCAGAAAATGGTCCACTTTACACTATATCCCCATACATGTAACACATGTTTACTACCACACACAGAGTACAGAATGTCCTACTATCTCGTCTGCAGTTTCAAGACCGCATTTTTCACAACACATTGATTATAAAGATTATAAAAGACTATTTTAAGAGGAATTCAAAATTTTCATTTCAATTTAGGTTTTTCATCTTTGCGAAACTCTGAAAGAGAGCTGAAGTATATAACTAAAAGTTATACCGATTTTTTGCTTTTATGAGCAAATATATGTAATAAAATACACGAATAATCGTTCCTCTATGAAGAAGTCTCGTAAAGCTTTGAACTAAAACTGATTTTCGCACTGAAAGTTCTAATAATTAAAGTTATGGCGGTATATATGGCGATTAAACTTTATAGTAGTGTTGCAGCTGTTGCGGAATGACTGGGAAAAGCAATGGCCCTCGTACCGAAACGCAGGAAATTTTAATCTTATCAACGCACGAGCAACAACTTCCGGTAACTAGCATGATTTTTATAAATAGGTAATACTGACCACTAGACCGAAATATTTTGTAACCGGATAAAGAATGATTTAAAAGAACGTAAGATCTCAATTATAACGATTTTTTAAATTGAATCTGAGAGCTATTCCAGTAAACAGGAATTTATAGATAATACAAAGTTTGATGTCGGAGTCTGATGATGCTACATTTTTAGCATTTGAAGAATTGAAACGTAAAAACTTCACAAGCTTTGATCGAAAAGCAATTTATGTGAAAAATGCATGATTAGATTATGAGCTGAATGAATCACGGCATCCTTTCTCCTGGATTAATAAAAGAGAAATGAGAAAGTGAAAAACGATTGATCTGGAGCCATCTCGCTAAAGTCTCGAATCATCGAATTCAATTTCCCCTCGGTTATGTATCGGACAAACAAGTCTTTGATTTCCTATTTCAAATGAATCTGCTTCGTATCTTCCCATTATACAGAGAATCGAAATGGGGATTTCATGCTATCATCATCATGGTACACTAAATTATGATGAATGCTACATAACTCGAATAAGGGCCTATATCGAAAACACCTAAATGACATTGATGAACCTTTCGAACTGTGTACCAGAAGTTTTGAACGTTCAGAACTTTCCAGTCATCATTAAACTCACATTGAACTGTTGAAAACCATGAAATTTGTTTTTCAAACTTTTTTTTGAAAAACTCAAAATAGAATGAATGATTTTTTAGCTACGACTCAGTTGATTTCCATCTGAATCAAAAGGGATTTAGAAAAACTGATTTATTTTATATTTAAATATATTTGTATGATGTGAAATGTATATTTCGGTTAAAATAATGAAAGAAGAAGCTGTTTCCAACAATATTCAACATATTAATTTCGTACGTGAATAACTGGCCTCACAATACAATCCATTAATCGCGTTTGTTGATGTTCACGCGTGTTACGTGTATGAGTAATGTACAGTCGTGCAATGTGTCATTATGTGCAGCTTTGATAAGCGCAATACGCCTACTGCGAAATGGAATCTGTATTATGAACGCTATAATTAAGCGATATGTAGGTTGGAATATAATGTTAACTATTTATGAAGCTTTGGCTTAACATAATATTTACGCATCCAAAATTTACGATAGAATATTTATCGATAATGTTATTTTTTTTTAAATCAAATATCTATATAATATTGCATTTCTAAATGTAGTTTAGACCACAATGACAAAGTTGCGATTCTATACAATATATAAATATATGTATACATGTATAATAAATCGCAAGAAGAGAGTATCCATCAAAGAGAGAGTGCTTACGAGACTCAATTTTTCAAGGCAAGACAACACAATGGCTTCTAGAAAGAGATAGGACTGAAGATTTAAAAAATGCACTTTAATGCAAAATCACTTTCTATCTGAGTATTTTAAGAGGAATTTTTTAAATATATATATATGCATGGAAAGTTAAAAACTGCTCTTAGTTACTTTTTTTGTTCTAGCGCATGGATTTGCATTTGGTATCATTTTTTAATAGATTGTAATTGATTCTGAGAATTTCATTTCTTATGTTCCCATATTAAGCACAATCATTTCACTTGATAATTTATCTAACTACTTTATCTTCCACAGACATAGACGATCGGAGCCAAAAATAATCTGATTTTTTTTTCATTTTCATCAAGGCCGATGGCTTCGTTGTAGTACCAACTGGAATTAACTGAGCGACCGCGCGACGATCGATGAAAAATTAATGAGATGGTCAGCTGGTACGGACGCATTTGATGGACGAGCATTTTCTATGTATGTGTACTTTCCATGGTCAGTTTGCTAGGAAAAAACGACGAGTCTCGACGAGATTCGGGGAAAATCCGGAACCACCTGGCTCTCGGTTTTTTCTACCCGGTCGAACCCGTCAGATGTTAAACGCAAAATGCTCGCGACAGTTCGCAAAGTAAATAAATTAACCAACGCTTTCTTAAAATATGAATAAAAACTGTCAAAAGCATTCTCTCAGTTTAAAGTTATCGACTTTTTCACTAAAATATTACGTATAAAATGAATTACTGAAATTTCTTTCTTTCGTTGAAAACATGAGAATATCTTTTGTATAAAGACCATTTTAAGTTAAACCATATAAATTTAATTAATTTATCTAATATTTAGGTGCTACCTTCAAATGGTTTTATTCCAAATTGATTCGATTAAACTTTAAATTACTGATAGCAACGGACTATTTATGTACCCTCAATATTCGGAATTCATTTATGATTAATTCTGAACACTGAATCTCTGCCGTCCGAACTGAAAAGTTTAAGTGAAATTGACCATTCCGACAATGTCACTTACCTAACTTTTTAGTTGGGACGGAAGATCTACTGGAATCGGTTTATATAATTCACTGTTTTGAGCCACAAGAAAATTGAAATAAACCTTCAGTGGGAAAAAGTGTTACTTTTACAATGGAAGAATGTTGAAGAACTTGATATCATGATAGCACTGGTTTTGTTATACTTCAACGAGGTCAATAGAAAGAGGGACTAAGGAAATAGAAATTTCTTTCTCTAAACGTAAAAGGTAAAAGTTTGCGAAATAGTATATGAGGAAGAGCCGCGAGAGATCTCCAACACCTGGACTATACTCAACTTGTGGAAAGGGGAAAAGGAGACAGGGATCAAGTCAAGGGTGGGTGGTAGGTCAAGAAGAAAGGAGACGACCACTGAGGTCGACCATCTCGACGCGGGAGTCGTGTTCAATTAAACCGTCACCACCCGCGGAAAACTTTTATATGAATGGGTTTCATTACGTCGTGGACTTATTAAAGCCACCTTCGCGCTGACATTAATATCGCGTGACGCGGGGTTTTGTTGTCGAGCAGCTTCGCTCTTTGCCTCTTGCCTTTTGAAATACTCTTGTCTTTTTCTTTTAAACTTGTAACTAAAAGCGTTAAAAGTCCATTCTTTGTAGAGTACCATAAGGGCGATTTCTATCTTAATCCTTACGGTAGAAATTTAAGTATTATCTACTTTGTAATGAGATAAATAAATTCATAAAAATTTCGAAGTCTAAACTTAAAATATATTAATTTAAATACTGAAATAAATTTGAACTTACGATTGGGATTCAAGACGTCATCAGAATTGTGGGTCACTTCGCCCTTTATCCGTTGTAGATAATTCAGAGTTATTAAATTTCTGACTGATTGCCAACAACCGAACCTGGAACAAAAGATATTGAATGTGAAAAGCAAAATCACTGGTGCGTTTCTTTTAAATGAATCTAAAGTATTGGATTTTACTTCAAAAGATCCAGTTTTGATGGCGCACGGTCTGTCCATTACTCGTTAATAATAAAGAGGTTACGTTAATGAACTGGGTTGCTTAATTAGAATCATGGATTCATAGGAACTTCAGTCATTTTCTGCATCATTCGTTGTCAAAAGGTCGAGTTTAGATAGTGCAATTGAAATTGGAGTGCAAAAATGAGATATCTGTATTTAGGTCAGCAATCAATTGTCCACTATGTAAACGCAAACTGAGTTTATTGATCGTTCTTGGAACTATATTTTTTCCTGCCTAAACAAATAATAATAGAAAAAGATAAAAAGGAATTTTAGACATTTTTTTATCAACTTCAATAAAGTTGTACTTCTCGGGTGTAAATATTTTTTCCCATAAATTTATATTTATTTGGGAATTGACAATATTGGGGTGAAAAAAAAAAGGACAATGGGATTACGTAGGTCGGTAATTCAATTTGTCAACAAAATAAGGGCACGTCTCGAAGTGGAAGAAATCGAAGAGAAAATATCCGCACCTTATACAATTTACAACGAATGGGGAAAAGTCTCTGGTTTAAGAGAATTCTAGAGATCACAGGTCACGCAAAGGAGATCTTGTCTCTAATATAATGAAAAATAAATTTCTTTATTTCTTTCATAAAACAATATTAAATAAATCGCAGTAATTTAGTAAAAGTTTGTGTACCTTGGAATTTTTAAATTAAAAATTCCGAAAGAGAAAACGAATAAAACTACTTTTTATTAAAAAAGAACTTTAGTAAAGACGGATCATATCCTAAAACACTAACTGAAGAAAGTAGGACATAAAATGAATGAAAAATCTTTATTTCTGATATGAGAAAATGGTTACGTTCATCGTATCATATTTCTTAGTAGTTTAGTGACTCTGCAATTAAGCTAAATGATCAATAAATAATTACTATACCAACAGAGAATCACTCAAAATGTAGTCACGTACGCCATGCACCAATGATTCCACTCAGTTTTGCAGGAAACGATTACAGCAGATATACCAGCTGTCTCGACTGACCGGTTCTACTAACGGAACGAAGGGTAGAAATATTTTTTCTTTCTCTCATGTCAAGAAGTCGAGGAATTTATTTAAAGAGCAAGTGGGGCGTACATCACTTTTAAATAATTAATTACACTTTACGTTAGAAAAGTGTTACAAATGATTCCACTTTTTGCTTTTCTTCTTAATCATCAATATACAACAGCAAGAGAACTAAATGAGATTTTCAAAATGGGCTTTCAATGTATAAATTGTATTAATCTTAAATTCCCATCATAAAAGGTGCTCGCGCGTAAGATTATTTCAGGATGAAAAAAGCCCTCGTAGCAGTTTGAGAGGTCAATAAAGACTCCATGAAAAATTCATCCATGAGAAATTTAATTAATCCTGGAAGGAGTTGAGCAAACTCCTTAACTTCTCTATAAAAGGACTTTTCACCGAACCATGTACATATTTTTTCTTGAATATATTAAGACTGAATAAGCATGGAAAATAAAATCAATAGAAACCAAGTTATTTTATAAAAAAAAAAAACTATTTTAACTAATTGAGTGAAATCCACAAGGCATTCCTTAGCTTGCTTTCAATATATTTACATTCCGAACGTAAACTCCATGTTCGGTTTATCGTCGATGATCGAATCCCGCATCGTCTCCGTCACATGGGTTTACACGAATTTACCATTAGGGTAATCCAACATAGCAATTGTAACAATTGCTAATCGCACCGATTGTAGATTAAATCATTATTAATGCAGATGGATAATCGCAAGAGAGATGTTCAGTCTTTAGCATTACATATTCCAATTTTAAAAGATTATCATAAAAGTATGAAATTGCAAAAGTTTAAAAGCAAAGGAAAAGAATTGCAATAAACTTCAATACATTAAATCCTTCACTTCTTTTGAGACTTTTGAGCCTTTCATCAAATGAATATTTCTCTAATACTATAAATTCGATATGAAATTGATATTTGCAAAAACAATTCTGAAATTTTTCATCTGGAATTTACATCGATTTGTGTATAATGCATTGCTGAAAGGATGTCTGTAAACCTTATACATAAAGCAAAAGCAACGGTATTTTGTCCTTTACTTTGAAAGTCCTCGTATGGAAGCTACCAAGCTACCATTACAGATGCATTTGATTGCAGTTAACTTCTCTGCTTACGCGTCTGACCTATTATGTTCGACCACTTTTTGCCGCGGGCCTCGTCTGTCAGAGAAAGAGAGGCAGAGAGAGAAAGAGAGAGCAATATGCGGCAATTTCGCAAGGACGATTCGAAAAATGTCACGGGTTCAATTTCAAATATGCAGATGATAAAAACGAGAAACGTCAAACGGTTCTCAAAGTGTCGATTTTCAATTTGAAAGTTAAACTTATTAAACACCATTCCTGCCTTGAAAAACTTGTTCTTTTACTATATTGAAGAATAGATAAGCATATTGCAGTGTAAGCTCGTTTAGTTGTATACCCGAATTTAAGTCCTAACCAGATGTGCATAAACGTTACGGCCCTGAACTTCGCAAGCTCTAGAGAAGTGCAAGCTGTGCACAATACTTGTGAGTTAATCCTCGGTCTTCTTGTAAGATAGCAGCTTAGCTTGGCATAAGCTGCATTGTGCCAAGGCGTTATATGGGCACTATACAATACTTTGGTCATATTGTTTCCCACGATAGAAGAGGAATAGAAGAAGAGAAAAGAAAATCGCAAAAAGGACTCTTTGGTGGTGTTTGTTGACGACGCGGCGTTGCGGTTTCGTTGTTTTTACCAAGCTTTGAAGTTTCACTTTAACCTTTCAACAAATTAATGGTTAATACTACGAAGGACAAAAAAAAACTACTTCTTGCTCGTTAACCAAAGAATGTATGTTTTTTAACATGGTGTTTTAAATGTGGAGAGAAATAATACAAATAAGATATAATAGAATCCTAAGAAAGTTTTGTATTATATTTTAAAGGAGAATTTACAGATTAAAGTGAAACTGGATACTTTTAGAGCTTGCAGAAATGAGAGGAAGTAATTTTAATCAACAAACAAAACTACTTTGATGACAAGGAAATGCTTAAAGTTTCTTGACGTCTGAACGTGTTTCCTTAAGTGTACAGTCGGCAATAGTTGCGCAAAATAGTCGTCTGAGATAAGAAGGAGAAAAATCTTAAAGGCTGCATTCGTCCCGTGAGCGCATCGCGGAAATACGAAATTAGAGAGGAAGACATTCTCGAAGATAGAGAGGATGCAAAGGGATGCCTAGAATGTCTAGATAGCCCCTGGGTCAAATTTACTTTAGCGCTTTACCACACGCGAATTTTTCTTCTTTTTGTGTCATCTCATTCAGAAAAGAACTTTTTTTCCCTCTATGATGAGAAAATCTCGTCTAGGTGTAATCTGCAAAAACTTTATGTGATATTGTATTTCAGGGAACAGCAGTAGACGACATTTTTAAACCCAGTTACGTTTAAGAGCATATACTGGAATTTTATAATTACGCTGAACTAAGCTGGAAAATATTTTTATACCTTATAAATTCTGAGCATCTGTTTTTAAGGAGGATCGGGCGCTACGAAAAAAATGCAGTCAATTTCATAAGATTGAGATACATTATGTTTTCAATGCGAAAACATTTGTTAATTGTATTTAATGGTGTATTCATTCGTTTCTCTTTTTCGCCTTATAACTTCCGCAAAACTTTTCGTGATCAGGAAAAATGTAAAAAGTTTTTCAATTTTTGTGATCCCCGTAAGTCATGTGACCAATAAGATTAATCGAATCTGGAAAAGTTTTATGCAATCTAACGAATCGGAAGCTTTGCTGAAGGAGGAATAGGAAATCGTTAAAATGATTGGAAAGCTGAGTACACAAGAGAAACGAAAGGCAAAAATAATATTCCTACCACAGATTGTCCGAGCTGTGATTCAATCACTTCAATTTTTAAAAAAGAAGTTTATTGAACCAGTTAAAATTTTTCATTTGATTTTGGAGAAAATCAAAGGAAAAATCAAATTCCCTTCAGATATGTAATATAGATAATAGTGATACGTGACAATCAAATGTTGGTTTCTTTGATGTCCCTTTTTTACGCATGGATTTACAAATGTGCTTTTCGAAAACTATGCCCATTTGTTCCAAACGGTGATGAATGCAGGCAATGCAATACTCGATGAAATATGAACGGCAGCAAACGAATATCTTTTTTTTCGAAGTGTGCTCGAGCACAGTATTGGTAACCAGTGTTTCGTGCGTAATTCATAGTCGACCCATATATGTACTCATCTCTTGTATTTGAATTTGAAAACGAAAAGCGATGACCCAACGCGAAATTCATACTGTTGTCAACGTGACAAAACTTTCAAATATTTCACCTGAAAATAGCAACTCTTTTCCCGTCATCAAGATATTTTTCATATTGCTCCAAGGATAATATAGACTATAAATAAAGTAAAAATTTCCCTGATGTAGAATCATGTTCAGAAAAAAATCAATAAGTAAACCTAACTGTAATTAAGTAAAATGATTTTTGATTTATATAATTAAAACGAAACAATACGGTATATTCTGAACCTTAAATTACGTACGAATAATTGACTATTAGCATACTGAACAGTCTTAAGCTCCACTCCTTTTGTTACAAAGTAGCTAACTAAAAGGTCGGGACTACTATAATGCATACATATATGCAGTTAGCTATGAATCATTCTTTTATCGGACCGTGCGATTTTTCTTGCCTGCACGTTTCCCAAGTACGCCTTAAACTATACTTGACAATAGCGCCGCTGCTACATTCTTCAGCACACATAATGAAAACAAAAGTATATGTAAATATCACTTAACAGTACAATTTAAAATTTATATTTATACTCACGATCCAAAGCATGGGATTATCATCGAAATATAAAAGGGGGTGGGGAGGTATCACGTCTACTGACGGAAGTTTAGTTTGAAGTTGTAAACTTTAAACTTTAAACTATAAACTTTTGACAAAGGCAGCAAACTTTTTGCATCATTTTATCTTTTAAGAGATTAACATAAATTGCAATGTATGACAAATTCTTTCAAAAGTCATGAATAAATCCCCGGAAGCAGTGGGTCTGAATGGAAGACGGAAAGTCGTTTTCCAGCGGAAAAGGAAATCGTGAAAGCGCGTCGCCCCATGAAGAGAAACGTTTACGTTGCAGCATCGAACTTGGCGCCCTTCTGCGACTATATCCTTGAAACCAACTGAGTTTTATAAGATGGAAGTCGTCGGCAACGGAAGTGGAGGCTAAAGACCGGAACAAAGAGAAGCAAAAGTAGCTGGCAAAACTCCGACGGGAAACACGTCAGCTCAGGTGCCAGATGGAAAAACGGAAAAGCGTTTCACAATTTATGGGATGAAATGCTAATGAAATTCTAGTTAGCGATAGCAGCTCCCCCACTTTTCTCACTTTCATCCCTCCACAGACTTTCCTTTAACCCTCTATTCCTCTTAGCTTTTTCCTACCCAAATCGGCGTGAGTAAATCGCCACCATCCTCTTTTCTCTTCGGCGTCCGATAATTCGAACATAAATTCAGAAGGAATTGAAATAAAAACGAAATCCGATCGAACTACCTTTAGAACAGTTTTTTTTTCCTTTAAACGAACGACAAAAGAGTACACGAAGCTTTCTTATAAACGGATATTACTTTAAAGTTTACTAAGAGGAATCCATTTTTTCAATTTCCTCTAAATTTCTATGAGTTTTCTCTAAACAATTTGACATTTCTAGAATTTTTCAAACAAGGAATAAATCCAATTTCAAGCTTCGACTAACACACTGTCCCTGATGTGCTGTTTTTATAGCTTCTTCCCTATTTTCCAGCCTCTATATTTAGCAAGTGAAATAAACATCTTTCATCGACAATTGAACTTCCAACTATCTTCGCTAGCATGAGTAATGACAGAGCTGAGTAACAAAATTAAGTTGAATCTTTCTATCTTCTGAAATGAGCCAATTTATTTTTTTCTTTGTAGTAGAGAGAGAGAGAAAGAAGTAAGATAATATGACATGCAAAATCTTTCTCAAGGTGTTTCAAAGTAATATCTGCTCTCGAAGGAAACTTGAGCACAAATGCTAGAGGGCATTGAGTTTCATCTATTTGCAAGTAGAAATATGACTTTGCATTTCAGAATTGGTTGAAACAAAGGACAAACTTTTTCATAAGTTTCTAAGCCAAGAATCTTGATAAAAGATTAAAAACAACGTATTGTATAAAATGTTTACACCTTCAGATTTCGAGAATTTATTGATGATACGCTAGCTCATCAAGCTGACTCATCAGAGAGATATCTAGACTAGGAAATCGCAAATCTTTCTTCTATATCCTTTGAGACTTTAATTATCTGACTAATCGCATCCGGGAATCGCCGAATTTTCTGAATATCCGGCTGGTTGCTCACGATAAGCGGAGAACCGGTTTCGCGTATAGCCACGAGGGGCAAATTCGAGGCTTTAGCGCGATCCGCACAGTGTACTCAAGTGCATCGTGACGTCCGTAATCGATGCACCGACACAATCTGGCTTGGTGGCATTCATGTATCAGACATAGTGTGCCATCAAAAACCCTCGTCGAAGATCACGAACGATCAATCTCTGTGGCTCTGCCGGTAACGTACAGGAAATAGCTCGAAGGCTATTCTCATGAAAACCTAGTGCAGCTACATAACAAAAAAGAAACACATGTTCGTCTTATTGGATAAGATATAACCCATCTCTCTGACCTTAACCGAAGTAGCTATTAACGAGGAATCATCAACAACGTTAAATCAAGATCCTGACATGGTTTTACGTCTACAGGAAAAGTAGTTAGATATCCAGTTTGTGAGAATATTTTCTGACACTAGTATTTTAGATGTTTTTCAGTGACGAATGTGGACTACTTTTATCAAGACATGATACGTCTACTGTATTATTATGTATATTATTATGTAATTACTTCTGTAATCTACGTTTAAATTTACATCGCGCTTCGAGAATTGTCATGGTTGACTATGGTTATATGCCTCCACTAAGACCCTGCAATAAAGCGACAAGGCGCGAATACGAAGCTAATGGCGCTATTTTCTTAACTGCATCTTCATTTGTCTTGAAATTCAGCAACTACTTTAGAGAAGACATTATCGAAACAATAAGAAAATCAATGAACTTCGAATTTTCCTCTAATCCATGGTAACTGCTTGAACTCTATTTCTTTTGGGAAATGTATGACGGATAAGGATGTAAGACCCATTTTTTAGCTATGTTATTTTTCGTAAAGTTAGCTCATTTTTCTTCGAAACTGTACCTCTCTCCTCTCTTTTCTCTTCACCCACACCCAGCCCCACTCATTCTTTCTTTCACTCCTGCGCGACTCGAGCAATGTGAACGAAGGCCACGATCCAGATCTTGGCCTTTGCAAAACCAGTTCGTGGGGCCAGGGCAAAACCGGGGTAATGTCGGGGCTATTGACCTTAGTTCGATCCGGTCTGGAGTCCACATTTCTCGCATTATGATGCACCTAGTGGATTAATTAGGGTTCCATCTAACAAAGCTTTCGATGTGTTATAGATCGACTCTCTTGTCGTAAACGATATCAGCATTAGTGCTAGCACTGTGACACGTTACTAACAATCAACTGTTATCCTATTAACGAGGGAAATCGGATTAAATTCTTGTGTGTCGTGAAATGTAAACTGTCGACAAGGCTTCATGCACACTGACAATATCCAAGTATCGGACATAGTCGTCAGCTCAACATGAGATTGAGGAAAGACCAACATAAAACTTTAATCATATTATTTGCAAGCTTCTGGCTGTTAATCTCCCTAGGGGAGAAAATTAGCGAATTCAGGTCAAATTATTAATTTAGTATTCTATATCTACCAAATAATCATTTTAAATGCACCTAAAATTTAAATAAATTAAAATTCAAAGCCTTCCAGATTTGAAGATTTCGGATATTAATACATATCTCTGAATACGTGATAGACTTATATGCGTACAGTATATGGATAATGTATAGAGATCATTTTGTAACAGCATTATAATGGATATTTCACTATTTTAGAGAGTTTCAATTATGACTAAATTCTCTGAATTCCCTCACGACTTGAATGTCAATAATTCGATAATTACTGTCAACATATATACATACGATTGCTATTATTGTTCTCTGTCCCATTATCATTATTTTAATACTATGCATGATATTAGTAATAAAATAAATTGGGAATACTGAGAGATAAACAATCTAATTAAAGGAAAAATGTCCTTAATTAAAATTAAATATATATTTAGATTATTATATTCTTAAAGGATAAAATGTGAATAAAGTTTCGAACGTTCAAATGAACGAAATATTTTTTCAAATTATATTTTATCCAGAAATATTGTGCCAACTAAAAATGATAATCAGGATTACAAGTTTATTTAATTCTTTATTATTTTCAATGTAAATGAATCAATATTTAAAAACTTTTTATAGTTACAAATACAATCAATACAAAAATTCGTTCATTTGAACGTTCAGAACTTTTCAATCATAGGATAAACATGTTTGTGCAGTTTTTCTCGTGAAAAAAGTGCACTTTATATGCAATTATAGAATTTATGCAAATAACTTTTAACTTATATTTTCTTTACCTTTCGTTCTGCCTCTCGTTTCAAGCTTGACACCTGGAAACAGAAAAAAAATATTGTTTTAATAATCAAACGAACAAGAAATTCAATATCCTAACATCAATTATCTTCCTATTTTTGGTATGGAGAATTATAGTGGCAAGAACTAAAGTTAATAAAAATCTCCAACAATATTTCATGAAATACTAATTGAAATCTATAAGTGTGGGAAAAATTCTAATAAAATAAAGAGGATTCTACGTTCAACTTGTAAATTTATTCAAATTTCTATTTTTGGGAAGGTAGCCACTCTATTCATACTAAAAAAAATTTGCTATTTATATCGAAAAAATCCATCAATGCGTACGGAAATTTCGGTGTGTCTAGTCACAGCCTTTTGAAAAAGTGAAATGTTAGTTGATAATAACTAGCAGAGTACCAAAAGACAAGAGAGATAAAAATGGAACACGCGATATATGATGAGTAAAAGTGAAAACGTAGCAAATAACCAGTATTTGATTCATCCGATGTTTTACATGATGAATGGTCATTGGCCAAAATGGTGCGTGCACATCCATCAATTTCCCAGTTGCGTCAAACTTGAAGTACCTTCAATATCCGTTATTCCATTTAAAGCCAGACAAAAAGAGAAAGAATCAACGAAAAAGAGATTAAAATTATTTTCCGTGATGCAGACGTCAAATTTATTTTATTTCTCCTGAAAAACTGTCTAATACCTAACAATACTTATTATTAATCTTTCAAAATATTTATTTTACTCTTTTTTTACTATATATTTTATTGAATGCTTGGCCTGTTTCCAATTTTACTAAAATTTTTGAAGCTTTGAACTTGCACAAGTATTCTACAAAAAATGTCCAGGTTTTCAGTCAAATCCTCTGGACAACGAAATTTAAATTCCTTTACCGATATGAACCCCTGGCCAACGATATCACTTCTAGTTTCAACTCTCTTATATTTCATTTTTCGATGCAACACAATTTTATTTTCGGTTCACAAAAGTTATTCTCTTATTCATTGCATTGAAAATATATTCAATAAACAAGTTTTTTTCATTTGGAACCAAATGCATTATTGTCAGATATTGCATAATGATAATAATGCATAAACTTTCTTTTTGTTATCACGAATCTCTGACTCGAATATTTAAAACTCTCAGAGGAGAGTTTATACTTGAAATTCTGTATTTTACTCGCTTTTGGTTTGAAGTCTGTGGGATTGTTTTAGTGTAGTGCTTCAACTGCACCGGTGCACTTCCGGTTGAATTCGTTCGTCGGTCGCAATATTTCCTTCGAAATGCTGTAAATCTCATATGTTGTTTCACGCTCTGGCTGATAATGAATTATGCAAATCCGGGCGCTTGACATCCGGCAATGAATTTCGAAAATCAGAGGTATACGTTACTGCACCGAAAGCCAGAGAAGGGGAGAACAAAATTGGTATAAAAAAGTCGCCTGCTACAGGACGTGATATATCGCAAACGCACTCTGTGAGGCTTGTCCGATTTTACAAATTAGCAAGCAACTGCACTCTGAAAATCGCTACCCATTATATTCGACCTGTCCGTCCCTCCTCTTCCACCTCCAACTTTTTTTGGCAGAGAATAGTTTTATTCAAAAAATTCACAGTTTAATTTTATTTTCTCCCGAATACGAAGGCAGAGATAAAAAGTCGTGGAATCCAGAAAATTAGGGCAGACATCAGAATAATAAATGGGAACATCAAAGCTTCTCTGCTCGGAAACATTAACTTCACGTCAGGGTAGATTATAGGAAAGGGGTACAAAAAAAATTTACATGAATCATGTAAAATTAATTAGATATTTAATTTTATGTCTAATTCAAAAGTTCTTAAGCCATCGTACAAAAATATGGTTTGAAGTAATTTCTTGTTAAAATGAATCGAGTACTAAAAGCAGATCTTTTTGATATTTTTGCAGAAAAAATTTCTAAAACTTAAAACTTCTGAAATCGAGAATCCGGAATATTAAACCTCACAGAGAAGTAAAACTTCCCACCTTCATTTTCCGACTGTATTTTTGAACATTTTACCAGAATGGTTATGACTAAAAGGATATGGTTGAAAGGCAAGCTTGACTCTATAATCTCTAATGATCTGCACAGGCTCTTAGTGGTTCTGCCTTAGATAAGCCAAAAAAGAGATGAAGATCTTTCCCATTACATAATCCATCCAACGTTTTCCGGATGTTCCGCGAGTTGGGAGCAAGACGTGAGAAGGAGATGAAAAAAAAACTGAAGGGTTCGGCGAACAGGGAAAATGTGGAAGAAGGTCGACAGGAGCAAGAACGACGGGATCGCAGTTAAGAAGTTTCTTTCCGAGTTTTTTTACGTTATTCCGAGGGAGGTTACCACTCCTAAAGGTAATCCTACTTAGGAACTTCACCAATGCGTTCGCTATGAATAACGACCTCGGATTACGCAAAGGGAAAGTCATGTCGATTTTCTATACTTCAGAGGAAACAAAAAATTGCCGGATTTAATGCTTTCTCGGTATATCAAAGAAAACATTGTGGAAAGAATTGTGAACATCAGAAATCAACTCGATGACCTTGAAAACCACAAGAGGAATAATTGAACATGGCTTGGGAATTTCAACTTTCACGAGACACCCACGTGAAATGGCCTTCGCAGTCTATAGCACGTGATACGATCAAACTGTATATAGTATATACTGTACAGGACACATCCTGATATTCATGATATCGTGAAAGTAAATTTCGCTGACGCCAGCGATGAGAAATTCAATCGGGTTTTATAAATAACTCTATAAAACACTATTTTCAATTGCTATTGATCGGTTGTAAATCGAGGAATAATTTGATTCATATTCATAGAAATATTTTCAGAACGTAAGAACTATATGTATTCAAAATCTAGTCAATAGAAGACGAATATCCAACCCAGTCAACTGTTTATTTTAAAAAACTTAGTTTATAGTATTGTACTAAATTTAAAGTTTGAAATTATTAGAGCACTTTCGCAATGAGAAAATCCATCTAAACTTTTTAAGTAAAACAGTCTGCTAACTAATATAGATATTTCATTGAATTTGCGCTCGAGATTAAGACACTTTATCATCCATGTTATCAAATTTAATATCCGAGCTTAAAATTTAATAGAAATGTCTGGATTACATATCTAATTTGAATAATCTTGAATCAAAGTAATTGTCCTAGCTTTTCAGACAAGATGCTGATCCTCGTTCAAGTGAAATTGCTGAGCGTTCTCTAACTCGAAATTCTTAGTTCTATTGTGGACTGGGCTATGCAAAACGAAAACCAGGTCGATAACTCAGCGTGACGTATCGCAAGAATACTAAGGGTATGGTAATTTTGATGATACATTCTCGCGGATTGCGGCTTTGATAATAGACTTTCTTAAAATCCGTCTATGAGGACACCGGGGACAGGTATTTACATATTCGATAGAATATACAATATGTTAAGCCATAAACTGTCTCCTACATAACGAAAAATGATAACTATTAACCCAGGACTTAAAATGAAGACGTACTTAAGATACCTGTTGAATAACTTAGTTGAAATCTATTGAATTGCAAATGAAAACAAATAATTTACTTAATGTCAAATGGTCAAGTGATTCTCATAGTATTTTGCATGTTTAGAGAATATTTTTGTCTGGGAATCAAGTAGTATATTCAGTTTATAGTCAGAAAAAATGAGTATCTAGTAGTTCAAGTTATTTTAAGTCGTACATAGTGGATTTCACGTAGCACAAGTCATTTTAGCCAGAAATGCTCTCAAGTGGTTTAACTTATGTCAAAGACGATTAAACCTAGATATACAGCACCTAAAAAGTATTGATCTTCCGCCAGCTTATTAACTTATTACCCAGAAGGTTTGTGGTGTTAGACGTACCATAGAATATAATTTATGCAAGGGCATGTTAAAAAGCCGTTTCTTAGCATTCTGAGGAAAGAATCTGTGCTTTTTACCGGACTTCCTTGGAGCTTTATGCGCAGGGTCATCGAGCTTGCTGACAGAGGTGATTTGCAAGCGCGGGCTCACCATCGCGATAATCGGGCTAGCGGTAGCTTAGCGTGTCATGGATAAGAGAGCTTTTTTAACGTCGGCGAGTCAGCGCGTTCGATGGCGACGTCCTGGACGAGGAAGGAAAAAGGAAGGCATCTTGCCCTCCCGGGCAAAGAAGGAAGGAAGAGGACACGCGCCATTTTTCACATTTAAGAGGATCAGGCTGGTTATGACTGCAACGTTGCTGAGACCTGCGCCTTCTCCCTGTGGTACTTAAAGTTCTTTGCCTGCACGTAGCTGCTGTGAGGATTAAAGTGTTACGGGCGCCATTACGACCAATTTTTTTTTATCTTCCATGACGAGCAGCTTGGTATGGGGCAAATGTCAAAACTTTGGTGCGAGCTTGATAAAGAAAGATTAAAAGGAATAGAGAATAGCGGAGGATAACTTTTTTATGTCAATTAAAATTAAAATTCTCGTTAGTAAGATGTATTGTCCATTAAAAAAGTTTACAAGGAATGATCTGATATTTTCAGAAAGCTTTTAGTCTAGAAGAAACTTAAGGGGATTGAAAGCCTAAGGAAAAAGTGTACGCAATCTCTGAGATGAATTTCAGAGTTTTTGCAAAAATGGTGTGAACAACCAACACATTTGCAGTGACTCAAGTAAGTACACACTACTGGTACGAACAGTCGTTAAAGTCTGGATGATTTTTTTTTTTAAACTAACGAGAAAGATATATAAAAAGCTTTTGAGTAAAGCCAGAGTGCGTCGGTTAGAACTTCTAGTCTCTTTGATGCCATCTTCGCCTTATATTTCCCCAGAATTTAATTGAGAACGTTCAAAGGAAAGAAAATTGAATTAAGAAGGAGAAATAAGAAGCGTAAGAGCTTAAATAAGGTTCTCACGGTTCTCAGAGTCTGAATAATGTATGAAACAATATGAATGGTTAATTTGCGGAAGATTTCAGGAATATTAAATCAAATGAAAATAAGATGAATTTTTATTTAATTATTCAAGAATCATTAATGCAATATGTGCAGCGATTATTTCAACTTTATGCTTAGTGAAGCTTAATAGAATTAATTTCGAGGAAGCTGTTACAAAAGTTTAATTAGCTCTAGAACAATTAGTGCCGTTTTCCGATTAATGTTCGCTTGCAAGAGATAATGGAAAGGACAAAAGAATAGAATATCGATAGAAAGAGGGTAAAACAAAAGAGTGCGTTATGAAATCTTCGAATTAATTACATTCTTTTCTATTATATCTTACGTCCAAACGTGACTACTGAAATCCTAACTTTAAAGTCATTATATTTAAGAAAGAAACGGGAAATTTGAAAGAATATCTGACTTTTTTTGTGAGCCAGTTGTATGGTTATTGAAAGCAGAAGAGAGAAGAGAGAATGGTTTCAGTAGAAAAAGAAAAGCAGGATGAGACAAGGAGAAATGAAAAAGAGAAAATCTGCTGGAAAATCTGGATGAGTAACCAAAGCCACAGAAGGTTTAGACTCCAAGTATATACTTCCGAGGTTTCTTTGTCGATTCTAGTCATAACTGCTGAAGAGAGAAGGCTGACGAAAACTTTTTTCTCAGCAAATCTGCTTTTCGTGAAGAATGAGTTTGCGCTTGAGAACTCTCCTTTGTCCACAAAGCACAAAGGGTTAGGTACATAACAATTTGTATAATACGCCTAGCATATGAAGGTGCGTATGCACACTTACAATTGTGCATGTAAAGATATAGCTACATATTCATTCTTCGCCAACCGACTATTGTCTAGAAGCATACATGCACGTCAACGATAATATGAAAATATATCGCAAGTCTACCATGCAAGCGTGAATTCATTGACAAGCCAGTGTAAAGGAATTCCTTTCTTCTTTCATTCATTCAAGAGATAGCAAGAATTAATTATTATTGCCTTAGTTGAACATAATGAACACTTAAGATACATACTATGTTTTAGACTTTAGATACGTTACTTCAATTATTCCACTCCACTAAATTTTTTTTTAATTGGAAGTCTAGAATGTGAACTTTAATTGCAGAATATCGTTAAAATTTCCAAGGTATGGAGATAATGATAATGAAGTCTTCATGACATATTAATCAAGATTTTATGAATGCCGATGAAAATATTGAAATGATGTGATGAAATGATACTTATAATATACATATATTACTGCATATTATTTCAATTGCTTCATAAATTTACGGAGTATGTAAGTTGTAGGTTCGACGTTAGTTATGTGCTCTGATATAGTCAGTAGTAGAGATCCACTACTCGTCAGACACAGAACGCCGGAGGCTCAAAACCCATAAGGATGCTTCTGTGTCGCTCGTCGACGAAAATTCAAATGTTAGCGCTTTTCAGAAGGAGGTAAATCCTTACGAACGAGTCCTTTGAAGTACCGAACAATGTCGACAAAAGGAGTTACGGTCGTGGCATGTCACTGGCAGCAGCAACATTGTTGGCAATAGCGATAGCCGACAACGCCATCTGAACATAATGTCTACGTCCTAGAAGTTCTTCGCCAACTACGTCGACAGACGAGACGCGACTTCGTGATAAAATTCTTCCTTGACCGACTTAACAGCACAACATTTTGTAAAGGAAGCTTTAGAGATCCTCCGATCTGAAGAACACGCTTATCCCGCAGGGCAAAAGACACATAAAATATATCTTCTCAGCTTTAATAATAACTCCTTTAAAAAAGATGATGTAATTCCCAAGGAAAATACCCTATCACGAAAGAAATTGCGAGGGATAACGATTCTATATCTATTCATAATATGTACTTGAAGGACATTCAAAACGCAAAATTATACGCAGGAATTAAAAGTCATTTTTCACCTATTTTTCATTTTTGTGGCTTGAAAGAAAGTAATAAAATAATCATAATATATATGTGAAAGGTGTATGTGAAAAATCGTTAAAAGTATAGTATAAGGTTTTTGCGGGCACATCACGCAGCACATAAAGTTTTCTCATCTTCATGGCTTTGAAAAGTATTGGCAATTTTAAACAGCTCATAAAGTGTGAAGCATCCTCTGTCCACTTAAAATCTTCTACATTTCCGCGTTATAATGTACAATAACTCTTATGAAATTGTTTTCAATTGTCTGATTCATGTTTTGATAACTTTTTTTCTCGTCCTGATAATTATTGTGAATAACCTGAATTATAAAGCATTACGTAGTTCATAATTTTAAAGTACAAATATACCAGAGAATGTAGAAATTTGTAAATGTAAATTCCTAAAATTGTAACTACAAATTATTTCAGTTTCTCGGTACACGGTGGGGAATAAAATTTTCGACGTATTCGTAAAATGAATGCAGAAATTCCTAACTGCGTGCATTCGCGCTTTTGATATATTTAATAGTAACGTGGGAGTAGAAATTTGCATAACACCACACCATAAATTAATTATAAATGTGATTAATTCATGAACGTCATCCATCAGCATCCCAAAGTCAATGTGATACCAGTTTCCTCAAATATTAACTTCACGGCTGAGCAAGTTTTGTCACAGGGCTAACACGTTCAGCTCTTAACATCCGAAACGACAGAGACAGATGACCCTTCACACGAATAAAACATGAAAGGAGGTTTTTCACCTTATTTAATTATCAGATGAAAGATTAATTGATATCTATATCTCTAATAATATTTCCATAAAATCTGATTATTAAGTTAATGAATCCGCAGATATAGAGTAATAAAATCCACTAATCTTGGAATTAGAGCGATAGATGATGAATAATCTCTGCCTGAGAATTCTAAATTAATAAATTGTCTGATTTAAACTTCATAATGCTCTTCATAGTTAGAAAATCCATAATAAAAAAAAAAAAGTATATGTTATTTCTATTACGTAATTTCATTGGATGGACACCGGAATAAAAAAACGACTTCTTTCCCGAATGTATAACAAAATAACTGTGAATACTCGAGCGTGCATTGAACTTTACCCTAATTATTCATTAATCAATTCAGGTTCACGTTCTGTTAAAGAATTCAGAAAAGAATTGCGTCATTATAATAAATATTTTATGTAAGATACACTATAATTCATCCATATTTTAAAATAAAAATGTTAATTAGAATTTTCTTATGGCTAATTAAGAGTATTAAGACTTATTGTTGGATTAATTGAGGCCGCATTAAAGTTACTTGCTTACGCAAAACATTTAACGGAACATGAACTTTACTTTTTATTTTTATTTCATCTTCATCTGCTTTAGACAGTCTATTTTTACTCTTGACGAAGAATCTTAAATACTTTTACGAAAAATTGTTTCGCCACCGAATCAAATAAAAAAGTTTCTGAAAGAAATTGATTAGCTGGATGCTAAAATAAATAATGGGATGGAAAGTATTTAGCGGTATAAAAATAAATCTGATTTGAGCGAGGATGTATTTCTCTTAATAGTAATACATACACATCCTTCGAGCCTAATGGAATTCACATCGTTTTTTTATCATGACCCTTGCGAATGACCCTGGTGCACATCCTCCTCCACGTATAGTTATAAACCTACTCTGACCGGTTTTCACTGCATACTATGAGATGAAATAAGCTTATGCATTAAAATGGATAGATATTTATCAAGCTTTCTACAATCAGCGAATCTTCCATAGAATATACATATATATCAACTCTGTATAATTTAATATACATTTCAGTCATATAGAGTTCGAGTACATTAATACTTTTCTAAATATTATTCTTGCCTTCATAATTTTTAATGGAGGAACTATTAAGTTATAGACTTATCATTGTGAATGTATAATTATTGCTGTTATTCATTAATATGAACGATAAAGTTTTCTAAATTTGGCAACAGACTGAAATTAATCTCAATATTATGTCATTATGATTAGCAAGAGAAATAATGGAAGTACAAAAATATTATGTAAACAAATTCATAAAACACATTCCATATTAATGTAAAAGCTTGTTAAAGAGTAAATCCCGGACAATGAGATACATTTTTCTCGGCGTTCTGAAGATTCATTAGGATAGTGTACTTCATTAATGTAATTAAAATTGAATATAAATTATAAATAATTCGGTACAGATACCGCATTATATATGAAGCTCTCTCACTTTTACTGTACTCTTGATACTAATGCCCACTTCAAAATTAAAATTCCACTAGCAGAGCAATTATCTATTGATGAAGGAAATAAATGATTGAAATGAAAAAACGAGTGAAAAAGTGAAGATAAATTGAGGCAAGTCAGGAACGCAAAAGGAGAATCCATTACCGAATAGATTACCTAATGACTTAATAACATCGATTCACACTCGCTTCCGAATAGACTTTCACAGACAATTAGAACCTTGATCTCATCGAGAGATCGACTCTCTCTAGCTGAGCGTGAAACTCGAAAAGGACGTTGGAGACAGTAGACGATGAATCGTCCTAGTCGAAGAGAAGATACGTTTCCAAGTTTCCGGAGAATGAAAGCTTCAAGAAGAATTAAGGATGTCACGTTTTACTCTGTTCCATGTAACTCGTGTTGGTAGCTGGACAGTGAGAAAACGCGATGAGGTTGCGGGTCAAAAGTGACGAATGAAACATTCTCTGTCTACCATTCTTTGCTCCTGAAACGCCTTGTAATCGTTCCAATCCTGGCAACTATCTCGACGTTGGCGACGCGACAATGTAAATTCGGCATTGTGTCGCCTGAAAAATGTCTGCCCTGAACGAGACCTGCTTTCGTCCACGGGTCTGCGTTCACACCGTTTGCCACTTTCATGTGAACGATCGTGTCCGCCGACGACAGATCGGAAGTCTACCTTTGTTCACGTTCCGGCGGTTAAAATGGGAACTCTTTTATCAACCGCGTGGGTGGAAAACAGGGTCAAAATGATGGGGTTCGTAGAATTTTCACACAACAGACTTTCCGATTTTTTCACAGTTCTTTCGTAGTCTTTTGTTCTGCTTGAAGTATAAATCTGGAGACAAATAAATTGCAACAAAATACCTCACGCGGTTTAAAAATTCAGTGAATAAAATTCCTGATCATTTTCCGGTCCTTACCAGTTTCCCGGTCAAGTCGCCACCCTGTATAATTTTGAACACGAGAAGATGATTAATAGACTATAATGGAGTTGAAAAACAAGTACAGGTTCTTTCAACAGTCACGGTCTTAAAACTGGCAGAGACTTAGCGGATGAATCTCAGCCGCAAAAGAGGGTCCTGAGGGAAAGCGAGTGGAAAAGGCGCCGGTATATAAGAGGGATTTAGATGGGGGCAAGATCGGTGCTGGGATAAAGGAAAAGGGTGGCTAAAGTCGGGATTGTAAGCCGGTGTACCAAGTTAATTAAGATTGGCGCCTTTTGGCACGCACGTACGAAAGACCACCCTTGGAAGACTTTTATCACACGATATTTTGGTACCCTTTACGGCCGTCTCCTTTTCTTTGCTTTGGACTCGTTTATTTCCTCTAGCACGTTAATTGAAGCAACCTCCGATTCGAAAAAATATTTCTGCCCCGACCACAAGACGGTGCAATACCGTTTGAAACTTCCCTCTCTCAATCACTATTTACCAATCTCAACGTACAGAGAGAACCTCAACACAGATATAAAACCACTAATGATATTCACCACAGAAGTCTCAACAGTTTTATGACAAAAATTCATCTTCTGAAAATAGGGAACATGATCTTTTATATCTTTTGAAACCTAAGATGGATTTTAACCTTATATATTGTCCTAATTAAGTAATACAAATTATAAGAATAAAAGCTTAATTAAATTAGGTATTTATGTGTACGTATTGCTGATAAGATTACGCTTTAGTTCAAAATCTCTCGATAACGTTGAGAAGATTTATTGACGACATATTCCCGTTTGCCTGAAATTATGTATGAAATATCCATTTTCCTGTCGATAGTCGCGAAACAAATAGATTTTGCCAAGCACCGTGAAGAACAAGAGGAAGAGTAACAGCTGTGCTTTAATGCGAATGCTTGCGAGAGGGAAAATGGAAAATATAATGGCGAGAAAGATGGAAGAAGTGGAAAAATTACGCCTTATGGAGGAGCTACTATAAGTCGTGTGTATTGTAACTATTAAACAAAGCTTTTTATGAATTATACATTCTTTGATTGATGGTTTTAATTCAATCTAAAACTAACGAGTCTACAATAGCTTTAAATGGCTATCATAAGGTTCATTTAATATTTAGAATGCAAGAAATGCTCTTTATATATCTTCCTTATAGGCATATAAATTAAAGAAAGTGGTAATTTATTTCTAAAAATAATCACTCTTCACTAATCAGGAATAGATTCAGTGGGTGTGGCTCGGGATAAGATTTTGGCAAAGTGAAACGTGAAGATATCAGTAGGCGGTCA
Source organism: Synergus umbraculus (assembly GCA_900474325.1). Taxonomy (NCBI): domain Eukaryota; kingdom Metazoa; phylum Arthropoda; class Insecta; order Hymenoptera; family Cynipidae; genus Synergus; species Synergus umbraculus. The sequence continues at coordinate 57,571 of UCOK01008673.1, forward strand.
AGAGGGTTGGTAACACTCATTGCTGGGTCATGGCCGGCGTGTTTTACGAGCTTTATTATCGCTGCCGACCGGGGCAATGCATCTCCGTTCACGCCATAACTTCGCTCCCCACGTATGAGTACCATTCCCATGGATGACCCGGGACTCGAGCAGTTCACATAAGACTTTAAAGCTCAGTTATCTTCGTGCACATTACCCTCGTGAAAACCAGGTTTAAACTTTTTATAACCGTTTTTACCCAGGGAGCAAGGGAGGTCCAGTCGAACAGCGACGACTTTTATATGAAACCGCACGTTGAGCGGAACAGATACGCGTATTGAATATTTACACCACATATGGGACATTGATGAATTCAGTTAGCATCGAAATGAAATTTTCGTATAAAAATTAAATTCCTGTTATGAACGTTCGCATCACATTAATGTGTATACAACGACGACGTCATTCGTACGCAAGGTTGTAAACGAATAATAAGCGCTTTTCCTACACAGTTTCTGGTAATTTATTTTGTGTAATAAATATGTTCACGGTTATATGTGTAATATAAATATGCATAAATTGCGCAAAGCTTTGCAATTTAAAATATTCGTCATTAAGTTGTAATTAAGTTGTATAAGGATACAATACGAAAACAATTTATTTTCAGCAAATAATGATGTATTTATATAATTATTATATCTGTTTTATTATGAGCATAATTTTGTGGAATGAAAATAAAGAGAAAACCAATTTGAAATCAATTAACGAAAGAGATTTTTTAGTTGAACGTTATTGTAGAGCTTCATTATATAAAGAGGATTACTGTCTGCTTTTATGAAAACACTTTTATTAATATTATAATAAACGGACCTTCTTATTAAGACCATGGTAGACGTACATACATACGCTTAACGAAATTTACTTGGTCTCTATGGAGCACATTGTGCGCGGTCAAAATAACGTTAGTTATCCTGCACCCTCTGTATACTGTGTATTATGGTAATATTAAGACGTTGGACATTTTCCCGGAGGGACTTGGTCCTTAGAGCTGAATAAGCAAGTTCCTGTTTCATTACTGAATGAAGATCAAATTGACTTTTAGTATCTTATTTAATAGTTTTCATTGGATTATTTAAATAAACTACCTTATCAACTAGATAACTTTCAAGTCAGATTTAACCCGTGTTAAGCTAAGACAAAGGGTTCTCTGTTGACTTAAAAAAAACAAAAGTATCGGTAAACATCCGTTTCTATCGAAGTTTAGCATAAATTGCACGCGAGGATTTTTTGATAAGTCGTTAAAGGCATTACTTTCTAGGTGGGTCAAGTATGGAGGTCACGAATAGCTGGAGGCGTGCACGATTACATTCTTGTGAATGATTCCTAAGGTCGGGAGATGAAAGTGAGTCGAGACGAAGCCTCTTTTATGGAAAGTGATCGTTAAAAGTGTTATAACTTTACGTTAATCTCCAGAGATCTTGAAAACTGTGACACGAGAGGCATAAACGTCGATCACGTTTTTTTTATCTGCAATTACCGAAGAAAATTGTCTTGAAAATTATAGAACTTATAATTGATCAATATAGATAATCTATGAGCAAACTATAACAATAATTTACTAGAGTTGCAAACAAATAACAGTAATGTTATGAATGTTGCTGAGAAATGACAAAAGCTACGAAATGACGAAAGTGACATCCCTAGGACCAATAATTTTCCTTTTTACCTCAACTAAAGAAAGAATAAATTCTTCAGAAAATGAAAAGTCCTCTAAAGCCTTTTTGTGAGTAGAGTTTTAACGACAAAATGCTATTAATGTGACAACATACTGGAGAAGCTCACACAGCACAAAGTAGGCGAATAAAATGAAGACTGAAAGAAGAGATATATATTCCCCAACTTGACGTTGACAATTTGAGTTGCCTCAGCCTGAATGAGGTTCTTCTTGCTACTTAATTCTACCTTGGTGGAAAGAAGTGAGTACTCAGTGATTTTGTGGTGTGTTTAAACTTTGCCACCGCAAAATTAGAGTAATTGCTCGCGTATTCGCAACATCTGCTGTGGCTCTGTTTTGCGTCTAGTTTAAGCAATAGCCACTCCAAATTCCGCAAACACTTAATTTATGCCTTGTCTTACTTTCATTACTAATATTTTCTCCTATTCAATTAGAATAAGAGACTAACCTAATAGGTAAATTGAGAAAGGTGGTACTATTGACATATACAAATTTTTAAAAAGTATCTTCTCACCACATGGTAGTTCACAGTATTCTTATGTTTAAATTAGAGATCCAACGTCAGAAGCTTACCTGAAACACACAATAAAGTACAAATTAATTTTTAAAGATTATTATCAACTTTAAAATTTGTAATTATAATTTTTTCCTATCCCATATAAAAAAAATTAAACGAATTCGCTGTATTTCCGTTTTTTTCCTTCGTTTATGGAATTGTTGAGTGGAATTTTCTCAAGCTAGTCATCTCGCATTTCTTGGAGAGGTGCTAGAAACTGGTACAACTGGCATACCTGTCGGTCGCTCATCTGATCATTTCCAGGTTTGCGCACAACTTGAATCGAGTACTCGATCTTACGTCGATTCTCACATTAGGAAAAAGTGCAAAGACTTGTCTTTGGTACGTGGAACGGTCGATCGTACGAACGATTCGAGAAACGTCTCTTAATGGACTCTGTCTCTAATCCGTTCTCAATCCAGCTACTGCAGGAAGAACTGGGAAGGCGACGAGAGGTTGGCAGCGATTGGCTGTCCAAGTACGTGACCGGTTTCCTAGAGTAGATGATTTTCAAAAGCGACGACGGAGGCCATTGGTAATTGCAGAAGAACTTTACCCTTGCGGGGTTTACTCAGTAGTGCACTGATATGGAATTCGTACAGCACACGATATAAAAACAAGAAAACAAAAAAAAACAGAAGCTTCAGTTGAAACTTTCGCACGCTGCGCGGCATGTTTCATTAAAAATGGAAATCTCTTACTACAGCAGCCAAACTCAGTCGACTCTTCGGAAGCACTGGCAACTGCATTCTCATTTAAAATGCATAAAAGCCGCACCACCAAAAGCGGGTGATTCTTTTTTTAAAAGAATTTTCTCTTCAAGTAGAAAAACATAAGATCTGAAAACGTTACCTCTTTGTAATAATAATAATAATAATTTATTGAAGTTTATTGATGATTTTAGTCGATCTTAGATACACCTATTTGATAAAACTAATTCATTACGATTTCCACTAGTTAAAATTTGTTATTCTGGTGAAGCTCTTTGTAATTCTGATATTTATAACTCTTGAAAGATAAGAAAATGATATATTATCCTTCTAGATCTTTTCTACTGAATGTACGTAGTACGTACCACTGATAAATCAACATCAATTAATTTCCTCGAATCACTTATTTTGCGATGTTATTAGTACGATCTTCTCTACACACAGAAGTTGTTCAAATTAATAAAATATTTCTGACAATAATTTCTAATCTACACTTAGAAAGTCTGTGTTAGAAAAATTACTAATATCGATAGCAAGTAGGGGCAAAATCCCAAAATTGAGACATTTTAATACAGAAAATAATAAATTTTACTATTTAAATAGGAAAAATTACTATTGAAATAGTATGAAATAGTAGAAATTTACTTTAAACAATATAAAATAGTTTAGAAGTACTTGTTTTTATCAATTTTCTTGTTTTGTACAACAAGGTTGATTTCCATGAAAAGTTTATCACGCGCTACTTATCATGTTTTGCATACAAGCGTAAGATAAACTGCAAGACTTAAAAGTCTTTGAACAGTAGAGGCGCACAGGTGTTTCCATACAATCAGTCTTTCTTGAAAGACTTGGTTCTGTTCTTTTCCGTGACCTCATCTTAAGATTAAAAATGCCACATCTTCGTTTGCATGTATATACGTTAGACTTATACGGTCGAGGCCACAATTTTTATCCCTCATACTCCCTCGTGAAGACGAGTAAAACGCTGACCTTTCGACGACATACTTTCCCGATGCCGACAACCTTATGCACCAACCTCTTATGGAGGCACGAGAATAGTACGGCATACATACCAAAATCGCCTACAACATGAAGAGCAGAAGTGCCATGACGCCTCAAAGCCTGACATTCCCGTGGAAAGCCTTCAGGAACTCCTATCGACGATGAGTCGACGTAAATAAAATGATAAAGCGTCGTTTAAATGTTAATGAATGCATCTGAAGATGAGTGAATGGATAAAATTGAATTCGATGTGCGGATAAAAATAGATATAAAAGTAGAAACAAATTGGACTTGAAGTGTCATTCTGCTTACCAATAGAATAAAACCTGATATTTAGAAATAGATGATCTTTCAAGAATATATGTAAAAATTAAATAGAAATAAGAATATAAGAAATATGATGATGAAATACGTTGGTTCTTAATTAGCATTTCAGGCAATGAATTCTCTTTGTAACTCGGTAGATTTGTACAATGCAGTGTGACACAGAATGTAATTTTTTTTTTCCATTAACTTTCTCTTTCTTTTTGCGCTTTTCACAATGCTTTAATGTTAATCATGACAATGATTATTAGCAGAGTGTGCAGATCAATAAAAATGAAAATTAATGAAGAGGATTTTGAATTAGTCTGAAATATCCACGTAAAGGTCGCGAGGTCCCTGATCCGTCTCGACATATAACCGGTTTCGATCTTCCAACGCGTGATTTCCAATTGTGAAAGTCTCGAATTTTTTCTCGAGAAGAGCAGCAGTGTCGGAGTCTTTTTACGAAAGTCAGACTTAATGATGGACAGATGTGAGAATCGATTCTAAACGGCCTTCCTATTCATTAATGATTCAAAGCAAACTGTTTGATAGTTAGTAAATTCCAGTCAGGGAAATAATCATCATTATATAGAAACATGTTTGATTTAGTTATTACAAGACTAGTGTAAAAAAAATACAAATATTACTGCCATTATACTCTTCAATTGAATAAAGAACGATCTACATTCACTCAAATTGATTACAAAGTACAGATCCCATTACAATTATGAATCAATTGGAACCATAAATTGTTTAATTTTCATAGACGAAATGCCCAAATTATCATAATGAACAAGTTAAGTTAAGTTATTTCTAGTGAACTATAAAGGGAATTATTAATAAGAGAAGAATAAGTTGAATTAAGCAAACTGACAAATAAGTTGGTGTTTGTCAATTAAATAGTGCCTAATTGCGAAAGTTGTTACGTTACGCGTCTTCTTGGCCGACAAAACGAAACAGCGAGTTCGCGCAGAGTTTGCATCCGGATCCCCTTATTTTGAATTCTCTCAGTCTTTCTTGCAAATCTTCGTGACTACGTGTTACATTCCACCTCCGAGGTGGCATGACGTTTCCGTAAATAAGTCAAGCAAAGCACTGCACCACCTTGCGCGATTCTTCTCTCAAGTCCTCGAATGCGCAATTGTCGAGACTGATGTTATAATCGAGTTGCAGCTCGATTACGCTATCCAACCGCTGATTTCACTGAATTAGATTAATTAGTTTATCAGCATTATTCTTGCTTGCTGAGAGTTGCGAAAAGTAAATTACTTGATCGCTAGCTTCGGCGTTCTTACTTCGAATCAGAGACACTGCCGGAGTGTTTAATGAAATTATACCGATTCGTTGGCTCGCGACGATTCGGTGAAAGTGTCAATTTTATAATATATAGTTATTCGAGAAAATAATTTCAGATCAGGAATCCTGCGTATACACTGAGAAAATTAGATGAGATGCTGTTGGAGTCATTTTCTATACTGTCAAAAATCTCGCGAAATTTTCCTATACAATTTCTTAAGGATTAATCCACATTTTCGTTTCTAAAAATGGTTTCCACTTTGGAATTTATTGGCAAAATTAGGAAATATTCTCTAACCTATTTCTCAATTAAAAAATACCTACTACATATTGAGAATTGCTGAAGAATATTGAGAAGTATTTCTATAATTTTGGGGAATTTTCTTTGGGGAAATTCTAGAATTTTGAGTCCACTCTAGTCGTTGCTTTTTTCTTTATTACATGAAGAAATGAATGTCGTGGGGCCAAGAGAGAGGAGATAAACCAATTTGACGGTAGGCTCTCGAAGAGACAGTGGCAAGCGTAGTATTGACATGGCAATCAAGAGATGTATTGAAATGCCTCGCGAACGAGAGAACAAACAGTGCTCAATGCGGAGTGGCTCGCTATAAATCTGCACGGCCGTTCTCCACCTCTGCCTCCTCTTCAAGTACGAAAAGAGAGACAGTTTTTGGAATTATGCCAGCCCAGAACGCGGAAGTTCTATGGACGTTCCATCACACGATAGCGAACCAGCAAGAAGGGGAGAGACAAAGAGGAAAAGCTAGATTAAACTTACAAAATAGAAGGAGACCGAGCGTATATAATCGGATTAGCGTAACTTGCTGAAGCGAGCCTGTCTGTATGGTCTTGAAAATTAGATTGTCGAGATGCTCCTGCTTGGACACGATTAAATCTAATTAGTTTTTAAATTCAGTTTTCAACATTAATTCGTTTCTTCAACTGAGATTTAAAAAACACATTAATTAGCCTTAGTTCAAACACATTTGGCATGGAGATGATGCTTTGCATTATTTTCATTCCACAATTCACGCACTGAGAAACTCTATGTTAGAAAAATTACTAATATCGATAGCAAGTAGGGGAAAAATCTCAAAATAATAAATTTCACTATTTAAATAGGAAAAATTACTATTGAAATAGTAAAATTTATTATTTTCTATATTAAAATGTCTCAATTTTGGGATTTTGCCCCTACTTGCTATCGATATTAGTAATTTTTCTAACACAGATGTTTCTCAGTGTGTGAGAGAAAGATTTTACCTGTTATATTATTATGTATGGTACATTGGCTTGTGCCTGCTTCTAAAAAGCTTTGCACATATGGCCATGATCAAGTAATAAACAGTAAAGTAAGGTAAGGAATGACAACAAGCACCCATCCAAGTACTAACCGCGCCCAACGCTGCTTAACTTCAGCGATCAAACGAGAACTGGTACTTTCAGGATGACACGGCTGTTGCCAGAAATTTTACCTTGTATTCTGGGAAATTAGAAAAACATAGAAGTATTTTTACTTGAATATTATTCTGATGCAAAGTGACATTTTAGCAGTGATATTATTTCAAATCTAGTTAATGAATGTGTATGTGTGAGAACCAAGAACCACCTACTCACTTATCTAGATGAAATATGAACTCTCTAGGTAAGTACAATATTTCGTTCTGTGCACCATAGCATTCATTGAGAAAAAAGATAAAAAGCAAATTAATTACCAGTTTAGTAATTGGTGAAAAATTATGATATACAATACAATAAGTTTAATATTAATTTAATTTTTATGCAAAAATATTTCCTGTTTTCAATTTTCATTTCCTTTTTCGTGATTCATCGGTCGAAGTGTAAATGTTCATTTCGGCTTCATAGCTTTTAGCTATATGCACTTAGTAACTCTCCATAAAACGAGAGTATAGAATGGAATGAGCAAAGTTAAATGCATTACTGAATTAGTATTGCATATGGTAGAAGTGTTTCATGGAACATGGTTTTTGTAAAAGGTAGTTATTAAAATAGAAATTCGTACTCAAATTTACTTCTTTTCGAGTCTATTTTGTATTTTTTTTCAGCAAAAGTCTGAAAAATTGCGTATAATTATCAGAAATATGACCTATTCAAATCTTCAGGAAGTTGTGTGTAGGCAAAGATCAAATGAGATTCAGGCCTTCTTTCAATTATGGAATAGAACTTCACCTTTACAACTCTATAAAGAAACACTGAAGACGCCGGTAGGAGTGAAAAGTGATGCTCAAAGGTGGGATTGCCAATTGTAAAGTCGAAATCAAAGCTCACGGCAGAAAAGTTAGTAAAGTTTCGCTCACACAGAGACGTTGCTTTTCTATTCGATGCGAAATGCATGGGCGATATTCATGAACCACTCTAAACCACTTTTGGTGCAACCAAGAAGCGAATCGCACTGTTGAATCGAAATAAGCCGAAGAAAGTTCGAAAGGTTGCTAGACATCGTAGCGATAGACTTTCGAGCACGAAGGACGTTCATTCGACTTGACTATACAAGTTACTGATCTCGACTACAATCTTTTCTCCCCTTAGAAGAAGAAAGCTCAATTCCAAGTCGAGGGCACTACTAAAGAAGAAAAGTTTTCTCGGGACAGGTAAACAGAATTAGAAGTCGATAACGAAATTAAAGCGTCGAGCTTCTTGAACTTTGATAATTATCCCTTTTAGTCTCCTTGTTTGTCTTCAGAACAAGTTTTAACTTAATTACATAATAAAAACCTGATTTCGAAATTGAGAATCTGAGTGGCTAAAGTTCTAAGTAACAAGTATAGTAACAAGTATAGTAACAAGTATAGTGACAAGTGATTTAAGAATGAAGGTTCACAAAATTTTGATCAACTATTGATTCTATAAAGAGAGCGAATCCTAAATAAAACAAAATTATTCAATTTTTATAAGGATTTGATAGTCATTGGGGAATAAATATTTGCATTCAAGAAAAGGATTTGAGTAGAGTTCGGCTATTGTATAATTTTACAGACGTTATTATACCGTCTGTTTTTGCGTCGATTACGACACTGGAATTGCACTGGCGAGATTGGTAGCAGGGTTGATGAGAGAGAGCAGAGGGTGTGCGTTGCATACAAGAGTGAACTTTACTCAGGAAAGAGAATGTGCGTAAAATGGCGTTTGGTGCTTTACTACTTCCGGTACCTGCTGGTGAAGCTCGACCACAACTTTAAGTCGTACGGACGAAGAATAGACTTTATGACCCAACTTTAACGACCTTTGAGTATACTACGACGTTGGATTATCTGACGTGTCACCCCTGAAGCCTTACGACCCGCTTTGCTCGATGCAGTCATTATTCTTATGCTGTATCTGATTCGCCTGACTCTCCTGCTATGCTTTATAAAAAAACCCTTGAAAGATTGCCGAAGATGAACTGAGAAGAAAAATTACCTAGCGAAAAGCGAGGAGAAAAGAGGAGAACCGAGAGGTCATTAGAATGATCCTTTTGTAGAAAAAAGGAATTTTTGATGCATCAATAAAATTCGAGATATTTTTGTTCTTCAATATAAGTTATGAATCTGAACTTAATATTCCACTGAATAAAAACTAAAACTTTCTACTTTATTATATTCTTTCAACTTGTGGAAATATTATAATGTTACATCATTTATTTAAAGACGGCAAAAATTCACATTGTTCTTCTTGGCAAAATTTATTTTACCGCTTTAGATTTTGTTTTATTCCTGACTCTGGTACCTTTCACAGTTGCACGATCATTTTTCAGAGTGAAATCCTCTGATTCCTCGACAAAGTTCTCTCGATGTTTGAACAGATCAAACATTTATCTCGGGCAATGGATAACTCTCTGGAAATACGGCAAGCTTTCATCTTCATTGACTCAAGCTTTGAGAGAGATCTTTTCGCGAAAATATTAGACATTTACTATCTTTACCTGCAGCTATTTTCAAAAATTAACTATTATATATTTAGAGAAATTCGAGCTTTGTGATAAGATTGGAAACATACTCTATAACTTTGGTTGTTCTAACAAAGAATTTCTCTCCATAATTTACATTTGGTATTTGTAAACTTCTTGAAGTTTAGTACTTGTACAACTTTGATGCTTCTCAGTCTTCAACCAAGCAAAATCCGTGATAAATAATCCGCTTATGAGAACCAAGTGCAAACCTAATCCTGGTATCTTGATACAAACGTTCGCATTTCTCTCTTTTGGGCGAAAGCTGAAGTTTCAGCATGAGAGAATTAAGAGGAGGAGTGGATGATAAGCTTCCGTAATCGACTTGTCGCTGACTCGACATCCGGAGGACGATGAGAATGCAAGATTAGGTCACTCCAACGAATATATATATTTCTGACATATGTATACGACCCTAGTCATTCCACGGTTCTCGAAAAATCTTTTATTCAAAGACTGAGTGAACTGAAATCCATTTTATCTAGACCTTTACTCAGTAGACACATTCTTAATTTAATACGATTTCTTGAAACTTGTAGTTACATTATGTATCAGTAATTATGTATCAATAAGTAAAATTTAACTGGAAATAATCTTCCAAAGGAGAACTGAAGCTGAAACCTATTTTCAAATAAACTGACTAATTTAGTTTCACTTACTGCACCTCCTAAATGTCTTAATCCTTGTAGCAAATGATGTGTCTTAACAGGAAGTGAATTTCTCTCTCAAATTTGCATACCGAAAGCTCGGAATTCTCCTTCGGGAGCGTTTTGAAGTCTACTATGTAGACTATTTAGAGTAAATACAGGAGACTTAGATCCATTCGAGAAATCCTCTCTCTCCTCTCTCTCCTGATGTCTCTATATTCTCGCATTAAAAAAACCCTTCCTAAACGAATTTCGAAATAATAAAATGTATATTTTACATGTCTTCGCAGGTCAGAGAATTTTATCGACTGAACCAAGTATGATTGTGATAAAATTACGCAATTATTTCTAAAATGTTACGCTGCAATAATATTGTGCATTCACAGCTTGAATATCTGGCGAGTGGGTTCTTATCATTAAAGTTTATACAGTATGACTACGTTATAGTACATGCATTACAATTGTTTACTACCCTTGACCAAATTTAACGATCCACTCGGACTTTACAGTTCCGTTATTTCCGCTATCTGGGATAATAGCAAAGATGTGCATACGAACGTATCCTCTATTGTGGTGTGTTAACCGAAAGAGCCACCATATTGTCCATATGGGCGGGTGTTGGGTGGCAGTAGATAGAGGCTACTGCAAAGCTAGCATTTCATTACGGGTTTATTACAGCAGCGAATTAGGTTGAGCTTTACGAGCTGCGCTTCACGCCACCCACTGCATTTTTACGAGCGTTCCTTTGGAAAAGAAAAGCAACTCCACAAGTGCCCGAGATACGTTACGCGAATCTGCATCCCTCTATCTTCATTTAGCAAGAAATGTTTCCCTGATTTACTTCAGTAATTATTTTTAATTACTCTTTTGTCCACGATTACTACGTGTTATTTTATTTTTGTTTTAGAAAAAGAGAGTGAGTTGTATTATTGTTAAAGTAAATTAGTGTCAATTTCATCAGCTAAAATAATGTAATGTCATCATAAAAAGATATTATTCCTTGCTAGAATTCCACGAGCGAAAAAAGGCTCTAATCAAAAGCAACAATCAACCCACTTTGACAACTTGAGAGTTGGATGAATGCTAAGATGACATGTGACATTTGTCAAATATCCGCAAATCAATACGTTATTGTCAGCACATTTCAAGCAAACAGTGAGTAAAGAATGAGACAACAGATTTTTATAGCTCTGAAGCTTGTAAAATACTCTGAGATAGTTTCTTTTTTATATTTCAATTGAAGGTTTACTTATTAAATTCCCCTTTCAATTTACAGAAAAAAAATCTCTAGGAAGAAAATTGAATGAGTCTGACATATAATGACATTCTGAAGGAGAATAGTAATAAGATTTATCAAAAAAAAGTTTATTTAATTATCCAGGTTGAAGAATCTTGAACGATTTTTATTGCGCTTAAGAATTCTTTAAGAGAACAAGTTTTCAAAATGGATCAATGCCTTGTGATTGGAAACCTTCAAGCAACTTTTTCCTTTGTACCTTTTGCAACGAACACCGCTTACTTTTTCGATGAATGAAACGGACGAAAAAGAAATAAAGGAACGCCGGTGCTGCAAAAGGGAAATTCAGATAAAAGCAATAGACGGAGAAAGAAAAGGCATTAGGAAAATGATACCTGATATGGTGAGATCCACCTACTTTTTTGCGCTTACTACTGCAAGGCGGAAAAGGGTGATTTAGAATCCCTTTCTTCCACAGGGGCGGATATAGTAAGTACCATTACTCGTTATTATCTTTTCATGAGAAAAAACATCGCGCAAAAAACAAGACTAATACGCAAAATCCAAAGTAGTTAGATTTATTCTTCAGAACAACACCGATATAATGTGGCAAAGGACAATTTATTCAGCTTTTCCCCTCCTTGACAAATATAAAAATATACTGGGCACATAATCGGTAAATTCTGCTGGATTTATGTTAATATATTTTTATAATCATAAAAGACTCTTAAAAAACTATATTTACGTGTTATTAGTTATTAGGAATGGTACATTGACTTGTGCCTGCTTCTAAAACCTGTGCACATCTGGCCATGATCAAGTAAGTACAGTAAAATAAGATAAGGAATATACCACTCGCCAAATTACCCACGTGATGTTTCTATCGCTCGGACATTCAGTTTCCTGCATATTCGGCAGTAATCCAAAGATACCGTGTACGAATATTCCCTTCGGAAAACATTCGATATAAATTTACCGGAAACTTCCGTCAAATCTTCCAGAAATCCTCTTTTGGCACTGTTCTTCACAGCAAATGTTTGCCAACGAAAAAGGTTAAAATCAGAATTTCTCTCTGAGTTTCAACAATTTCAGGAAATCCGCTTACTTAATATCGTACAATTTACAATGTAATATAATTGGTGAAATATTTTAATGAGAGAATCAAGGGGAAAATTTAATGTAGGAAGAGTGTAAATGCCGTGAAAGAGGATGATGGGCATCTAACTAATTAGAGCTTAATTTTGGAAAAGATATTGAAAAAGTTTTCTCTGTCATTAGAAAAGTCAAATGCAAAAAAGATGGAAGATATTAAAATTGTATAAATATCGAATTATTACTCAATAAGCTAAAAAGTAATTAGTATTTGCTCTTACCAATCTTCATAAAAATTAGTGGAAACTTTCAAAATTATGAAATTTTAAATAGTGTATGCACTACGAAATTGCTTTGCACAATGGATAAAATTGAGTTTGAAGGCTATACGGAGAAAACACCATAAAAAGCTAAACAGTCAGACTTTATCTTTGGAAATGGATGTGTGCATTAATAATTTTAATAATCTCTAAACAAGCAAAATAAAATTGAGCTTGGTTACTGTTTGATGTTCTACAATTGAATAAATAAAAACTGTGCTTGCTAAAAAAATTTTCTTTAAGAAGTAATTAATTTTGAATTGTCTTATTTTATTATATAATATATTAATATATTATTATACATACATATATTCTATATGCATAGGTCAAAAGTTTGAATACATCCGTTTTTCGATGATCGTTTAAGTTGTCTTAAATTTAATTACAAAAAATCATTTTAAAGGTAAACTATGTAATATCATAGATTTTAACTTATTTAAAAGAAAAGATTTAATCTTCAGTGTAATTAAATTTAAGAAAACTTAAACGCTCATCGAAAAACAGGTGTATTCAAACTTTTGGCCTTTATTGTATTATACATAATATATTACATAAAAGACGTATCACTCCAGTCCCACATGTTCATAGTTTATCGATACCGGCTCTAGAAAACAAGTTTTGAACTCAAAAGTATGAAACGAAAAGATCGGAGACCCAGCGATGTATTCCACGCGTGGGGTTAATCGCTTCTATATTTCAATCTATGACATAATCCTGATAGAATTCTGTCCAAGTTCACTGTCGAGGAGATATTTTCAATATTTCAAATTTAGCTTCAAGTCCAATAATACGCACCTCTCAATTAGCCAAGACGAAGATTTGCTCAAATTTCCAAAAAATTAGGCACAAACTACTCAGGAAACTTCACACAAAATCACTAATCAAAAACACTGATAGAGGCGACATATACCTTTACAAAAGAGTCTCCTTTTTAAAGTGCAACTGCAATTTGACAGCTAACTTTCCTATCAAAGAAAGTTTTGGGTATTTTCTCACTAGCAACTGAAATCCCAAATCGTGTTGGTAAACCGAGCAACGCAAAGCAACTATGTGTACAGAAAATCAGAAGCTGATTAGAATTGGTTGGAAATGGTTGTACGACCAACGACCGGAGAAAGCGCGCCTGTCGACGTTCGGGCGCTAACTGAGTTGAAACAGGTCCGATAGTCTTTCCTATACACCTGCGATATACGACTGCTCACTACATTCAACACATACGCTGGAGTGGAAGATGCTGGAAGTTGGATGCCAGAGATGTGCGAGACGGAGAGAGAAGTGCAAAGGGAGTGAAGGTAAATGGGTAGGAGGGAAGGAGATAAATATGAGAGAAGGAGATACTACTCTGGATGGCCTTTACGCGAAAGCCAGATTCCTGCATCAGTGCTAGATTGTGCAACCCGAACTCTCGATCGAAAGCATCGTCTCCACTTGAGAATGTTTATAAGGTTTAATAGCGATAGAAAAGCGAAAAAAGAACTCCACCGTAATTGTGAAAAAATTACCCAACGAAGCGAATGCCAGGTGCTCTAACACAAGCTAAGTGATTTTCTAATGACTTGGGGGATTTAACGATGCCATGTGGTAGGTGACTTGGTGCAATTATTAAGTGACCGGTTATTTTGGTCACGTGATTTGGAACCTGGTCTTTACTGATATAATTATCGCAATTATCATCAGGTTTTAATGATATTATTAAATAGGCAAAGTTCTATGTTGTCAATCTAGCTAAACATGTTTAAAACATTGTATGTGAAATACAAAATCGAAAGTGTGTAGTTTCTTACCCTTCTGGAAATTTAGTCAGAGTAGAAACTGGAAACTTACCTGAAACAAAAAAAAAAACATAATCTATTAATATCTCTGTAATATTATATACATTTTTTTCTTTCGCATATATATTTTTGTATTATTATTCTACGCGGAAGTTATGAAAATACAGCATACGCTCAAGTGGGATCAATAATCCACAATCTCCAGAAAAACCACAATGTCCTTTATATTGGTCTTCCATCCATTCCCTCATTAATGTCGGTCAGGAAACTCTGGCAACGTGCCCTACTTTTTCCGTAAAAGCCAACTTTTAAACAATCCCGCCAGAACCGTCAATATGAAAAGTAAATTCCAGAGGCAGAGACATTTTTCCGAACAGCAAGTCATGGAAAGTTTTAAATATTCTATAATAATAAAATGCTGTGTTCATGTGTATACTAGGTAAAAAATTAAGTTGCATATAGTACTTTAAAAAAGTTGTTGCACTTATTTATTTTTAGTATGATATAAGGTAAAAAAAAAATTTCAATATTTCAGCCTTCTTAGAACGCTCCACTCGTCGAATAAATAAATAAATTTAGTAATACAATCTTTCCAACTCCTTTCCAACAGAGTTTATAAAGGATGTATACAAACTGGAACAATCTTCGCGAGATGCATAAAGTGAACCTCTCTTCTCCAGTCTAAATAATTAATTCTCCAAGTTGAAAGTTATATCTTTTCATAGTATGAAAAAATACAAATATGTCTTTCACAAATGCACAATTTAATGACGTACCTACTTGTATGTTTTGAAAATCAAGAGTGAAGATGAAATTAATTAATTATGATTTCAAATGAAAACGCTTCCTTGTTCAGAAAATGTAAGATTTTTTGTCACCCAATTATTAACATAATATCCGACTCTTAAGACAATGTAACAACTTATTCTTGTGAATAATTCATTTTAATGATCTTGTCGTGTCTTGTGGGTATTTTAAATTACATAATTCTCGCGAAATTTTGTAATATTCTTCAAATTAAGCTGCAAGCGTGTTCATAAAATGAAAAGGTTGAGATAATTAGTAGTATTTTCATTTAATTATTATATAAATTCAATCTCTCAAGCCATTAATATTTCACTTATGAATCATGAAAATGTTAAGAAACTTAATTATTAAGTGTGGTTTTTTATTGTATCAATTATTTTTTCTTATGATATTGAAAAACGATAATAAAAGAATATTTTAAGTTTAAAATTAATTCAAATTAATATTGCTGCTTCTGTGTTTCTCTAAAGAACGTATTCTCTTTGAAATCATAAATTGTTCTCCACATATTTCCTTTTGAAATCGCCAGGTTTAACCTCATTATTATTAAAAACTTTGAAAACCGTATCATCTATTCTGTGGTCATTCCTTTGTGTAGAACAAACCGCTTCGGGGTTTTTTTCGTGACAAAGGGAATATACTTAAGCTTCAAGGCTAAAATATTCATCCCTGGATTAGTAAAGAAACAAAAATTGTAAACTGGAAGATGGAAATTTACAATAATCATTAACCCAAAACTTGATAATATATATTAATAATTATCGGCTGTTTGAGAGTTCAAAAAGGTTTGTTGCCTTTTGTATTGAAGACGAATTGATATTTCCCTCAAGCGATGTAGAGAAATCAATAAAAGATGGTTTTTCTAGAAATCTAATATCGTGGCTTTCTCGACAATGATGTGCAATGACTGCCGACCTATACTCACAGCTTCTCTCCAATTCCTTATTCCATTTTCTTCTATCTCTCTCAATATCTACCTACAGTTTCATTTTGGAGAGAAGCTTTTGAATGAATTTCCCAATCAAGTCTAACGTAAACGAAACTCTACTTCGCAATTCTATTGGAATTTTACTACTATATCGACAGTACTCGTTATCCTGGAGGAGGATTCACTTGCGTATTGAGAACTCGTAGACAGACCAAAGAAAAATGGCGGAGCAAAAATAAAATACGATTTATAATTTATATTTGGTTCTAATAAACCGATATAGCAATAAAAGGTCTCAAATGTATTAAAATCATCATTTTAACGATTTCGCACCTTATCGGGATATTATATAGAATATTTTAAGTCTCTTCCATCGATTCCTTATCTATATACTCGACATCTATAATTTTATTATTTTTATCCTAAGAATACGTACTTCAGATATGTTTTGTGTCGAAATTTTGAAGAAGACATAACAAACAGTATCACTTCAGTTCCTTGTTACATAAACATACATCACGTCGGACCATACACAGAAAATAGTAAAGAGCAATTCTAAAGCTGTCATGCTCAGCATCCCCTGAGTGCTTAAGTGATATATCTTTCCTGAATTACACTTGCCATGGAGCAAAGATTATTCCCGGATAAACTTGTCGCCCCAGAGGTACTTGAGAAAGCGCAGTTTACCGCCACAAACCAAGTTATACTAATGAAGAATAGCTCGGCCTAGCGCGTGCCACGTGCAAATTCACGCACCTGGATCGTATTACAGGTCCAGAAACGAAGCACCACGGATCACGAGCCGTAAGATTGATGATGTGAGTCTTCGTGAAAAATTGAAACGTATCTACCCGCGAGAAGCTGGTGTTATTTACGAGGGGAGACGCGAAAGGGTTTGAGGATGATACTGCTCGAAGATGAAAACTTCAGGAACGTCGAATGGAGACATTAATCTCGTCTTACGTTTCCCTTCTTTTGGTACCTACCCTCTATCTTTTCCCTTTTTATATCACCCCTCAAACTATAAAAACCTTCTGCAATTCAGGTTTATTGTTCTTTGTAGGTCGAGACGTGCAATATTTCTTTTTCGTACTTTATAAAGAGGGCTTGCTCAATTTTAAAAGTCTCAGACTCGATATTTTTTTACATAACGGTACCACTAACGGTAAGGAATTACTTAACCGAAAATTGCTCGTATTAATATTTCTTCAATCTCGAAAATGTGCGAAAAAAAAGACACCTGAATCATGCAGCATCCCATGTCGTTAATATGAAGAGCGGCTCACGTGGACTTTAAAATACTTTTGTCGATATTATACCGCTATATGCCTTGACATAACGTGCCCAGTATATATTCCTAACACATTTTCTAAACATTGTTTTACCGGAATGAGCGGAGGTAGAGAGCCGGATTGCTTCTGAATAATAAATTCAGAGGCCTTGTATATGGTATGGCCTGATGGAAAAAAATATGACAAGGTAAAAATTGCACAGAACCAATCCTTTATTATGTCAGATTCAATTTTTGTTTTCATAGAAATGAAAATAAGTTCTTCGTGTCCATATAAGTATTTATAAAAAAGTTTAAAGAGAGTTATTATAGTTTATCTACTAAAATTTACATTAAAAATATTCTAGCACGTGTAAAACGCGAATCAAGGTATACATAATTTATAAAATAATGCATTACATTAACGGCATGCCGTTAGCAATAAACTGTAGGCATTAAAATCAAACATTTATTACAGTTATTGAACATTAATTTTTCAACCATTAAATTGGCTTAAACTGTACTTTCAAATATATAATAATAAAATGCTTTCAAATAATTCTTCAGATTTTGGCATAAAAACTCTGCACGTAAATATTATAATTAACTTCTGAGAGTGAAAGAACTGATGTCGATGAAAGTGCACTAAATTTCCCAAGAAATTATATCCTTTTATCGTATAAATAAGAGATCTCACGTGTAATCATTTTTAGCTTAAATCAGGCTAGATTTTTTCGCAAATTATGAAAAAATCTGCTTTCAAATCTCTTCTAGACTAACGTATGCAAGTTTCTAGTAGGTAAGAGTTTAAAATATTTAATTCGCCTCACTAAATCAATTTTATGGCTCACGTCACGTCACACGTCCTAACCTTTTCTAACTTACATCAAATAGAAGAGGATATCGCGAAAAACGTGACTAGAGACTAGAGTGCCATCGCAAAATTGCTCCAGCGAAAAATGACATTAGACACGTGAGAATGATTCAATAATATGTAAGATAAAATACGTTTCTGGGTGAATTTGACGGTCTGGATCTGATTCTAACAATGAGATTTTAAAATTACAAAAAATTAATAGTTTTATGGCTCTCAAAACAAAATTTATACAGCAAGGAATATTTCATCTACTTTAGAATTATAAGATTATAGAATTATATTTAGAATTATAATTAATTATACATATATAATATATATGCTCCGCGTTTACCTAAATTCAGAGTTACATAAATTCTGGACAAAGTGAACTAAATTTAAATCTCTCGAATTGAAGCTCCCTGACCTTTTCAGAACTAGATTAATTAGTGAAGTACGAAAATAAATGTGAGTCCTTTCGAACTTGATATTTTAGTCATTGCATATCGAGATCCTAATGCATTAAACCCCTCGACTATATTTCATCTGTGTCAACCAATGCGCCCCAGATTAGTCTTTTTGAATTAAACACTACTCCCGGAGTCCATTAGCGATCGCTGGCTAATTAAGCATAGCTATAAATTACTTTTCGCGAGACGATAAACTTACGTGCCAACCATAGGGCTACGAAAGTGGAGTACATTCGAGGAAATGCCCTTTTCAACCGTCACGCTACCCACAGTAATTTACTAACAGAATTAAAAATATGTTATATATTACTCTGATATTACATTATAACGTAAAAAAATACAGTTTGTCACTTGTATGAAAAATATCTTCCAGAATAATTTATTAAAAAGGGTGCTTTGCAATTTAAAATAAAATATTGAAGTCTTCTTCATAAAATGACATACTTTTGTAGGTTCTCGAGTGAACTGATTCAGTGTATCGCGAGTTACATTCGTTTTATGATTTCCCATGCAATGAAAAAGAACATTTTTACGCTCTAAGCGTTAAGTTCACTTCATTTGGTTCGACCTTAAAAAAGGACATTAAATAGAAGTACGTCAAGCGCGAATGATAGATGTATACCAATCTGTTTTCCGTTCAAGAAACACTAGTACTTTGGTATCATACTTGTGTAATATCGAAAAATAATAAGTCTCGATCGGTCACGTCGCTAAACCGTTTTACGGCGAATACTTTATGATACGAAAAGCAACTTGTGAGCTCAGATATCATGCTTGAATGATTTGAAGACTATAAACGAAACATACAAATATTGTATTGAATTAAACTCCCTTTTTCATTTTTCTGTAAACCAATGAAACGAGTGGGTGAACATCAATTTTATGCAAGAGTAATTTAATTTGTGCTTTAAAATATTAAAGTACAAAATATTCTAGAAGCTTATTAATTTTGTGAAATCAATTACCTATCGATATCATTTTTATTTCAATTTGATCAATAATTTCCTGTGATTTCAATGACCATGACTTACTTGTCAGTAAGTCTTCATAAAACTTATATTATTGCTTGTTAGAACTCCTTGAAAATGATGCTTAAGATATTTTATGAATTTGAAAATAAGAAATAAAAAAAGAAAGTTAGCTACTTATAATAAGAACGATGTAACTTTTAAATTGAAATGTTCCTCGGTACTAAAAACTCAATTTTCTTTCTGCTCCCTACTGAAGACTATTCAACTTTTTAAATTGAATTGCCCTTGTAATCGTGTCTTTTAAATAAAGTACTTTGAAGGTAACCGGATAACAAGGCTATCAGAAAAAGTTGGTCAACCGGTCTACCACCAACTGCTCGACATACTTTTGTTTATTTTTCTCTTTTACGGAGAGAGATTATGAAAATAAAATCTGCAGTACCTTCCAATCATCAACACTAATGCATAAATACATAATACATTGTTGATTTAATCGAAATAGTAATAATCTACTTGATTAATTAATAATTGCCAAGAGCTATAAAATAACAATCTCAAATGATATCTGACAGGTTGATGATGCGTGTAATACTACTATTTTGTCTCAATCGATTAAACTATGTATGACCTAGAGTAGCGGCATAATGAGAAATCCGGGCAAGCGTGAAGTAATTCCGTGCTTACGTTCTTTCGACTATAAAAATGTCTCAGATTGTGTTCAATGAATCAGAGCTGATTGATTATTGCGATGCAACAAAATTATCCAACATTCCGTAAAATTCTAAACGAATCATTAATACTTCTGCATGAGCAACATTGTGCAAAGAAATCGCAATCTGTTAATTGTTAAATCATATGGGAAAACATTTTAATTTGATATACTAATTAAAATCTCTGAACTGTAATGAACCTATATGATGTTGCGCCATTTTAGTAAAATAAAACAAAGTAATAATCTTGGCCTTAAGATAGAACTCAAGAGTCAAAATAGAGTAACTAAGAGTCGCTTTGTTGGTACAAGGAAGCGGTACTTAACATAAAAGAAGATTTTATAATGAGTTCCTTCGTGGTTGTACATAATGATGTACGAACTGCTATGCAGCTAACAATAAGACGAATTCGCCATGTTGAAAGGGCGGTTGATAAGTAGAATGAGGAAAAATGAGCAGGGATATAGAAAGAGTAAAAAACAGTGCAGAACAAAATACACTATAGTATATATATATCTACAGAACTCCTTATCGGTAATGCCATACAGATAATCTCGACTTTGTGTTCCTCTGATCTTTCAAGCACAAAAGTTCAGCGGATTGAAAACCCTGTCATTATTGTACTCCTGTTGTAAAGGGGAGAATAGTATTATTTGGGATTCACAGAAAGTCCTCGTTATTTGAATTCCCCTTGTTTCTCTTCAATTCGTTCTCACAAAATCTGACAACCGAGTTTTGTGTGTTTTCTATTAAATTGTCCTAATATTAATTGTATTTCGTGTATGCGGAATGAGTTCATAAGTTTATCGATTTTTAAACTATATATAATATATGCTTTTTTTTACTTACCAATTGAATGCAGGTGAAAATCTGTCGGCAGTCTATCTGCAACATAAAAGTATTGCAAAAATGAATTTACGTGTCTTTTAAATAAACAAAATAATGTGTATTATAACTCTCACGAGATATTCCTTCGAGATTAAAAAGATTAATTTATGTCTATGATATTCTTGTCACGCTTGCCCTATTCTTTCGTGTAGGTGGGATACGATTCTTTTACTCCAACAGAACTTTTTCTCACCTTCAACTTTTCTTTTTTCTTCTTTCTTGCCGTAAAGATTCAGTACATTCTCTTGGGGTGAAAAGAAGAAGAAAGCATACAGAAAACATGAAGTGGGGCATAAAACTGCGTAATGCGTAGGTCCCCGAAGATATAAAGGTAGACGGTACTTATAATGAAATATAGCCGTATAAATTAATTTTGTGGAATCATGAGGGATACGAGAAAGAAGAAAGCGTGCTTGAGAAAAAATGAAGATAGTAAAAAGAAAAGTCATTAAAGATTCTTTACATACTCTACAAAGTTTCATTAAATTAATAAATAAATAACGTAAAAAAGAAAATAAATGTTTCCATTAATTTCCATTTCTGCAACAATCAAGACGTTCCATCTCTCTCTCTCTCTCTCTCTTCCTCCTTTCATCCATCGCGTAATTTGTGAACTTTATTCATATCTGTTCCCTGTTCCCAAAACTCGCAAAACTCTTATTACGTTTACACTTTACAATGTAAAGATTGGATTCAACCCGGATGTTTCATTCGAACGCAATCTATGATCAAGAACCACTTCGTGGGAACATCGATATCTGTGGCAGCTGTCGATAATCGTAGCTTCAAAGTAAAGACATCGTGATCAGTGAACGTACTTCGTATCATCTTTTCTCTCTGACGAGTCGAACGAGCAATCATCAAACAATTTCATAATGAAATCTTCTCCATAAATTTTCCGATAATGATCAACTGCTAACAATACGAAATAAGAAGTAATTGTCAAAACAATTCAAAGAACATTTCTCCTCGTAATCAATAAATTATTCCAAATCAATTGAAATAAAATTTATAAACCACTCATTCGTGTATATTCCTTCATTGTTGATATTATATTTACATACTACTCATAAATTACTAATTAAATATTCACATCAAAAATAATCGCTGTTAAAAAATCAGGTTATATTTCAAGAGTAAATAAATAAAGAATTTTAGAGTGCATATTAATGAATTTCTTCTGGGATGGTGCTTTCCTGAAGTTAATTAATGGCTTTTTTAGTGAAAAGTGATAAATGCCCTCCAGATTATCATAATATA
Source organism: Synergus umbraculus (assembly GCA_900474325.1). Classification (NCBI taxonomy): domain Eukaryota; kingdom Metazoa; phylum Arthropoda; class Insecta; order Hymenoptera; family Cynipidae; genus Synergus; species Synergus umbraculus. The sequence goes on from UCOK01008673.1 coordinate 80,326, forward strand.
AAAATGCGCCTGGCAGTATCAAATAAATAAAAGCTTATCATTTATTTCTTTTCATATTTTCTATTATTCGCATAATAATTACCGCTATCTCTGGTCTGTTTATTATAGTTAATCATTATTATAATATTCCAGACCCAACTTCAACTGAACACGTCACTGAGCATCCTTAATTAGAATAAAGTTAAATATACCTTTATGAAATTACGATAAAGTCCAATAAATACTGTAATTGCGAGAATGTAGAACATTTCCCTGAATCCACTAACAGATATGTCAAATCCAACGACAGTCAGTATTGATTGAAGTGTCAAATGTTTTTTTTTTTTTTTTTGTAAGAAGTTAAATATAAAAATAAAAGGCCTCCTTACATTCCATGACAACTATGTGAATTAGAGAGACAAAACCTTATAGATCTTGACACTGTGCCAATACTTCTAAAGGCTCGTGGAATGCTTTAATGTTACAGTGCAGTTAATAACACGCCATTAGGAAGCGACACACTCTATCGACAGCACACAATTTCTAGAGCACTAGTGTGCACTCACATTACTTTCTTTAATAGTGTCGTGTGTGTAATATGCAGTCATAATGCCGTCGCGTATGTGTAAACACAGAAATTCTAGTGTCAACTTTTGACCCAAAAGTGGTTCAAAACGTTGTACAATAGAAACACAATTAACAACAACTACTACATTGGAAATTGGAACCAAAAAATTATGTTTGTATGATAAATTATCTTGTTTTCGAGAATTTAATACTTCACCTACTTTTCCAGAAACTATCGACTGCACTTGAGCACTAAATCTTATCATAGCGAGCGGAAAATATTATATAGTAAGGAATGATCGGTAGGTTCTATAGGAATATTCAAATCTGGAATTAATGACCTCAGAAACTCGGTTTCATGAGTCCCGACGTCTAATGCTGGGGTGACGGTGGTTTCCATTTAATCTGGTCTTCCTGATCCGAATCCCAAGGATGCTTGGAGCGATTAAGTCGAGCTTCCTAAATAGCACGACAGCTTCTCGCCTTCAGCCTCCAGGGTGAAATTTAAGACCGCAAGCTGAATTTCAAACCTTAGGATTTGCCATGCACTATGCATTTTAAATCATAAGTATATTTCGTTCTTTCTTGATAAAGAAAAGCTTAGCATATGCATTATGCATTATGCATATATGCACACTGAGGAATAATACTATTGAACGAAAAGCACTCGTATATATTAAAGGCACTGACTGTTCTTGCAGAATATTCCCTAAGAATAGATATTTTCTGTTAAAGTTAATCTTAAACTGTTAAGATGTTATCATATGCTCTAAAATTATAGGAAATTACGGGCCTTAAACGTTATATTTTACTATATCATCACATTAACATAAAATCATTAATTTTAGAATGTTTTTAATGCAACTTTGATATGTGGCATAAGATATGAATAGATCTATTTTACTATTCAACGCAAGCTTCCCACACGATCCGTTTCTATAATTCTGAAGCGGAAACTCAGGGAAACAGCATCAAAGTCTTGATAATTGTATCTATACAAGAGTCGAGTATATATGTGTGTCTATAATTGTAAGGTGGATTATCGACGAAAACTTTTGCCATTGAAGACATGTCTGAAGTACATCATGTATGGAGTGTATAGCATTATATTACATTATCAAGATAGAGACGAATTTTCCTGCAAGTTTGGCTCCAGAGACATTGGACTGAGAGAACAGTTCGATTGGAATAACCCAACTGTCTCGAACAACTATTCGTAATTAACACGAGAACCTGAATTATTCTGGAATTAACGAAACTTGAATCAACACGATAGACAGTTACGCGTTCCGGATCGAAAATTGTTCTGTGGTCTCATTCTGAACTAAGCTCTTGTCTACTCCAATTAGTATCAATTAGAATACATAATATACGTTCTCAGATAACGAAAATACATTTGTCATTAGAGCATTGACTGGTGGAGAAATACTTATTGGACATAATTGTTAATTAACCTATCAACGGCTAAGATCTGAGAAACCATATACTGAGTGAAAAAGAAAAAGAATCTATTAATTTTTCAACAGACGTAGGTTTAAATTATGGCTTAGGTTATATCTGTATGACCTACTGACATGAAAGAATTTCCACAGGCGTTCGATGTGAATTGGAAATAGCGAGACTTCGATTGTACATTGCATAATCGAAGAAGATTTGACTGATTCAACTATACTTTACAGTTATGCAAGGAGTATGATTTAAAAAAATGTTTTGATTATTCCGAAAGGTACATTGATCCCACCAATAATCAGGAAGTAGGTGTAAAACAGTGTCTGAAATTAAGTCGTGCATAGTTCAATCGTTATTCGTTCAGTTATAGCATGAAGAAGGTTCCTGATAGCATACCTGGATGCCATTATCCATAACCATCAGCTATCGACCCGAGTCTGCTAGTGCAAAATACTCAAGATCCAATTATGGAAAGTAAACGAGTGGAAAAGAAGGAAGAGTAATGGAAGGGAAAGAGATATAAAGAGAAGAGGAGAATGCAAGAAGTTAAAGTCTATTCCGAGTGCAATGGTTCGCACGAAGATGAAGAATGCATGAATGCATGAAGAAACCGCGCATGAAGCAACCACATGGCTTCCGTTTTCCACTTCCATAAGCAAAATTCCATAATCTTCGACCAAGAGTCGCAACCTCTTTAGTAGACCACGACAGTAAGCCTCTAATTCCTGGCAAAACACTTTTGCTACATCTCCTGTGCTGTAGATCAAACGTGAGAACCGCTATATGAAGATTTTTATTCGCTTTATTCATTTAGCCTTCCCTTTTAAGTCATTACTTGGACGGATCATATTCTTTGTTGCTTCTTAGAACTTGGTTCTCTTGCCTTTCGCTATATTACGAGTTACAGTTGCTTTCAGAGATCATACAAAGAGCTTTCTTTACAGTTTTATAACAGTCTGAAGATTATCTTTACTGGTGTCAGAAATAGACTTTAAAAATTTCATGAAGCCTGACGTGAACCAAGATTTCAGGAAAATAAATATATCAAAATGAACACGTAATCTTATAGAAGTTCAAGGACTCTATCTATTTCTGCCTTATTTTCCGAAGGGAATGCTCAAACGAAAAGGTCAAGTTAAAATACCCGTTCATAAATGATCTCTGCAATTATTTATTGTTGGTTCTGCTTTGCCTCTGAACTTTGATTATTCAATCACTAGATTATACATGGAGAGTGCGCGATAAATAATAAATGACTGTAAACTATTTATTATTATTAAAAAACTTTTGCCTTCTAATTGTTCTTATCCTGAATAAGTACACTAATATTATTTTTTGAAACATTCTCCGTAAAAACTAACTGGAAAAAACTTTTTATGATTACATAATGTACTATGGAATTAAGTTACCTTAAATTTTTCTCCCTATTTTATAATGAATGTACAAAGTAGTTTTAGGAAAAGTTCTCGCATTTGTCAAACGGGAAAGAAGCTATAAAACAAAGAAACGGTAAATTCACCAAAACAAAACACTGTTTATAACGCATGTAATATTGTGCACAACAGCACTTATTCAAAGTTTCTACAGTTTACCCTGCGTCAAAATCGTAAAGAATTAACGTCTGGCAAAAGCAGAAAATTGTTTTGCATTTTTCATACCGTGAAATATCTATATAAAATTCTTGTCAACAAGCTTGGAAAACGTAATGGTTAAACTTTGAACAAGATGTTTAGCACAGGTACTTGCCCACAAACAATAAGAGAACATGTAGCAATCAGCGTGTTACTCACGAAATAGGAAAGGCTATAAGAGAACGACTAGCACTTTAGGCTGGACACGATCCAATTTCTGAGTGCACTACAATAACCCGTACGTGTTTCTCTCGTGTTCTTAATCGTCTCCAACTTTAATTTCTATCAATTTCTATAACTGTCTTCACAACAAGAACTAAAAACAACAAACTCATTACTTTTCAATATCAGGTTCAAGGTTTAACGAATGCAAATTAAATAAAATTCAATTCAAATCCATTTCGTTAAGAAATTATTGGCTTTTACAATTGCATTACTGCGACTTTCTGACAAGAATCCGCTCATAAATTGAAGGGAAAGCTCCTTATCTGACTTATAACCATTGGTCGTTAATTATAATTCTGAAATTAGGTAATATAGATATGAGGGGAGAATCAAATCTACCAACCGTTTCCTTCACAGTAGGTATTCGGGTACTATAGACTGTAGGTCGGGAGTCTGGACTGCTTATTACTTCCATTGGCTCTGGCTCTAATGGCCAGAAGTATAAGGAGCTAATAGCATTAGCACGATAGACACTCAGGCCGAGACTGAGGCTCTAAGAAACAATTAACTTGAAAGGGGAGACGAGTCTTTCTGTTGAATGCATCATATAGAATACCGGTAATATTGTATACTAAATTCGTCAGGCAAAAGGTCTTCTAAATTTTACGCTCAGTAAATTCGTAGAAAATTGTGAATCTGATCAATTCAAGGATTAGATGTTGTTCAGTTGCATGAGAGATATGATCGTTTGCGTTTGTAAATTAACTTCTTTAACTTCAAAATAAGAATGTCGTAAGAAGAACCTATATTAGCAACGAGGTGCCGGAAGAGGAAGTTTCTACTAGTCGTTAATGACCACTGTTCATTACACTCGATTCGAACTTCAAACTCCACTTGACAGTGCAGAATTTACGAGTACATCGAATAATGCGAGTGATGCATCCGGTTAATTACGCATCTAACAGGCCATGTAGATTGATTCCATAACCATAGCATAATTATATATCTAAAACAGCTATTGAAAATCAGAAAAAATCTCCAGATATCTTCCAAGCTCTGTAAACTCTAACTCATCTTAAATCTGGCGAACAAAGATTTGGCTCTAGTAGTAGTAGTAAAGTACTAATAGTAGTTTGAAACTTTACCATCTCCTTCCACTTTTCCTGGTGGAAACTAAGAATAGCTACTACCTTGGAGAAAAAGAAACTACGAGCTGGCAAGGCATTTTAACACTAAAAGCAGAAAACTAAACAAAAAAAAGTACAAATCTGTGTCCAAATTACGTGTAGAAAATATTAGAAAAGATATTAACATGCACGTACACTTTGGTAACAGCACTGCTGTTACCAAAGCGTATAACAGCCATTCATGTTCTTTACTCGGTCGAAACGTTACAATTTCATTAACAGTGTTTACTTAATACATTTTTTCTGATTCTGCATTAGGCGAATGCAAACAATTATTTCGCTAAATGAGTGCACGCAGTGTAAAACCGTTAGAGAAAAATTAGGGTATTCATTAAACACGGCGGCGTAACAACGCGAATTCCATAAAGCTATCTGCATCATTAATATTTATGAAGTGAAGAACACGCAATTCAAGTCTAGCTTCGGGCAACAGGTATAAATAAATTAAAAAAAGACAATTGAATAATTTAGTACTTTCGGGATTTTCACAGCAAAAAAATATATCTTTCCGTTGCTTCATGCAATATCCAATTTTGTGGAAATGTGCATTCCAGATTCAAAAACTCTATTCTACTAATTCATTTTTAAAAAAAGTCGAGAAGAATTAACGCAATTATCATCCATGCAAATAATTATACTATGACTTTCTCTAGTAGACACTCACGCCTATACAAATTAATATTGCGAGACGAGTAGCAATAGTTCAACAAGTAATTGTAATATCCGAAACTTTTGTTTTCCTTGAGTCAATGGCAACGAAAATTAATGGCGTGAATGCTTTCAGCGTCGGCGGCCGCGAGTAGCGGTACTCGGATACCCATTTTCCGGCATCATTCCGCGCTTCTGTGCACGGTAACGAGGATTAACTAATTAGAACGAGGTATATCCCTCGGTCTATGCGATTAAGATGAAGGGGGTTGACGGCTCCTGAACTTAAGGAGGATGTAATCGTCTTTGGTCCGCAACGACTAACGGGTGGGGTTTGCATTAATCTTACGCCAGGTCTGGGACTCCTTGATATGCAGTCTTCACCTCCACCATACCAACCCCATCACTATCACTCCTATGGTTTCGCCATAATCCTCACAATCCTGGTATCATGGTACATATTATCAAACTCTCAAGAAGATGGTGCAGTAATGTAATAGTCCATACAGAGAAAAAAATCACTTGGTTCTTAACCGGTAAATTCCGTTATTCTCACTGTTTTATTAGATAGATAGTGCAATTTCGTTAACCATGTATAAACTTAATGAACAGGGCTTTAGTGCCCTGACTATAGTCCGTAATTCGATCGTGGCACCGTATATTTGCCCTTAAGCAACGTATATGTAGATGTCTGCGCACGCACGTGTGCAACCCATGCACGTGTATCTGTAAGTACATAGTAAGATCATGTGTGCTGCTAGGTGGCCCAGGACTTTGACTCGTAACATCTAGCAATCTACCTCCAAGCAATACGACTGACCCCACACATATAATAGAACTAAGTAAACATCCCAAGTTACTTTACCATCTCTTCAAACGAAATTCACTCCTGCCATGACCTAGCTTTTTCTTTATTTATCATGTGACATTCTACCGACACTTCAAAGCTAATTGTTTTTATATAGGGGAGGCGTCTAATTCTCTAATGCCGACGCACAAAGTGCATTCATTTTTTTAGCAGAAAATTAATTTCAAGGAATATATCGAAAACATTCAGTTATTTAGCACAAGCATTGAGAGGCTTTTTTATAGTAGTCTGCAGACTAGGGAAGTGTTTCTGATGTTTTAAATTTTCTTCCAATTTCAAGTTTATTGTCTTCGCAATGTCATCCCGTTGAAAGCTAAGGATGTGCCTCCTGGGCAAGGTTTCCAAGCTCTCCTCCTATCACCCAACCCTTCCACGGTTTATCTTTTCCCACGCGACTCTGGTTGTGGATTCGCCGCAGTCTTCCAGGGAAATTGCATTTACAGCCTTCTGTGCTCCGGGCTGTAATAGCACATAACCGGTACGTTGCTGTACACATACATGCTGGAGTATGTAAATATTGCCGAAGTGAACGTGTGCGCACGTGTAGTTTCACTGCTGTCAGAAACTTTACGATACACGCATGTACTGGGTGTCTCATGACCCGAGGTGCACACACAGGTCTACGGGGGATTAGTAAAAAAACTTCTAAGGAAAGTTATCGCTCATTATACGTCGTTTCGGTGAAGAGAACATTCGTTTCATTTTTCTGCAGTATTTAGACATTTGCATGGTTTTAGAGATATAATAGCGGTTCCTAATGATGGAAGAAGAAATCAAGAAGAAATTGCCCTTGATTGATGGGACAATGTTTGATGCAAGAAGAAGGAGGTACAAGAACCAATGTCTGAAGAAATTTGACAGTGGCAGATTAAATTGACCACTTTTCATCCTAAGCTGATGATAAAGGTTGAAAATTCGTCGAACTCAGGAAACAATTTCATCCTTAAAGTTCCGAGTAGAATCTCAACCGATGCGTCAACCTCGGACTCGGAGACTCATTGGTATGCAGCCGGAGGTTGGTCGCGTACGCGTATCCTTTTTAGTTCCGGTGCTGCCTACAACTTCACGAGAAATCCAATAGGTGTAGGTATATTACTACATTACATATATAATATATATATAGGATGCACCGTTCCTTCATTTACTATAAATCTTGCAGCTACCTCTAGAACCGAATATACCTGTGTGGAAGCCCTGGACCTAGTCTTACATCCTCTAACCGGAACTCAGGCGTGCAACATTCGGAAACGTTATTAACCGGACGTAATTCATTTGCCCAATTTCAAAATTCCCAGCACGTTCTCTCGCCTCTTTTGCTCAAAGTAAAACTCAATTTACTTTCAAAGAAAATACTTCATTCAAGTGTAAAAATCTAATCATTACTTTAGCGATAACTCTCTTCAGACTTTGAGTCTATATAATAATAATTTTATTAAACTGAATGAAATTCATTTTGAACTTTGAATGACTCATGATTCAATTGTTTAATTCAGTTGGAGGTTTATCTAAGTTAGGCAGCTATCCATTTCTTAATTACATGTAGAGTAATTCTCCCGACAGCCCTTTTCATCTCCTCAAGTGCACTCGCAAGTGTAGCACTTAGTTGTGCGTGCACATCCTCATGAAACCACACCTCAACCGCAACGGTGCAACGATCTATATAGTTACCTTTGCCTCTCAAAGTCGTTATGTATCACGCTCCAAATTACATTTCAATTCTGAATTCTAAAAATCGATTTCTTTGATCCCTATGTATTGATTGCTAGGCTGATGCAGGTTTGAACTTTGCACTTTGCTCACTGGCATAATCTGTTTTTGCTCTTTGTCAAAAGGAAAAGAGTAAGAATTGTCTTTCAAGAAGCACTTTACGTTGTTCTTTAGAGAGTAGTTCTCTTCAAAGAAAACCACAAGCACGTTAAACGCTCCTTGAACGGTTGGCTCGAATTCATCGTTATCCTGGGACAAAGGAAACAGGATTCAACCGCTGCAGATAAAGGAAAAGTTCAACATCTCTATCCAACAGGAGCCATTATAGTTAATGCATATTCTATGACGTTGTTCAGTTTGTGCATTAAGGTTATTCAGGTGCGCACAGATGCATATAATTGCCAACCACTCTCTTGCTTTCTCGAGCATAGTCAAATTGACACTATTTTAATATCTCAAAGTATAACGTCAATATTTAATTGGTGTGCAATATCTTTCTACAGTTTATCCGTATTATACTAGCAGTCCTCACAACTTGGTTTAAGGCTTCTCATTCAATCAGATCACCGGAGTTAAGTAGTGCTTGGCACCGTAAATATATATTTAAAAAATAAGTGCATTAATCATTGTTATGAGATATACAATCAAATTATGCACCTTAGAATTATCTATCCTAATTAGGAATCAGAATTCAATCTGATTCTGACCTCTATTATACTAAATTTCACGAATCCGCCGGGAAACGTAACTCTATAGAATCCCAGCCACTGAAAGGACAGTGCTCGAAATTAATTTAATGTAATTTCATGAATTTATTAAATGTCTAAGAGACAAATTATGATTACCTATTCAATCAATGACTTTAGTTTATTACAGTGAGTTACCCATTTAAAACTTTTTGAAATTACATTTTTCTTCTTTAATACTTTTGAAAAGTGTATAATTCATGATTGTTATCAAAATGCATGAATCTTAAACTTAAGGAAGAAGTCGGACTAGAGGATTTTTTTTACCTCGAGGTAAGTAAACCTTAGACTTGATGGATGAAGTTTTAAGACTACAGTTCTTTGCCAGTGTCATGTACTTACACTGATTTACTTTCTAAGTAATGAGATACTTAAATGTTGTCTAATATTCTTTTTATGCTAACTGAAAAGAATGTCTTATTCATCATAAGTTTATTCTCCCTAATATTAGTACTATCTTTTTTTTCTAGCGTCAGTTGTAACGGAAATTGAGATAAAAGGTATCTGCGAGTGATGTACACGGCTTATTTGATAATTTATGTAATAACAATTTAACGGTTCAATAGTTTTTCTCCCTCGAAGTCGTTATTAGGTCTTTATCATATAATAGACGAGAAAGAGAAGGAGATATTGGGAAGGAAATAAGAGGAGTTGGCGATAAGGGAGGACTTGGAGGACGGATGAGAAATAAAAGAGGTGACTTTTTTACGTGCTATAGCAAAAAGAATAGAAAAAGTGGATGGAAAAGACCCGTCGGAGAGAAGGAGAGGGTGAATCCCCCCATTCAATTAACTTTGTACAACGTAAATCGAGTGCTAGCCCTTCGTTGTCCCTCCCTACTTATTTTCTCACTCTATCGAGTTTCGTGCATTCAGCATCTTCCTTCGCACTTCATCCTCCACGAGTTCATTGAGCCATACGACTTTAAGAGGAACCACGTTCACAATGCGATATTTAATGGCCCGGAAAGCGAAGTTTTACAAATCGTCTCGGAATTTATTGATATTTTATCATCGGTAAACGAGAATCATTAAAGTATGGTAATTTTAAATGAGGAATTGTTTTGCTGCGTTAACAAAGAATTTATAGAGGATAGGAATATTCGTACCTTGATTGATATTCATCCCTTTCTATTTCATTCAGCCCTTATTTTTGATATTATATATTTTGATATCATATGAATTTCTAATTGCTCAATTTTAAATTTTAAATCCATAGTATTTCCTCACTTGAAATCAGGAACTATTTGTACCCTCACGAATCAAAGGAGCAATAAATTATTTGATAAAAAGTCCTTCTACAAAACCACCTCTATCCTAAAGCATAAAAATTGAAAGCATTATTTTATTACAACCCCAGAAACCATTTTGAGAGCAAGAATAATGAAACTTTTTATTGGTCGTTGATTCTCATCCTCCCTGAGGATATTGGTAAGCGTTGAGTTAAGAGGGAAGGGAAGAATATGAACTTGCTTACAGATAGACAAGTCAATTTATAGTGAGCCAAAGGGCTCCAAGTATTCATCTCCCTCTCACCTCTTATATGAAAGAGGAAATCGAGGCATGTGTCCCGAATCGACGTGTGAGCTCAACTAAGAATATAGACGTTCCTTCGACATAATTTACCGTGTGTTTCCACCAAGCCAGGATAAACGTCACGCTATTCCCGAAGGATCTTCGCGGCAGGCCTTCTGTCAAGGTTGGCTCACGACACCCGAGACGTGCCTGGAATTCTTAGCTTGACACCCTCCCGTCTAACGCAAGAATATCCCTAAGATTCTGATCCGTCGGAAACATCGATCGAAATTCTAAACCAGATGAACATCCCAAGATATCTCTCAGCAAACTTGCTTGTTGTGTGACACGTGTTACATTTAAAGAAATGTCGGTAACGAATAAAGGAAATTAAGTTATTTCCGCAACCTTTAAATTCAATTCTAAAAATTCGAATTTCTGCAAGTGGTGAAAAAAATACTAAAGAATTAAAAGCAACGGTGCTATTAAATCCCTTCTAATGAATTAAATAATGTAAATTAATAATATAAATTCATAATTATTTACCAGTGGTTTGAAGTCAGCCAATTTCATGTAGAGATCAGAACATACCTGAAACATAAAAAAAGCAGTTTATTAGAAAAGAGTAAACAGGAAATATTTAGAATCTTAACAAGAATATATAGATATATATATCCTAATGCCATTCTCGACTTCTTGTCAAGTCTGATCATGTGTCAAATTAATACAAGAAAAAGTATCCAAACGAGGACTTTTTGCTTTGGATTTTTTTATTGTGAAGTGTCTCACGGAGAAGCGTTGATACAAGTGGTTTGAGATAACACGAATGCCCCTAGGACGGGGAAGTCAACCGCAGGAACCGACGCCATTTCGGTGCACTGTTCTGGTGATCCGTCAGCCAATCACGGACATCCATTTCTCCATTACCCGCGCTCTAGGGATCCTTAGAGTCCTTCGCTTCTGCGGATGATTAATGCGTACAACCGTGGTATAAACTGACACACGTCACCGGGGACGATTTTCGCTTGAGGCGAATCGGGCGTCGAGATTTATGTTCTTGAAGCTGTTTTAATTAATGTTGATTGCAAGCATCTACTTTGCAGTTAATGCGAACAATTTCCCCTTAAATCGAACACTTCAAACTGATGAAGCGTTTATTCATTTTTATGGCAAAGTTTCCTTCACATATTCAAATACAAATATCAACGCCTTCTCGCAACATAAAACTGTGTCATAAAATTTAACATAGCCGCTTTGATAAAATGGTTCTATTTATATTCACTATTTCTCATAAGTTTCCTATTATACTAATTTCAAGCAATGTAATATTGAGCTAGTAAAATTTTGCCGAGGTTAAACATGAAACAGTTCAAATATAAAACTGCAAAAATTAAAATGCAGATTAGTAGTAATAAATAGGCGGAAGAAAAATACAAATTCGTATAAAATTGCAGCTTAGTTCGCGGTTTTGTTTGCACTTCATGAATGTAATAATTTCGTTTAATAATGTTGAATTATCTGCACATTAAGGTAACGTGGGCAATTCTGTGATTCTCGGTAAAAGCATTTTCTCTCAACTCGTTGAAAACAAATGAGTGGTCTGGCTTTCAAGGTAAAAGAAAGACTAATAAAAGACGTAATAAGAGAAAAATTAGTCACAGGTCATAATAATAATAACCAATCATAATAACTTCTCTTCCTTTATTTTCTCTCTCATTTATCTGCACGTCATATTCCTAAATCAAGAAATTCTCGTTGGTTATTTACTGCCATTTTCACAGTCAGTTGGCAATTAAACTTTGCTTCGATAGACTCGCATCCAGAAGCGATGGTAATCCCCTGTGCCACAAGGTTCGCGTGTGTGCAGAGCTTCACATGTACGACTGCAAATTAACCGCACGGGCAAATTAACACCGTTTTCTTCACGAGACATCCGCATTGGTCGATATATGTCGTACTTGTTTTCGATTGACTTTCATATGACGTTTATTTCTCATGCGGAAAAAAGTTACGAGGATTCAAAACCATTTTTGTTTTTTGCTTAGCGATTGTATGCACAGAATGCAAAGAGCATAAAAATGTGAATTCAGATTTTTTGAAATTAAAAGAATATAATTTCAAGAGTATTGTTACCACAGAAAGACAGATAAGAGACGACAGACGTTGTTTCGATTTACTTTATTTCTATTTGTTCTATTTCTTCAGAAGAAGTAAATTCCTTCTGCGGAAGCTTTACTCAAGCACATTCCTTTGCTGAAAGCTTTAAAGCTGTCTTACGATAGCTCAGACTTGCCCTAAACGCGAAATTCCTGAGCCATGAGATTGCTCGCTTCGTCTGCAAAACTCTGATACACGCATTCTTGTTTCGGGTGGTCTTCCCACATATTCGGTTTCTTATTCCTTCCTATTTCACTTTTGGTTGTCTTTGCATTTTATTTTGTATAAGAAAACACAAACAAAAACATAAGGGAAAATTTGTTGTGGTTGTATAATTTTCAATTACCCTGAAATCGGGGTAAATATTACAGTTGATTTTTTCTTTCTTTTAAAACAATTAAGTGATTTAAATATACAAGTGGGTATAATTTATTATTATCTCGACGGTTCACATTACCGATTATCTTCTAATAAATTGCCAGAGTTTTTGAAATATGAACTTTAAATTAACGGAATCTACTTTATTGGTTACGAAAGTGTTAGAAATACGCAGAGACAAGTTTTCGTGCTGCAGATTTCATTCATGAATGCAAATTGGAGGCTCCGAAAGGTTTTATTGTATGTGTTGCTGCAATTGCCACAATTGTCGCACACCTCTGGCTTGCAATAACTTTACGAATACAGCGTTGCCGACTCAGCAGAATCTCCCTAACCTTTAGTTTAAAAATATATAGCGTATATTGATTCAATCGGAAGATTTAAAGCAATACTTTTTTAAAGCTGTTTTATTCTATAGAATTTTGGTTGAATTGAGTTAGCGTTAGACCAATGGGAAAAATCGTCACGAATCCTATAAACTTGAATCAAAATTGCATAAATTCCCTTAGAATTCCATGAAGTATCCTGAAGAGTCTCCCAAAATTCTATGAAATATTTTTAAATTTCTAAAAATCTTTTGAATTTCGTAAAAATCACTTGAAAATCGCCGAAGTGGTTTGCTAGTGTTGGTTTGATAGTATATTTAAAAAGAGGAGTTGATTTCAAATAAAGGGATATATGAATCTACAGAAAAGAGGTAGAAATTGATGCTGAATATCAGACATTGTAGACTGAACGTGTACAGAATTGAAGTCGAAGCGCTATTCACGTGTATATCCCAAAACGAGGAAGTGGAAAATATTTCACAAATGGTTCACGGACACGTTTCTCGATATTGCAAGAAGCCAAAGCCGTCTTGCTCTCGCCTTTATTACCCGTTGACACTACCGAGACGTGATAAATGACGACGAGATTTACGATCGTCGAGACCGGACCCCGTACAGACGTGTAGAGGATAAAATGCGCGGGAGACCAAAACCGATACGTAAACCGCGAAAACTCTGGACGGGGTCATTCGTTCAGTTCCTGGACCACAAATTGAGCAGTTTGTTTCGCTAGTGCGAACGGAAGGAATAACAATGTAAAAAAGAAACAAGGGGAAGAAAATATAACTAAAATAACTGGATACTACGAAAAGAGATTTTTCAAATGATATTACAATATCAAGAAAGAGAAATGGAAAAATAAAGAAGGTTTTGCAAGAAAAGTCGATAGAAGACGTCTAATGATTGACACGTTATTATATAGCAGATGTCAGCAGTTATTGGAAATTCTACCTTCAGAACGTACTCATCATTGTCACCTGCAAGTCACTTTTATTATTCAAAAATTAAGATAAGATAACAGAGGAAATCTATACATATAATATGTACTGTAGAAGAAAATTTTTAACGATATTTCAATTCTTATTTTTTTTTTAAATGCGCAGCTCGATGATATGAAATTAAATCTTCATTACTAAGGAAATTATCGTGTACGTTGAAATGGCGCGAAGTTTGAACGTAAATTTTAATTCTACCCTGTTCGATAATTTATAGCGAACTCTTTACCAGTGCAATTCGTCGACGGCTGTATAAAGCGACTTGGATTATTTACGAGCTGCGCGTGTCGACGGCTAATACCTTTCTCGTCTGTATCGTCTCAAGCGTTAGAAACAGTGTCGTTCAATTTCAGTCTAGATTCGATTATTCAGACTTCTTGACATTTCAGAACGTACGACACGTCGCGAAGTACATTTCTAATCTGTTCCAAGACTCCCAAAATCAGCTAATTACAAGTTTTTACTTTTCTCAGAGAAGATCATTGAAATGTATTTTTCTTTAGATGAAAATTTGATAATAAGGAACAAATGAAAAATAACTGATTGAAACATGAAATTTGTTGTGAAGTTTTAGAAATCCATTCATTTTTATAAAACTGTCCAAGTGCACACGCGTAGATAGTTCAAATGGTTAGATGTACCTGACGGGTTGCACACGATAAGGTGTAAAGGGAATGAGAAAAAGAGTGAAAGAGAAAATGGAGGGAAGAGAAATAAAGGGGAGGATAGCCGACAAACTTGAATTTATGCTCGTGCTGCAGTGCATAAACTTCCGCGTCTTTGCATCCCTTCAGTGCCACGGGAATTTCTCGCAGATCCTACAATATTCCACCCGAACTGAAATCGTTTGTCTTTTTTCACGATATTTCAGAATTCGCGATTTTTACGACCAATGATATCTGTTTGATTCAAGAGTAGTGAAACTTTTTATTACAGATATAAAACGATACTTTTTCTTTAATGTGGAATTTCGTATGTATATATACGTTCGTATAACTGTTTAACTGTTATAAGAAATTCCACAAAATATTCCGAAATCCTTTGAAAATCTAAGAAATCTTTTAAAAATCTTAAAAAAAAATCTCTTCAATTTCGTAAAAATCCCTTAAAATTGCTAGAAATTCCTATCTAAAAAAAGTGGAGTAACGAAATTTAAACCTGATTGGCTTTTGAAAGACCTGAACTAGTATAAGAAGTAAAACCAAATAATCGCGTGTGTTGATTTGCTAGTCACTTAAATAATAAAATTGTGAAGTCGCATCAAGTAAAGTGAAATGTTTCATAACATTTTTATACCTTTCAAATCCAATTCAATTTGCATTGGCAAAACTATCAATATGGGAATGAATTTATGACATCAAAATGTCATTCGAAAGCGATTTTACTAAATAAATTACTTTTTTATCGAATATTTTAAATATACTTTGCTTGATTGAATTTAATTACAAGTAATATGAATTACATATATTTAAAATTTGATAGCAAGGAGACCACTTTACTCGAATGTAGGTTTTTATAATAAATAATATAATGATAAGTAGAAACTTTTTTCAACATATATATTTTTAAACTGTTTGTTTCATTTTCCTCAAGGATTTTCAAATTATATTATATAACAAGTTATACGTCGCGTTTCATAAATTTTAATTTTAAAAATAAACTCTCAAGTGCTAAAAGAGTTTTCTGTTTGTAAATTGCAATCCTTTTCTGTTCGGATTATGTAATTAACTCTTACTTATCCTTTGCTAAAAATATATATTTTCTATCAAAAACAGAGAGCAACTTAGTATCTATTTTTGCAAGTAATTTGTTCGTTATAATTGCAATATCTGCGTTGATTGTTTCGCTAAAGCGAACGCTTTTTCCGTAAACAGAAACATTTTTTTTATATAATTCAAGTCCGATGCTCAAAGCCTGTCTTAATTACGTCGTAATTAAGGCGTTTCAGTTGCAGTATTTATCGAGCGCGAGCGAGCGTGAGAAGCAAGAAGGACGGATAATTGGTAGGAATAAATTAGTCGTCTGGCGCTCAGGGAGCGAAGGATGGGCCATTTTATTCATCTTGTTCCCCTTTTCTTTCCATCTTATTTTTCTTCTGGGGCAACTTCCCTTTTAAACGAAAAAACAAACGAATCTATCGAGAAAAAAAGAATGGACTCAAACAATCTTGCAAGTATCTTTCATCCTTTCTAAGGAATTAATGGTTCACGCAATGCATTAGTCCCATCAACGTTTCCTGATTACCTTGAGCTTGAAACGCGACCTTCCTGCACTCAGAGAAACGCGTAATTCAATATCATAGATATATTTCTGTAACCAATATTTCTGAGTAAGCAAATACCTTGACAAGCAATTACCCTTGACACTAATTTCTAAATCAGAAATAGATGAAATAGCCAAAGTCGGTCACTGATTAATTCAGTAACACACAAGATTGAAGTTAATAGAAGAGAAGCTTTACAAAGTGTATTTGGTCACATTCTGCTGTGAAACTATGTCGCGTGACTGAAATCATAAAAGTATTGGATATCCTTTTTATATGAAAGGACTACACCCTTCGAGATTAGTCACGCGATGATTGAATGCCGCATAGAATAACGTTTAAAAGATTATCCGAACTATATTTGGACATGCAAAAGCCCTTTCTAAATTATGAGGAACAAAATAAACCTGCTCGATTTTCACGGAAAAGCTTAATTAAGCTTGCTCCTGACAGCTGAAATATGTCAATAAAGAACTTTATTTTCACTAGATTGACAAATAGCCACAATTACTGCTATCAGCTAATTCGGATCGTGTTACTTTGGACATCTAATTAGTAATTTGAAACTTCTATACTGGATATATATAAAATAATAATTGAAAAAACTGTTGACACCTGTTCACTTCTTTACGACACTTTTCGGTGGAAAATTTATCGACTTACGTCCTTCCTCTTTATTGTTTTCTAATCTCTTCCTATGCCCAAGTCACCCAAGTGACAATTTGGTTGAGTACGAAGATGCTATCAACGTTCTTCCAGAGAGTCCATAAATTTTCAGTAATGGTCAGGAAGAAAAGGAGTGAAGGTGAACATTAAACAACAAGGAGCATGGAGGAGGTTCTATAGAAGCAAGAAAAAATAAAAGAGAGCTTTCGCATCTTCAGCGTAAAGCCGAAGAAAACCCGAATGCAACATTCTGTGCGGAATATCAAAATGCATTGGGCGTGCCAGGATGCATCGCTTGGTAGGCAAAGGTGCATCGTTCACACGCCTCCACACATGAAGGCTCATCGTCCTCATCGAAGCGCATATACTCGAATATGCGATCGTGCTCAACCAATGTATGCGAGCTCAACACCAACGCGCAAATGTCAGAGATTCCTTCGACCTCCAACCCTCTGATGATCTCGGCGATCTTCCGGGTCGATACCATCTTCCCGAAGATCGTGACCATACACACATACATATACAATTATACATAGGTATACAACATGTACATTTGACAGCGGAAACGAGTTGACTCGAAACGTTTGGATACAAAGAAGTCTCTTCCGCGCTACAGAAACACCCACATCATAGAGATTTTCCTTTTGAAAGCCGAGACGAAATTCGAAATCACATTCTATGCAGAAGGAAATCAAGATACTAGAGTATAGAGTAAGGAAGTATGGTATGTTCAAGAAAAAAATGAACTCTACATCATATATATGTAGCATAGATACAAATTCTTCATGGAACTGATAAAATGTGCAAAATAAAGCCCAAACATTTGTAACAGTAATGCAGAGTAATGCAGAATTGTTGTTTTGGTTCGGTAAACATAGAAAATCGATAAGAATAGTTACACATACGAAGAACAAGTTAGCGGAAGATATTGGATAACCAATCTCATGTCTGGGATATAGTTGAGTATCAAAGAATAAGCTAAACATATATACACTATTGGTAGATGTGGTATCAATCCAAATATGTATACTACACTTCTTCGCGAAAAATAATACGAATCGCGCCTTTAGATTAAAAAAGAAAATGAATAAGTTTTTATAGTAATTAATTGGGGTAACATATTTCGGCTAGAAGATTACCGATTAAAAGGTTTTTCATTCAAGAAAAATTGTTCGCGAGAAATATCAAAATAATTTATTTGACAAAGCATTTCATAAACTGGCTCGTTGCAGGAACTACTTTAACTTCATTAAGATAAAACAAATCAATATACAGGCCGTGTATCAAGAAATGGGGTAATGTGTCTTTTACCAGGAATGGAACACGTTTATTCTTTCTACTTATTCTTTCTACTGAAAAAATAGTACTATCTCAAATATTTACACGGAAAAAAATCTATGGTTGTGAACCACATGATTGTAGTTGTACCATATTTTCTTTCTGATTTTATAACAATTTATGCAGTAAAGTCCATATATCGACTTGATTAACGACGTTCTGACATTTCAGGTGACATTTCCGCATCTTTCAAGATGCGACTGAATTCTAATGTCCCTTTCACTTAATACTTATAATCTTTTGATTATCTTATAATTTATTTGCTTATTTGCATAAACATTGAAAGTAAATTCATAAATCAGAAAATATGTAGGAGGAAAATAGAGGTATTCAAATTTTGAAACTGTACTTTTTTCCAACTATAATTAAAATTTTTATGGGAACTATTAGCATGATGTAAAATTGCGTTAGAACTAAATGTCAATAGAAAAAATCATCTCGTTTGCTATAGAACTTAAGTATCACACGCGTGCACAGTGCGGAGGGGTATTATACGACGCTTTGAGAAAATACGAGCTTTACTTCCGGTACTGCGATCGTTCCACTTTATTTACTACCCTCTGAAAGAAGCAAGAGGAGTGATGGGATGGAGGGATGGAACAAAAGTTGGTTTTAGCACTTATCCGCAGACTTCCCTCGAGTATGTACTTTCGACGTTCCATCCACCTGTCCAATACGAGGCTTCGAGACAAACCCTCTTTCATTTTTTCACTGAAATTGACTTCACGCGCTTTTCTGTTTGATCTGAAGAGTTCATACAAAACCACGATGATTTTATTTGGAATTAAGTTATTTAAATATCTGACACATCTCAAATCTTCTGACAGTATTAAACGATATATACTATATCTAATGTATAATACTATTCATAGAATCATAGAAGTTTGGATGCACGTTCTAAATACCTCTTGAGTTCAACCATTCAAATATTAATTAACAACACTTGTATATTTTATAGTTCGCATCAGGAACACTGAAACAATCCACTTCATCACGATCATAATTGCAACTGTTCTTCCAGGAAACTCAACTGGATTGAAGTTGATGGTTATAAAGAAAAATGATAAAACGTAATACCGAAAGTTTAATTGCAGGGATAAAAAGCAAAAGAAGAAAACTGAACAAAAAGGGACACCGAAAAGCAAAAAAATATTAAAAAGGAATAATAAGGATATAAAAAGTAAAGGAAGAAAAAAGAAACTGAGTTAATTACAATCTAATTACCTATGTATTATAAAATCCTCAACATGATTTATGCAAAGCGTGTTAACTGTAGTTTTAATTCTTTTTTTCTCAAGGATAATAAAGTGCAGTGAAAATCAAAGAAAGCTAAAATTAATTATTCCTTGTGATAATAATTAATGCTATTTAGGAAAATACGCCCTTTTTTAACAAGTTGAAGCTTGACTCCTCTTCAAAGTCAGATCATGGTATCATCTGAAGCTCTAAGTTCTACTATAACTTTCATGCAAAGGAGGAAACTTCTAACTGGCATAGCCTGAGGGCTTTCTGACTCTTCAATCTTCATACGAATATGAAGCTTAAAGTCATATATCTCGTCCCTTAGTACGTATATATCGTAAATAAGCTAAGATAAGCTGTATCCAGTTATTCGGTCCTATACAATTATTGACACTTGGGTATTAATTAAACTTGGGCCATTTGAGATGATATTATGTGCCTATCATGATGAGTAATTTATTTCGTAAACTATGTGCTTGGATTTACACTCAGCATTTAGTTTAATAACTATATTTTCATATGAAGATCTTCTAGTACCTCTATTATCTCAAATTATATTATAACCACACTGATTCGATTACGTGAGCTTGCAAAAATATAAAAATTTCGCGAATATTAATATCACCATAAAAGTAACTATTTTAGTTTTTTTGATATTTTTCATTCGAACAACACACTAAATACTGAAATAACATTTTTTGATCCGTTATTCGATCAAAGCGAATTACACAATGGAGAAACAGTTTACATCTACGTAACTACACCAAAAAATATAATATTCAAATCTGTCTACGTAGATTTTCAGTTGTTTTTTTTTTCTTTTGTTATGCAACGAGTTGATTCAATATCTGTTAAAAAATGATACTTTGGTATTTAGTGTGTAGAAATATAGGAGAACATATTCGAAAAAATTGTCTCAGCCAGCAAAAAAACAACAAAGGGAGCATATCTAAACTTTTCTACAGTATTATTTTGGTACTTTTCCCTGCACAAATCACGTAATCATTCATTAGCTATTCAACTATACTACTGGGTCACTCTGTAAAACAACAATGGTCTTTTCCCTGGATTTTGGAGAGATTGGTCAGTAAGGTTGATTAAGACAGGATAGCTCTTTTCCACCTATGGTAGCATCACATAATAGTGAGACAATGCCATTGTGCGAAATACGTTCACACAAACAGCGACTGATGTGTAACCTCCGGTTAAATAATTGCACGATGGTGATACGACACTATTGTCCGAACGCAGTCTCTATATAATCCTGCAACCTGCAAGTCTACAGGACTGTGTAAGGTCCTACATCATCCTTTGATTGATAAGTATCGCTCCTTCGGAAAGGTAAAGCATTCAGAGGGCAATGTGATACTTTATCATAAGAGAAATTTAGTTTCCCGAAATTTGTATTCACAGTAATAAATATTTCTCTCTAAAACTAGGAATTTACCTCCGTCTATACAAAACGGAGATTTATTACAGATATTTATTTAACACTAAGGCGAAGAAAGCACCAAGAACTGTTATTGATGGGGTACATAAGGACCTTTGTTAATTCAAATTAAAATCATCAATAAATCATAAATCAATTCTTGGATGCATTGATCCCTAGCATTGTCGAAACAAAACACTTTCTTTTATCATTCAGTGCGCGTTAAAATACCAAGAATCCCGGACATGATTGACAGAATTTGAATAGAAATATATGCTCTGTCATACATATTTCCCTTTTCACCACCTACAAGTGCACAAGCACCACCTGCACAAATAAGGAATGAAAGGAAGAATTAAAAGTCACCTCTATCAACGGCTTTTTAATTAAAACGTGAAGGGGAGATTTATGTTTGGCCTAGGAATGATTGATTTTTTCTTTGATGAGTTCGATTAAATAATTATTTAAGTTAAATTATTTTTGTTAAACATATGCAGATTGCAAATTGCATATGTTACATATAAAAATTATATATAATCTCGTTATCACGTGATCTGAAGCAAAAATGTCCAAGGTCCACGTGTGCGGAAGAACCGCTTCCGGTAAGCCAATTGGAATTTGCCGGTGACATTTACGCGTGAAAGTCTACAAATGGTCCGAGAAAAATCATTCAATACTAATTTATATGTACCTTTTTTCACACATCTATATGCTGCTCTAGATAAAAATTTATATTCCGAAAACTCTTTTCTTCAATCCAGTACTAAATAAAAACGAATTTAAAAGTACTGAAATTCAAATTTAATTAATTATAAATGAAATTATTTTGTATCTTCAAAAGACTAATAACACAAAATGTAAAAATCTCCAGATATTGAAGTTTCTGCATTATCCTCTTTTTTCTTATTTACTTAATTCCTGAAATGTATCTTTATATTAGAGCACAAAGCAAGCTTTTGTCTTCACAAAAAATCCAAAGAAGATAAACGGAGAATAAGCAGAAGAGATTTAATATTATGATGATGAATCAAGATAAAAACAAATTCAACTGCAATCCAATCTCATAAATTAAACTACTTTGTTAAGTATATTATGAATACAACATTGTTTGTGAATATATTTTTCAATTCACTAAGTGATTTCCGGCAAAATAAAGAAGAAATGCCAAATATTGAATTCGCTAAATGAAAAGAAAATGAAAATAAAGACGTATTTGCAATTAAGACTTCAAAGCGTAAAAATTAAGGAGTTTAATATTGCAAAGTCAACTTCGAAGCTTTATTTATAAATAAATAAAAAAAGAGAAGATATAGAGAAAAAACGTTTATCTAAAGTGTAAACGAAAAGAGAAGAGAAGTTTAAATGAAATTTATGCATAAAGAAAGATTTATGCTTTTATTCGTTGTCAACCGAATGAGACTAATTGCTATTTACTGTTCTGCATCACGATTTATAATGTTTTTTATTTCATGCCAACAATGTTTCACGACTTGTATTAAAGCACTAACGTGCTCATTTCATATAGTGAATAGAGAGTTCATTTGTAAAGGTAATTAGATACGTTAGCACTGAATGCTAAGAAGTAGGATTAAAAGTGCTCTTGGTCAAACAGATTTGTTCTGTATAATATATGCTACTTGATTGAACGGGACTTTTAGCGAACCTAAAAAACATCTGAAAGCATAGAGCAGCAAACTTTTTCATACCTCAAATAATGGTAGCATATATCTTCTATGCTAACATTGTTTTTTTCAGTCCACATTTATATTTTTCCCACTAACAATAAGAAATAATTATTTACCAGTATTTTGAAGGGAAACAATTTGATTCACAGCAGTCACCACGTACCTGAAACATAAAAAAAATATTTAATTAAAAAGAGAAAGGATATTTATACTTATTTACATGAAAATACACGATGGAGATTATTTTTATAAGATGTACTACAGAAATCGAGTTGAATTTGATATATTTCTTGCTTGAAGTAAATCTTTCGGTATACTTTAGTAACAACTACACACTATATATTACGAATTCCTTGACTCGCCTTGATTTTACTGCAGCACGTAATCAAGGGAACGAGCAAAGAATCACTGGCAAGAAGATGTCCTTCGGAGGCCATCGACCACGTCGACAACGTCTGCTTATAAGTCTATACCATATATACCGAGATACTTTCCTCTTTCTTTCTTTCTTCATCCTGCACTTACATACATTTTTATATTGTACACACTCCTATAACGGAATATATATATATATATATATATATATATATATTGTACATACATTCTCAGCCACTCACACACATCCTATTCTGTTCCTTTGACTCGGTCATGCAAACGTAAGACTGTGTACACACCGTTTCCTACATGCAAGTGCAATCGCATTAAGCTTCGGTCCACCGGTCGCAGTGCAACCCCCTCCCAATACAACCCCAAGAAAATCGTTTAAGGTCCGACCCACCCTAGGAAACCGCACGAGTCTCCTTTTCTGATACGACAAGGCTAATAGGCCCGATCGCTTCGTGTGCATTTGCTAGACACGATTCGCGATAAATACCGGAATTCGCCTTGCGATAGTGGAACACGTGACGTTTCTTTTATGGCTTTTGGCACTTTGCGCTTGCATGTAAAGCGTTAATCGATAAGGGAGTGACCTTTTATTTCGACAAAAACCAGTCACGACAATTCTCTTTATTGAATGTAATTTGATTTTACTTTCAAATGCGATTGAAACAACCTAGGTTTCTTCTATTCTGTTAAACTCAATGGCTCAACGATCTACTTGTCAAAAAATGTAAAACTAGCCCCGCAATTATAAAAAGAAAAAGGATTCATCCATAAAGATGGGTGCAATTTAAAAAATGAAAACCCTTATAAGAATTAATCAGAATAAGGTATCATCGGATTTTCTTGGAGAATGGAGGCTGAATTTTGTGTATAAGAGGATGTTATTGGCATGATTTTAATTCAAATTCGATAAGCAGAGGAACGCTGAAAAGATTAACGCTGAAATCAGGTTAATAGGAGATTCACGTCTTGCAATGAAGAAAGTGCATCCTCCCCTGTTCGTTGTTGAGTTACAGGGTAATATCGCCTATATCTCTGAACACGACCTTAACGAGTACAAGAGATGAGTGACGAGAGCACGTGATACTGTGATCGTCTCCTCCATCACGAGTCGGTTTTCATGAAACCTCTTGTTAAGTTGTGACCTCTGAAACGTGAGAATATTCTAAAGAACTTCAATTCGACGTCTCGCGGAACTGAACTATTATTTCTTATAAAATAAACCTTGAATTTTCTCCCTATGTTGTTTATCTCGTGAAGGAAAGAATAGCTGTTTCAGGAGTTTGATATATGTATAGAATAGTTACCAGCTCGACACCGCAATATTGCAAAAATGCAATTTTGCAAGCAAGTTATTCAAACAAAATTAACGCATTGTAAACGTTTATCATTTTCTTGTAAACACGTTATCAACTCTTCACAAAAATAAAAATATGGACAGTATTGTACTCTTTAGAATTTGGCGGTAAAAACATTATGCTATTTTTTTTATTCACAATTCTGAAGATATAATTTCTGAAAATAATCTTCAAGATTATCGTTATCATTCAGAGTAATTATTAGCTGTACCGATTATAGATGAAATACGTACTCAATCTTTAAGCATTGATCGATCCTTTTTCGTCAATAATCGTGCACAACTGTAGAAAATGTACGATCGATCAGCGTCATGATACTAGATGGAGATACGTTGGCATGTGACATAATACATGGGATTTCCCCTTGAAGACCATTCAATCGTGCCTAGCGTAACCCTGACGTATAACTGTTCCAACCGATAACGTTCCTCTAACATATGTAGGTACAGTCTGACAATATACTAATTTCATCTGGTAATAACCATTTATTAGTCATGTTGAAACTAAAAACTTGAACTTCCACTAACTTCAATATTTAATTTCAAGTTTTAGACATTGATTTTTCGACTATAGCTTCTTAAATAATAAATTCAAGGAGAAGATTCCTTTTGTCGAGACGAATCGAATTGGCCCATAAGATTAATGCATTTAATTCGAGATTTAATTGAATATTAAGGACGTTATGGTTCTTTTATTCATTTAATTTTCTCAATATTCAATTATCCTTGTATAAAATTAAACTTAGTATATCATGAATGAAACAATTATTCAATTATTCTGTTGAATTCATCTTAAAAATAATACTCGTATCAAGTATTATTCGATCAAGTTAAAATTGAATATTGAAACATCGACTAGAATATGCTTTCAATAAGATTTGTACAAGAGGCTTCAGTGAAGCGAGAGAAAAATTAAGTACGGTATCCTTTATTATTCCTGACGGTTAAATTGGGAAACGTAATCAGAAAGGATTTACACAAGATTCGCACATCAAGTGTCTGTGGCGCCTTTGAAAGTTCCACGTGGTAAGCCCAACGTAAATCGTGCTTATGGGAAGGCTTGCAATTCCAGGAAAAGAGAAATCAGAGATGCGCGGCGAAGTCGCATAAAATTACGAAGTTAGTCGAAGAGCCCGGAAAACCCGGAAAGCACTCTGCATCGAGACGGGTTATTTGCTCGAGTTCTTGAAACTCACTCTTAATTCACATCGATCGGCCCCAACTCCTGCAATTTATGCTCGATTTGCTCTACATTATCACAGTATTTTCTGATCAACATTCGACTTTATCGGAGTTAAATATCAGATGATATACTTCCAACTTACTAAGCGTTTTTCAAAATTTTATGTGAAAATATAGAAAATCGGAAGAATTTTTTTCACATAAAATCTAGGCCTATTAAATTCTGAATTACAGTTGAAAATTAGTTGCGAATATTTGCAAGACTTAAATAGAAGTTTGAGATTAAAATCAAAACGTTAATTAGGAAACCTGTTTTGAAACACAATTATGATATACACCAATTTTACAACCATCGTTTTAATAATTTAGAAGGCTTGGAAATCTGAATTTCCGTGTTTTGAGAATGGGTCGGCCAACCTCTTCTCGGAATTACTAAGTGTTTATTTCTAGCCGAATAAATAGAATAATTTAATCCATTATTCTCAGTATTTAAATGTAAAATAATAATTTAAGAGAATATGAATTTAGTGGAATATTCCTTTCCGAGAAATATTCCAACATCAAAAATAGTTATAAAATTATAGTAAAAGGAGAAATAATTTAAACAAAAGAAAAAATGACGAATTATTTGTTTAAATAAATTCCGATTTTATTGGATCAAATAAAGTTTAATTGGAATTTGCTCAATTTAAAACTTTTTATTGAAACCCTTGAATTCTGAATATAAATATTCCAGTAGATATTTATGTAACAGACACTCGGAGAAGATTTTGATTCCAAACAAGAAATTGCATTCACAGTCTCTCAATGTGGAGACGACTAGCTCGTTAAAAACTTTTGAGGTTCATAGAAACATATTTTCATTTCGATTGTGAATGAAACGAATACATATAGTCAGAAAAAGCAGAGCGGAAAGTTTTAAGTTTTCGCGCTACACGCCAAAAGAAAGAATGACAAAAGAGGTCGAACCGAACTCAGCCGGGTTGCAGTTTAGTCTGCAGAATTCAAAAACTTTTCTGGATGCACCAGCTGTGACCCGAAAGAAAAGCAGTTTTAATTGGCTTCGCACTTTTCCCACTTGGAGAAACGAATAGTTTATAAAGAAACGAAAGTGCAGAGGTCAGAATAGCGTAATCCTCCCGGAAATCAAAGAATCGATATCTTCTCGAAGCCATACAGTAGAACTTCAGCTTTGCTATTATAATTCAATCCGATTCGAACCGACGACCTGTGTAGTGGGAATTCTCGGAAGTAGGACGATAGATAGCCACGATTTCAACCTTCGAAATCAAATGGCGAGTATGCTACCGTAAATCTGTATCGACTTATTGTGTGGTCCGAACTCGGCTACCCATTAAAAAAATGTATTTATATCCATCGCTTCCAACAAGTACACAATAAATTCAGTAGCACATGTAAATAACTCAGTATTTCTATAGAGAAAGTTCAAATAGCTATACTAATTTTAAGAAATTCAAAATATTCAACTTTATTTAAAAAAAGCAATGTTTCCCCATTTTAATGGCACAAGTCGTAAAAACGTACTTTTTAATAGCATCGCTAAAAAGTAGCAAAAGAAAAGAAGAGAAGGTATTTTAAAGTTTAAAGAATAACATTGTGCTAAAAGAGGAATAGTCCTGTTTATTTATTTTATAAATGCATGTTATCCTAAGAATGTCGCGGCAAGTAAATATTAAGACAAGTTTCCGTTCTGATATTAATAATTCTAAGATAATTGCATCTGAAGAACATCAACAATATTATTTGAAGAAGATTTTGACGGTAATGAAAAAAAATAACAAATTGTCAACTCATATAGTACAATAGAAAACATAATGATGATCTCTTTAAAAAATTGGCAGAAAAATAAATAAAATCCACCCTGGATTGATAGTTTCTTTTATAAACAACCTAGAACTCTATATTTCTTTATTTCTTCATCTGAAATTCAGTTTAGCGAGAGAACTGTTTATCATCGCAACACATAGTAATTTTATATTGGTTAGATTCAAATAAAGTGCTTACACACGTTATCCATCACTATAGCAACGTTAACTGCACCGATTAAACCCGATTGATTACCATTACCGCTTGACCTCAATCGTGCGAGTGTGCCAAACACAGAAAAAGAGTCACATTCAATAGGACCATACATAGGAAAATGTTCTTCGAGATAGAGAAATTGCAAACCTGCAATTCTAGTTCAGCCGGATGCGTCGACACGATTTAGTAGAATTTTTCGAACTTCAAGTGACCTGCTAGAAAAAGATGTCTATATAACTGTAACAACAGGAAAAAAACCGTATCAACGCAAATGGAAGATAAGAGTAATAAAAAGCGATTAAAATAATAATTAACATAAATTCATACGAAAACAATAACACTTTCGCGAGTATTTCTATTTACCCAGCTTTTTTTTTATCAAACTTATGCAGCATCTTTTTAAAAAATTCCGATGCTTTTAAATTTACTAAGACTCAGTATACTTGAAGTAAATGAAGAACGTATAACTTTAAAAAAATAGCAAAAAAATAGTAAAGCTAAAAGTCCGAGGTTTTCAAAAGCTTAAGAAACTCTGCAGAAAATCAGAGATCTCTATTGAGAAATGATGAAATCTAAGCTTTGGCTTTCAATGCTGCCAATTTAAAAGAGAGAATCACCGCTTTCTTATGGTAAAAATCTGAATTGAAATTCAAAGTTGAATTTGAACCATTTTCATCGATTAACGATGATCGACTTTAAATCTCCAGAGTTCTAAGGAAAGAAAACCGTAAACCTGCTGTTCGAAGTTTATAATATTTTCGCTAACAAGTTAAAAACTACTGGCAATAAATAATCAAATAGAAAAGCTGTAAGAGCTCAAGATATTGGATCTGGATATTTAGGATATGAATAGATTGGTAATTCAATTGTTCTACTATCTATAGGTAATAAGATTGAATATTCATTTTTCTCCGTACTTTATTCTACTTCGCAGGAAATCAAACGTCTGTTCTCCAAAAGAAGGAAATCGATTGAAAACGAGCTTCTCGACAGGTCCTTACCATTTTTCGTGTACGAAATCCAATTTTCTGTCTCCGACGACTTACTGTCGATTTCTTGTTTTTATTTCTTTCCGTTTCTTTTTTATTTTACTAGTCGAGAAACCTACATTACTACTGCATGAAGAACAGCAGAACAATGCTTATTTTCATGTTTTAAAGCTAAGTTGAACTTTTTTTCAAGAGAAAAACAAACTACGAAATGGCTTATACCCTATTTTCTCATCCATTACAAAAATCGTTTGGTATTCAACACCTAACTCGTGCAAACACAGCAGTGCGGTTTTCAGAAAACCGTAAATGCTACTTCAGAGTGCGGATTTTCGAGTGCGCATCTTTTTCTTTAGTTTGTCTGTTAGCGTGACGAAACTAAATAAAAGTACACAAGTCAAATTGTAGTCACTCAAAGTTTATATAAAAGTTTGTTTCGTGGGTCATTACTTTTTAAATCACGCTTTTCATAATAGAAAAGAAAATCTAATAGAAGTTTTCAAACAGTGTAGAGATTATAGTAAAAAAAATATTTGGAAACTTTCCTCTGTATTGTAGGGTTGAGAGAGTTGATATGATACACTCAAGAGGAAGCTGCTGATAGCAGAAGATAAACACAAGTTAATAAAACTCTCCTCCCAGTGTGCTGATAAGGATATTGGTAACAGGAAGTGAACGATGACAATAATTACGAACCGAGAGACTGCGTGGACGAATGAGGTGTTTGTATTGACCAAGTGAACCCAAAGAATTGATTCAATACGAAAATAATATATAAATATTATTTTTGTGTGCCTATGTTATTAACATTCATAAGGGAAAACATGTGAAGATATATTTTATTTCGCATTATTATGCATCATCATGAATTAAGATATCCCGACAATACAGATAACGGTTTTTACTTATTTTGCTAACGTTACACGTTAATGTATGGATATATGTGCAAAATAGAAATTTACGTAGATGGTATGTATGCACAAACGACAAGCCAGTATGCAAATACAAGTTATATGTGTACTCACGTATACACATTTACTCCAAGTCAGGACGGTTAGCCAAAGAATGTAAACGGTGGTATGAAAACGACCGACTCTGCATATCGGATAGCTTCGATTGTTGTAAAATTTCAGTCTTACACATATATATAATAAATCTAGAAGGATATCTCGCATAGCAGTAATATCTGTTTGCATTCTAACCCAAATTCTTCAAAACATATTTGAGGAATCAAGGGAAAAAATTGTTATGTATAAAATAGATATTAACTATTAGAAATTTTTATTATTTTAAATATTGTAGAAACGGTCGCGTTTCTGCGATTATTTTTTGGTTTCCTTCCTAAAACTTCAAGTTATTCAAAAGATAATCAGGTTTTCAACAACAATGTATGCGAGATTTTTGAAACGTTTCGTTACACCATTTTTTTTAAAGGGGATTACTGCAAATACTTTTTTAAATTTCTTTGTTTTTACTTTTTGCTGTGCATATGCATACAAACATCATAAAAGTGAGTTTTCGCAAAAGAACAAAATCACCTATTTCTCAGTTTTCCGAGGAAGAATTACACATTCCATAAGCCAGCAAGCTCAGAGTTGGTACGACAAAAAAATTACACGTGCAGAATGCGGGATTTCGTACTCACAAGACCAATATTTATTTCCGTTCGTTGCTCGCTCCTGTCGGACACTAGTGCTCTGTTTTAGCATAGAAATGTATTTACGCATTAAGCCCCGTGAAATGCGTGTAAAACGTGTAAAACGTGGATTTTACACGAACTAGTGGAATAAATCTTAGTCAGGTTGAAAGATACATGTTACTGTGGCATACACGAACTTAAATGTACCATGTTTCAAGGCAACCTCATAACTATCCCCGCATAAAACTCTATTAAGCTTCTTTAATTCCAAAATTCGGCTCTATTAAAGACGCATTTTTCTATGTAAGTGCACTTGATAAATTCAATAGGAGAATTGATTTTTTTTCAATATTGCACATAAAGAAGAGTGTTTTTCTGCTTGATTAAAATTTAACCACACGAATTTAGAAAATCGATCTTGATTACATCCTTATGAGGAGAGATTTTTTATTTCTCCTCAGTATAATATCCTATATTTGACTTTAATGTCCAAGGCACACGCGACAAAAGGTCTCGAAAAGTAATAAGGTGTGAGTGGTCTACAGAAGAAAGGAAGGTGAATATTACAATAAATGCATAATGCTTCAAATGCATACTGTTTGAGTTTTTTATGCACGAATCGATACGACACCTCTTTTTCTCGAGTGTTTCGTGTTAAGTGTGACTTACTTCTCACGCATTATATGTGGCAGAAGTATCACGTGTGGCCGTCGGCCTTCATTGATTTTTAACGCCCTTATGATATTAACTAGAATTCTGTTCCGTAGAGAGTGTTTGATCGATATGATGTAACTACCTATTTTAACTGATTATAAAAGACGTTTAATCTTTAAATTATCTTATCAGATTATCGCGTCATTCAACAATATCGCAGAGAAATACTTCAGAACTTACGTGTACATATGTACACACATTAAAATGTTTCCGGAGTTTGATACGTATTGGGTATGCAGTGAAATTAAATATGGAGATGAAGGGACTAGATATGCTAATTTACTTTAGTGTCCAATATGTAATTTTTTTATAGCTTTAATCTAAAACTGGAAAAAGTAGGTCACTGGTTCAGATATATTGGGAGAGAAGGATTTATTCACATGAGGGAAGGTATCTAAGAGAAATATTACTGCAGATGTAAACGAGAATTACTAGACCGAAAGGAAAAACGTAATCATCAGATGTTGTTACACGACACCCTGATCACTTTTATCCATGTAAAGAAAACCTATAGTATGCTGTTCTCCTCGACCAGTATCCCAAAGATTACGGGTCATTTAACAAACCAGAAAATGGGGGCACAAGGAACATATCATTCCATCACGTCATATGCTACTGAATAAATTTATTCTTGCTATTATTCCTAATACTTTGATCCCATTTTTTTAAACGTGTAGTGCCTATGGCGTTAGAAAGAGAGTCACAAATTAGGTGAGGAAAATTTAACAGAATGAAAAATGCAAACAAAAAGCAAAGCCAACATTGAAATATTTCCATGTCACACTTAAGTATCTTAACCTTATTTCATAAAATTATCGTAAGTAATTTTCATCTAAACGATTTCTCAAATTGCGTGATACATGCAATCTACAGAAGTAAAAAATGAAAAAGATTTTAACTTATTAATTATAAGATTCCCTCTTCCCATACAAGAAGATTGCCATGTTTAACATTGTATATATCGTTTCCTAACAATATACCTATAATACTCTTTCTTTATTATAATATACTAAGATGTTTTATGTATTTCGTTTTAATGTACCACTTAAAGTGCAGTTTGTTTTGAGAAAAAGTTGAGATAATACCTATATGTGAGTATTTACATTTAAGTAGTCATCTTCGTTGATGTACCGAAAGACGATTCTGGAAGAAAAAAAATTCCCTGCCTGAATCCTCTATACAGAAACTCATTAGATCATTTTTCACGCTGAAATTGCCATAGAAATTGTGAGCGTTGCCAAGATTGCTGATTGCAAATTATTACTCGAGTAATTCCCATTACAGTTACTGTGAAGAAAATTGACGGTGCAATGACTTTCTGTAATCGGTTGAACCATACGTGTGCCACGTGTCTACACACAAGAACTGTTTCTCACGAAAAAATTTAAATTATACCTCATTGCTACTAAAGAATATTTTCGTTTACACAGTGCACAACATTCCGAGTGAATGACTCTACTAAACTGTTACGAGTGTGTCGTTTTTCATTCAGAAGTATTCATTTGTTTAAATAAGAAATTTGCATACGTAAGAAGCAATTAAAAATGCGTAGGATGTTGAATTTTATTTAGAAAAGTGTAGTGAATTTAAAAAAGTCAAACCTGTCACAAGTACTAACATCGAATTTTAAGATTTTATGGGTACCGCTATTTAGTATTTTAAATTACACGCATCACAGATCACGAGGTCACAGTTCCGCTATTATACATATAATATTTATCTATGTCTATCTATTTCAATCTGAGAATAAGCAGCTTTCAATTTCTATAAAAGAATGTATATTATTTATATTAAAAATAATCAGATCTAAAAATAATGTTTCGAATAATGATTGTAAAGTAGAATATATTTTAAGAGTAAAATAATGAATGTAGCTCTTTAATAATTTCAACACGTCTGGCGTTCATGTGATATTGCGACTAAAACTTTAAACATTATAACTTCTTCGCCATAAATATGGATTCTAGAATTTATGTATTTTCTTCGAGGGGTGCATAACTTTTACAATCGCCTCACAATTATTTGCAATCAGCGACTTTAGCTCAAATTAAAAATCCCTCATACATTTTGAGGCTGTTACTAAATTTTTCCCAAAAAATTCCCGGACAAATCCCGCATTCTTCCCCGCTTATAAATATAAATCATCATTTAAAAATTTTTTAAAGGATTGAAAAAAATTTGAAGGATTTTAGGAAATTGTAAATGATTTTAAAAGAATCAAAAATAAAGTCAAGGACAATTCCTGGGTTTTCCTGTATTTTTTTTTCAATTCCCGGATATACTTAAATTCATACACATTATTTTTAGTTACCCCATTAATATGTACACATATATTAATATTTCGCAAATATACATACAAGCAGTGAATATATTTTATTTTTCAGAGTGCAATGTTCTCTAGAAGAGTGCCAAGATGAAAGCAATGTAAACTGTTTGATTGAGTAATGCGAGAGAGACCGAAAGGAAGAATAAATAAACGGACCCGTCCGAATCAACCAGTTTAACCACATGTTTGTCGACGAGTCTCTAATATAGAACGGAATTGAAATCTTTTTCAAGCATTCATAACCACCGTGAAGGTACTTTCATATCAACAAATTCATCTTTGATAAAATAATTCCAAAACACGGAAAATTGAGCTAAAAGATTTTTTACATCAACATTTTGTCAAATTAGCCTAATAAACAGCTGGAACTATATTTGCAGTGAACAAAATATTTCACTCGTGGATCTATTCCGTTACTCTATAAATATGTACAATGTACATATTCATAACTCGTAATGTGCAGAAATAGCTACCTTGCGTACTATCAATGCTAATTTCCCTGCACATGTATGATAAATAAAACACATGAGCTTGTCTATCTCAATAAAAAAAGAAAGAAGTACAATCTTTCGACACACATGTTTTTTCTATAACATTTTTCTGTAAAAAGAAGAAGATTTTTTCAAAAATAGTCGTTTCAAATTAATTTCCCTGAGACTCCCTTTGATATAGAATCTGATCATATTTCAACGAGAAAACAATGAGAAACCTTAAGAAACGAAGAACTATTTTACTTTATCAAGAGATGACGTTTCTTATACTGTATCCAGGTTTTCTTATATAGGAAGGTCGAAAAGCCAATAACAGCGTTCTGGCTCGGATCAAGTTAGGAAAACCAATTACATTCGTAAACTTCCGGTAACCGATAAATGGTCGATAGTTGCGTCGCCTTTCATATACATATACATATTGTATAGTATATATGCACATATAACAGCTGTGAAAGGTTCAACGAGAGCAATGACTATATTCAACGAGGGGAAGAAGGGCTAAATCGATCGTTGGTGAAACGATGATGGTGGGATGCATCGAGAAACGAAAAAAAAACCAGAGGGAAACAGCGAATTACAGCTATTCGACCCAAACAGAGTATGGATATATATGTATGTATCTTGCGTATGTATATACGTATATACGAATGCTCTATCTTATGTGTGTATGGTCAACGGTATGCCGGGGCCATTTAAAATTTAAATGGCTACCCATCGCACTGCAAATATATGTCAACGGCGGTATTCGCGATCGACTGCGGTCAGAAACTTTACGGATGAAAAGGGAAACATGCATGCGAAAAATGAATTTAGAGATAATAGCGGAAATGAATAATTGATGTTGAATAACTCGAAGGATTTTTTAATCCTCTTCGAAATTTTAATGTTTTGCTGCGTTTGTGAAAAAGAACGCATAGACCTGATATCAAATAAATAGCGTCAAAATTTGGAAAATCAAATGTAAAATAATTGAATAATTGACGAAACAAAATTTTAAAATGTTGAGATACATACTCACATTAACAAATCTGTGTTAGGCTTTTCTGATATGTTTCTTATTCTTCAATATACGGCCAAAGATTATTACCTGAAACAAAAATATAACAAAGATTAATTACAAATTATGCAAATTAATATTTGGTTCAGTTGAGACGAATTATTATTCTTTTAAAAATTCTAAAACAAGAGGAAAAAGTTATTTATTTTTAATACTATTCATTTCACTTGTTGCGTAAGTAATACAATATATATGCTTAGGTCTCGAATTCTTTCAGTAATTATAATTACATATAGAGTGGCGATTCGGCGGATGATTTCAAATTCCCGGGCATTTCCCGGTTTCCCGATAAAGTCGTCACACTCTGTTTACACAGTGTAAAATATTTATCGAAAGAATACAGTTTTGTCGAGGGGAAAAAGAGATTTAAAAAATTCGATTACTGGTCAGGTTGGATAGTGTTAGGGGACAAATTAGGACGACGAGGTTTGCTTCAAGCTGGAAAATAAGGAAAACGAGGTTAGGTGTACCGGAACGAGACGGGAATTCGCTTTGAAATCCCTCGGCGCAAACAATATACACCGGCTAAGAATTTAAGGGGTATAAAGCAAACAAGCTAACACCAACTATGTAACATAATCTCTAACACAATTCTGCAGACTTACAACTAGAAGCTACCAGGTGAGCCATGAAATTACCCGCCTCATATGAGAAATAATATTGTAAAGCTTGAAAGAAGGGCAAATGATAAACACAGTTCCCCAACTTCAACCTATTCTTTTGGATAAATATTTCAAAATTGTTTCTATGTCTAAAAATACAAAGTGAAATCAAATTACGGATATCCGTTCGGAAGCAAATGGAAATGTGTCACATATAAACAACTGATGAATTATAAAGATGAGAAATTGGGAGATGCATAGGCCAGAAAACAAAACGAGGGAGGAAATATATGCGGGAAACAAGAATGAAAGCCAAACAGAAATTGAAATGCACAGAATAAATTTCAGACCGGTCCTCGGGTATAACCTGCCTAACTAGCAACTAACCTACGAGAGATTTAATTAAAGATGCATTACGTTTCATTTCTAAAGTTGAATGGAGCTCGACGGTGGTACGAACTGCCGATGCTTGATTGCAACGAGCACGTTGTGGTCGCTCGTCCCATGGTACTTCACGTTTCCAGTTTCAGTACTACGATGCCTAGCTTCGCGATGTTAATTAAACTTTTTCTTTCGCTGTTCACCCTATCCTCCAAACTCCTACGCCATCCACTAATCTCCTCGTGTGGTTCAATTAATGTTGATACAGGGCAGAATGTAACGCAAATTTTGGTAGACGTTAATAAGTTCTTTACAAATCTGTAATTAACTTCTACAGAATTTATAGTTTTTTAGTAAGAAAACATGTCCAGGTAATCTTACGCATGGAATGCAAATACTGATATTTTTTAAAAAAGTTATCATCAATAATTTAACTATGTAATAATAATTAAAAACTCTATATTACCGGGGGTTTCCGGTTCAACTAAATTACACATTTATCTATAATTTCAGGAAAACTCTTCAATAGCTTCTAAAAACTGAAGTACAGTACATAAATAACATCATTGATTTTCAGACTTCATTTCGTGAATAGAAGCTGCAAATTACGACGTAATTACTTTCTATTTTAGTTTCGCGAACAAGTTCATTCAGACCGTTTTCCTCTTATCGTCGATTTATGCAATATCAACTTAACCAGATTCTGCTTGTAACGATTTTTTTGCGTTACGTTATTTATTTCATTATTTTATAGAGAAAGTCATTAATAGTTTTTAAATAGTTTCAAGAAAGTTAGAGTTTGAATAAATCAAGTGTACAAATTTGGCTCAAATATAAGAAAATTCGTATCAATAATAGCAAATAAAGCGCAATTTTTAACTATAAGGTAAATACTCTCTTCATGACGCTGCTTAATTATATATTGAGCCAATTACACTAAACTTCGCATACGCGGTAGCTCCACGATTAACTGATTTTTAATGAACCTTTACAATGGTTTCGTAACCGTTACAATTCGATACACTTATGCTCTCTTGTTTATTGTACATATCTAGCATCAATTTAAGAAATCTGAACTTTAATGGAATCTTCCGTTATACTTTCCATGGTTTAAACATATACGACTGTGAAGTGCGCACCCATAACTAGCAATGCGCGATCAAATATC
Organism: Synergus umbraculus; assembly: GCA_900474325.1. Lineage (NCBI taxonomy): Eukaryota > Metazoa > Arthropoda > Insecta > Hymenoptera > Cynipidae > Synergus > Synergus umbraculus. The sequence goes on from UCOK01008673.1 coordinate 117,599, forward strand.
CTGAATTCATATCAAATTTTCACAAAGATACGCCATAAACTGCAAACATGAACTAATTTAATTAATTAATAGTTCAAAATGTCTAGAATGAAACTATAGCTCAAATTAATTGTAATATGAAACACAAATTATATTTAAATAATTGAAAGAAAAATTTTATAATACGATTTCTTTACATGGAATCGGGCTTTCTTCTCTTTTAGCCACAGAGAAAAAAATTGTAATGAAATTTTCAGAGAAAATTGTAAAATTCCAAGTCAGAGAATTTTTAAATTGTATTTCTGTAACAAAATGTACTCTAATGTAGTTGTTGAAATGAGAATTTACGACGAAATACAATTTTTATTTCATTTTCCTTCAGGTACCTTCTCTAAACAAATACATACTAATAACGGTTCTGCAAAACTTTCTCAATATATCTCACAGCTAACTAGTGAGTAATTAACTTAAATAAAAGACTGGCTTGGGAGATAATTGAATAGCTGTAGAGCAAAATTCTTTTGCAGAATCTGATTTCTGAGATTGGAGAGCTGCAGATTCTGAAAAGCATTCAAACATTGTGAATGGAACGAATATTTAATTTGAATGAGAATCTCATCTGCAATCCTCAATGGTGGATTACTTACAAGCACTTGATTTCGCTCTAATACCATTTGTCTTCTATCGTCGACATTTAATCCGCGCGGCAATTAAAGCGTCGGCATTTAATTTAATTTGCGTACTTGCTCGAAATTGCTTGCCGTGTAAAGTCCAAACTCCTCCTTTCCTTCCCCTAGTTCCCTAGATTCTCGTTCATCGCGATCAGCAGCATCTAATGCACTTCTGGCCTTTTTTACATGGCGTGTAACGACGTTGCAATTACATTGTAATCAATCTAGGACTCTGAATTATGCGTTGCTCAGGCCAGGCATAAAAAAACGTAACCACGATTAGCGAAACCCTTTACTTTCATACTTTACGCGCGACTTATATTTTCAAGATTATTTCAAAACTTCCTTCGCATGAAATTAAATGCAAATACTTACAAGGCGCGCGGCAGAAATACAGTTAAAGTTCTGACTCTATACTCGTGTGTTTAATGACTTGCAATTGAAGAAAATACAGGCATTTTGCTCATTTTTTAAAAAATATTCACAAAAATTAAATAGGTTTCTGAAATAGAGAATTGTAAATTGAATGTGTCGTGATACCCTCAAATTCGATAAAATCTTTGGACGGGCCATTGATTCTGAATCGATTATAAGTATGGAAAATAATGGATTTCCTCAGTGAACGGTCCCTCAACATTTATACTTTTTAGAAGAAGCTATTTGAAAGATTATATGATTGATAGATTTATAGTTACATCAACGATTCCCTACCATTGTGGACTTGTAAAGGGTCTTAGCGAAATTACCCCATTTGGCGTGATCAACCTCAAATAACCCCTATATACTCTCTTTCCCCCCTCCTCCTCTCTCACTGTCGTTAAATATTTATCCTTGCGGTGTAATCAGCGAATGGCTCAATCAATCGTTCAATAAAAACTCTACTCTTGAAGAAATTAAATTTTTTTTTGCTTGGCAATCTTAAGAAAAAACCTCTAAATTATCTTGCGGTAATAAATCTCGTCTACTTTTAGCAGAATTCAAATTTTCACCTTTTCGATATTTCATGTAATTCACAGTACAGAATTTATATTAACAGAAATCGAGTTTGTAATTATGAATATTAAAAAAACTTGTAATATGTGTACTGTTATTCTTAATTAGAACAATATTTCTGAATAGAATAGAATTGGGAAAAAATATTTCGTTCATTTGAACGTTTAAAAATGCTGGAACATTATCAAAGTATATTTTTAAATTTAGAAATTTGAATAATTCACATTTATAATAGATACTCCGATCAATTAATTACATACCAAGTATATTTATTCCACGAATTACTAGTTACGTAGGAATTGGGATTATTTGTTTACAATCAAAGGTTTGACCGCGCATTCTCAGGTAAATAGTTTGTTTATATCAATAAACTGCCTGTTTAGGGTAACCAAATATTTAAAATTTCAATAAAATAACCGTTGAATAAGAGATATCAGTAATCGGTCGCTTACAGTTGGTAAAACACTCCGATAAGATAAATATTAGATAAATAAATTAAAGTCTGCGGCTATCAGAACATATATATAAACTAAAAATTAAAATCAATGTTTGTATATCAAAGCAATTTATTTCGGAGTCATTCATTGACAGCGCGCTAAGTGCTCCATTGTTCAACATAACCTGTACTTTCCCCTACAACGTTTTAATAATCGAAATTAAAATTCAATATCGATTCCCAAAACCTAAAAAAAACTTCTCAGTTCTTTTGGATAAAATCCTCTGATTCTAATTCTGAAACTGTCATTACATATCTATCAAAAAGAGCTCCAATACAAAAGTTTTTAATTCAATTTCGCAAGAAGCTATTAAATTATAAATTACGATGGTAAAAAAAACAGATTTTGAGAGTACTAGCACGTGTCTACAAGACTTGGGGTAGATTCGATCATTGTCACGCGAAAGGAACTTGAAAAATTTAACCTGAGCACGCACCGGTTCGAGTACAAAAACAAAATAAAATTGGAAGCTAGAGACTGAATGACCCTCAGGATATTTGTCAGGATTAAAAAATAATCGAGAGTAATAAAGAAAAACGAGTGATAAAAAAATTGACAGGAAGAATAATTATAATTTTAACCTTATATAAATTCCAGGGATGCTCCAAAGTACCAACTCTTGGGGTTCTTGAACTGAAATTTCCTTCCTGACACATACACTAAAGCAAATAAACACGCACTACAACGTTTACTTTATAGAAACCACACTACCGGCAAAACGCAATGTAATTCGCAATGAAAGAGTTTAAATGTTGACAACTTGACAAAGGTTATCGGCAGAGGCGATAATAAACCCCTCTCTTTAAAAAGCGATGCTCTCCCGATCAGAGCCCGGCTTAGACTGCCGCTCCACCTCCCGGCCAAGTCTGTCGACTGTCGTCGACACGCGGGCTTCGCACCCCTCCACCACCCACGACACAATCTTCCCCTGTAAGGCTGCAACCACCAGTACTAACCCCCACTTTATTCGCGAATCAACGAACTTTGCCGACTGTCGCCGAAATGGATGAATTGCATGCAGAACAGAAGACCGGTCACACATATACATGCACACGGCGAATCTGGGAATAGAAATCTTTTGATAGAGGAAACTGTAAGAGATTATCAGCTTTTATCAGTTAATCAGTCATGTAAATTCTTTCCTAATGGAGTAATTTTATTTTTAATTTTTATGTAAAAGTATTCAATCTATTACTTTCGTAATTGTTAATTTTCTAATTACATTAGATTTAATATATTTGATCGAAATTGGATAAAGTTGTTTCTGGGAATGACCATTTTAAAAACACAAGCTCTCGTCTAATATGGGTTTTTTTCAACTGCTTTTTCCTAAGAATTACCAAATATTCAATGCAAATAGAAGTAGCTAAACTATTCTAAACAAATAGAGTAGCATGATTAATCTCGTGATTAATTTAGAGTTCGACTAGCAATTTAAGATTGAAAATCGTTGGAAAGAAGCTATTTTAGGGGCCATCCATAAATCACGTGGATTATTGTGTAGAATGATGTAAAAGCACAATAAAAACAATTCGAATATGCATATCGAGTGTATATAGAATCATTTCAGTACATTTTTGAATTTTTCGAAGATCTAACGTATTTAACGTGTGTCCATGTGATTCTAGCTCTACCCCCCACGCGCTGTTGACCCTTGTGGACAAGCGTGTATTTAGCCATACAATCCCCGCCCCTAAACTATCCACGTGGTTTATTGAATGCTCCTTACTGGCTTACTCGATTCTCGATACAAAAGGTTTGATGCTCTCATTCAAGGACATTTGTCATTATCCGAACTCGGATAGATATCTTATTTTTCAAAGGCTTTTAAACGACACGTATTTCACCGATGTAAATAGACAAATTTGACAAATTTATGAGTTCTTGAACTTCTCAAAACCCGTAATGTAATTTATGAAAATATTTATGAAACAATTTTTTGTGTTACTAAAAAATTAAAGTAGACATTTTTCTGTCAAATTCGCAAATTTCTCCTCAAGGCGGGAGCACAAGCTAAACTCTTATGGGATACGTTACACATAATAGAATCAACCTAGAAAAAAAAATAAATGCTGAAATTAATTCAGCCTATTAGAAAATTATCTTGAATGTTTTTGAATTTGCTTAATTTGGAAAAACGTTGGTTATTCCGGCGTTACCTAGGCACTTGCTCCCCGCCTGGAGAAAATGGAAAGAAATCGAGGTTATTACTGTCTGGTGATTCTGCGGATTTAAATTCTAATTTGAGACAGGACGTACAAGACTAGTGTAGGGTGATTTTGCAGACGGGGTAAACTAATGTGCCTCTGCCGGAGAAAACCCCGAAGGAATTTGTAAATTCGAAGCGGTGGAAGTTTTAATCGTCCATCAGGGAAGAAACGAGGTACAAGAACTTTTTGCATAATAATTCTTTCGTCGTTGCAGACGACCTCAAGTTTAACTCGTGTGGACGATTACAAAATTTTAAGGAAGTAGAATTTCCTCACTGATCAAAAACGTACAAGAGCGAGTAAATCCTTATTTTTAATAATTTTTAAATATGAGGGAAGTAAAACGCTATTTCATGAATAAAACTGCATCAAGTATGTACATTAATTACATAGATTTTTTTTAATTTTCATATTATACTATAAACGGAAAAAGAAAATAAAAACTAATAATATTAAATATTTTAGGCGAGGGAATTTGACGTAGGGAACATATTAACTGAAAATCATATTACGGTGCAAGCAGCATTGAATTACTATAGAGCATTTTCATTCTTCTACTTTTTTCAAGTACATTTTTTTTTAAATTTAAATTTAACTATAACAACAAACTCGCCTGGGAAATCAGGCTATTTCACGTTACCCAATGAATAAATATTGCTTGGCGTTTTAGAGCCTTGTGGATAATTGCGTTATAGCTGCATGGTATAATGAAAAATCTGGATTATTTCATGCAGCTAATCGTTACTTTGTTGCGTTGAATTATTTCAGTATGCACCAGCTTTCCCGAGGCGAAATTCAGATGAAAGCCACCATTAAAATTTACAAACTATACTGTACTCAACCGAAGAATATAGAAAAAACATTTAATATTGGAACGGTTAGACCCTTTTATGTTTCCCTTAGAAAAATTTTAAGTTGGTCCTATTCTGAAAACTTATGTTTTCTAGGCAAAATAAATAAATCGAATATGACAGTTAACTTTCTTTTTATAATCGGCCAACAATTTTATTATTACGGACGAACGTCTTATGAAGTTATGAATTTTTGTTTGGTTGTAGGCAGAAATTAAGTTGTATCAAATAGAGTGAGTTAATGCTTTTATTTCGAGGAATAAGTTAAGAGTAAACGCGATGAGAGTAAATATTTGAAGTAAAATTTAAAAAGCGAGTGTTATAAAGTCTTATTTTGATTTATTTTCACGAAAACATATCGATTACTTGAGTCAAAACAGAGCATTTGGACAAATAAGACAAAGCAGTATTTAAGTATAGGAGCACACACTCTAAACTGTAGCGAAAAAGCGGTATGGGTAAATCTTAGATAGATTCTTATAGGTCCGCCCCTAATATAATGCGTGTATGGTCGTGTATCTCGGTAGCGGTCACCGAAGGTGAGAGTAAGTCTTTTTTACATCAAAAAGAAAGATAGAAGAAAGATTTAGAACTTACTTTTCAGTAGCATCTAAACCGTGATCTGGTTAACAACGTAATCAGTTATGTCTTAAATTTGTGTGAATATTTACGAAGTGCTCATATATGAATTCCCCTCTTTATGTATATGAAGTGCCCGTTTCATGAAGATTTCAAGAACTTTTAAGAATTGACCGGTGATTTCTAGCTGCCAACAATCATGAGTAAAAGTAAAACCGGGTAAGTACTAAGCGTTCTTTAATTCTTAACTTCTTTATTTCTTTTCTTTCCAATTTCGATGATGGAAAGAGTGTATGATTCTAAAGGGTTAATTGAATTCTACTCCATTTTAAAAAATTGCTTCTAAAAATTATGGAGCATAGGCATTGCTCTATAAAATATTTTCTCATTTTTGGCATTCAACTGGTGTTTTGTAGGTGCATTTAGGCAATTATTTTTATTCTTTGAACTTGAAGAAATAGGGCAGAATAGGGAAATTAAGAATAGGGAGAAGTGGGATTAAAATATACTATTTATTTCGACAATAATTGGAATGGCGTCACGGCGTCTTTTGTTTATTACGTTAGACCATTAGAGTACAAGTGGCGTTTGTTCTTTGTTTCGCGAGAGAGATTTGAATTTTATAAACGAGCAATAATACCTATTCATTCAGCTGATTTTTCCTAAATACATATACAATTGACAGGGTATTTTGCGGACCGGAAAAATCCGGGAATCTTATTTGAACGGGGAAAACCCAGAAATTTGATTCAGAACCCGGATTTTTTTGTATTTTATTGAAAATCGGTTTTTTCTACTTTATCTTCTTTTTATTCCATTTCTACTTTATCAAGTTTAAAAAAAAATTCTTTTTCAAAACTCACAAAAAGACAACTTTTCGGAGAAAAACGGAAAAAATCCACGAATTACTAGATTCTAGACACCCTGATTTTATAGAAATTCAATGAAAATGTTTTAACCCTACCATAGGCGAATTATTTCTTTCATACAGTAAAGCAATATTTTGTTACTTGATTCTAAGAAATTCTTCTTCCTTTGAATTAATATCATTCTTTAATTACAGATTTAAAAAATGTGCATTTTGTGCGTACAAAAGTATTCGAAGCTTCAATGTCTTTAGACATGAAGAAAGAATCCATCAACCCAAAGATCGCCGCATTATCTCCTGTTGCAGTAAGTAAACTGAAATTTTATTGTTAAAAATATTATTTAAATATTAATTAAATAATGAATTATTGCAAGTTTGCTTGCCCTGAGGTTCCACTTAATATTTTGACTTTTAAAACTTTTTAGATAAACGATTCCTGACAAAAGGTGAATTTTATAGACATGTAGAGGACAAACACCCTCAAACAAGAAAGGGGTACGTATCGAGGATGAAATATAAGATTACTAAACGGAATTTAAAGGCATACAAAGTCAAAGCGGAGCAAGGAAAATCAAAGATAGAGAAAAGGCCAAACCGGATCAAAAGCATACCTTTTGTTGAGTGTAAACGCTCAATTCGAATTCAAATGATGAAATTAAAAGCGACCTGTTCAGGAAAAAGCGAATCTAAAGCTCCCGACATCAACTCCAGGGTGGTTGAAGAACCAGTCCTGCTAAATTTTCGTAAATCTTCCAAAAGGAAGTTCGAAGAAATCACAGACGTATTTAAAGATGCAAAAGTTATTAATAACTTGCCTCTAAAAAAAAGAATTTTGAAGCAACTGGAAGAAAACATACTACCGGTTCCAGAAACTCGAAAACCTAAAAAACCCAAGAACAACGAGAAATTTCAGGAAAATATTCCTCCAGTGTATTGGTGGATTACAATACGATATGATTCAAAAATAATGTCGCCTCAGACGGAGCGCACCGTAGCAGAATTTTTGAGAGATATTAGTATTGAGATGTTCTCTCAAAAATTACCATTATAGCTAGATAACAAAATTTTCTCAGATTGCTCAAAAAGATATTATTATGACGTAAACCTACCAAATTCTTCATTGTATGAGCTTAACTTACTTGTTTCTGATTTTTTTTGTTTTGATTGAAAATTTATAAATATTTTATACTGTACAGTGACGTGATAGAATTTTAATTCTAAATCTAATCTATTTTATTTGCAAAAAATAAATTTTCATCTATCAGAATAGAAAACAAACATTATTTGAAACATCTACGGTTTATCTTAAACAGTACAAATTTTATTGACCAGAAGATAAATGACAAATTTTTTAAAAATTGTATTTTTCTAATAGCATAGTTGGAAAAGAAAATATATTTTAAACTTTTTAATTTTTAATCTTGTTATTACAATTTTTTATTCTCAGGGTGACCACTAGGTTTTTTAATCAAAATGTTCTTAATTTTTTATCAGTCATTACCAGTGAATTGAATGTTGACAAATAGTTTAATAAAGTCATTGTACTGAAATATGTCCAAATTTTATGAATAATTTTATATTTCAGATTACAAAAATTTTCTAATACTGAGTTTTTAAAACTATGTAAAAAAAATTTTAATTAAAACATGTCACTAAGTTTTCGAAACTGATTCAGAAAGTTTACACCACAATTTAATGGTCACCCTGTACTGTTTTCAATTATTATTTTTTTCCATATGTATATTCAGTTTGCGTATACGATGGACTAGATTTTATTATTTTGACCATTTTAATGAATCAATATGAGTAAGAGACGTTTCCAATCAAAATCTGAAATTGTGTACTTCATACATTTTGTTCTTTAAAATTGAACTTGGGTTTTATTCAATGCAGAATTTGGTATTATTACGATGAGTATTATATTTAGGTCACTTGGACTTTCAAAACTTCTGGTATATTTATTTTTAGTATTCTTTTTCTTTTTAAGATAAAAGTTAAAGCTTTGCGAATTTTACAGGTAAAATTTTGCAGAATTGTGATTGTGGAACAAAGTTAGGTTTAACAGACATTTAAAATGTAGTCTATATACGTAGCTCTTGTATTTGGAATAGTTTTGATTAAAAGATGTATTAAAAAGTATTTACATGACTTATTTCCGGAATAATTACGCTTTGATATAGATTAACCTATTGATTTCGCATTAAAGATTAAAAGTTTGATTAGAACGAAATTGAACAAGTTCACTAATTATTTGGCTGTTGAGTGTCCAACGAACCGTGACTATTCTCGTTGTCTGGTTCGTTAACAATCGTTGTACGAGATAATTACAGGTTTGGTCATAATGAGTACGCACGTTTTACTCGATTGACAATGTTGATTTTATGGAGGTATTTTATGAGATAAAAGTTTTTTGGGGGTTTAATTTATATCATTCTATTCTGTTCGATCTTTTCAATTTATATATAAATATATTAGGGTCTACCTTAATATTTTGTTTAACAAATAGAAAAACATTTTCTTATAAAGAGAGTAGATTAAAATAAAAGAGAGGGTTTTATAAAATACACAATATTTGATTTAAGAAGGTTTAACCAGAATGGAATATTTGTCCAACTAATTTCCTCAACCCAAGTCATGTGAATTCTTGATGTGCAGGCTTTATGCATGAGACTAATATGTATCTTGTGGTAAATGGGAGACAAAGCTACTGGGATTTAGTCGTTATCTGCTATCGTACATTCATTGTCCTTCAACACTCTCTCCTTTACAGAGTTTATACTCATGGGTATTTAGATTTCTGAGCTTCCTATCTCAGAAAAGGCGATAAATATTCCGAAAAACAAAACATACACCATGTTTTTCAATAAGTGAGAAACTAAGTTTTTTTCGATACCTGATTCTTTAAGAAATATCTTTTTTATATATTTTTTATAATATTCCATTATTCACGAAAATCTTTTATATCAACTTTTGATTATAGCTACTGGATATTTATGGTCAACTGCATCGGAAGCAGCAGATTCGAGCATAAAACATGAAATGTACAATTTAATGTCAGAAAATCGTTAGTGCGTAAAGTGACACCAAGCATTTCGGAAACTAACTTCTGACCACTGACCAGAATATTCAGAATGAAGGGCTGTGAGGATACGAGAGTTCGATACACCGAATTAGATCTCTCGTCCCTTCGAAATGTAATTTACGTTTCTGCGGATTCAAACTTCTGGCTGGACATTGATTTGCGGGTAACAGGGCACAAATATCCTACTCTGCAATAAATTTTGAAATTCACCTCCGCGTTTTATCTCTCCGATGTCGATGTCTATACTCTAGGTTCATGTGTATACAAAAACATACACATAATAGGTGATTAAAATAACAATCATTAAATCTCACAATCTTAAACTATAATTTTATACAACAGAAAATTTGATATAATGGTAAATAATTAATCAATATTGATTTTCGTTTGACAATAAATTAATTTATATTATTTCGGACAGAAAATAAAAAATTAACATAGACACTTACGATTTTCCTGATTTAGAAAGAAAAACGTAATTTGTCTCGTCATAAATTTTAGTTTGTTAATGAGATTTAAGAAGAGTATAGAAAAACGGATGAGAAGGAAAGTAGATATCAAAAAGGAAAGAGAAAGTTGCAAAGAGGTGAGATAATTATTATCATTGGAATTTATGTGGGTGTAGGGATTACCTTCTCCCTAGTGTCCACTGTCGTAGAACTACAAGAAACTATTATAGCATTGCGTTTGTTGTTTTATGTCTCCCTGATCCCTTGGGATACCACTATAAATAAGGAGAATCCTCAACTATGTATATAGCTCCTTTCTCAATTAAGGGAGTTGAATCCAAGTTCTAATCTAAAAATTCGATTTCTTCATTTTACTTAACATATATTCAAATTGGAATTTTTTCCCTACGTACAATTAATCAATTTTTAACTAGAATTATGCGCACAGAGCGAGAAAATATCTAATTCAAACATTTTTTAAGTAAAATGAAAATATTGAATTTTGAAGTAAAATTTGAAATTCTTCGTTTTATGCAAAAAGTATCGAACAAAAGGTTTTCATTCAGAATTAATCATTTTAGTTGATTGCGTAAGTCAGTTAAGTCAAAGTAATTTTTTATTTTAATTATATTTTTATCTATTCATTTAGTCCCTTTTCAAAAATTTTCCAAGTTTCTTAATTATAGGAATTTTTTTATAAAAGCGTAAAAGCCCCACGTGTAAAACAAAAATTCAAATTTATATAATAAAGCAGAGAGAAAGAGCAAAGGCCAAAGGGTGTTCTCCAGACGAGCGACATACTGACGCCTCTCGATATTGGCGAACAGGTCGCGCATGCGGCTTTATACGCGAAATTTTGGAAACTTATCAACAAAATGTTATTCACTCTTTTTAGCTTCTAGTCAGTAGACATATACTCAAATTCGTGTGCTTTATAAAATATTTATCGTGATATTATTTGCTTTCTGTGCAAAGTACTAATTGATAGTGAAAATGAAAGAAGGAGAAGAAATAGTTTCCGAACCGATTTCTACTGACATATTTTTAAATCGGAGGTGAGCTAAAATTATTTGAATATAAACTAAGCTATACCATTTTAATTAATTATCTTTTGCAGCTCTGCATTCAAAAGCATCGACATTGTCTTTGATGATCCCGAAAAAGTATATTACAGTGGGAAAACAGTTACAGGCAAAGTGAACCTTAATCTCGAAGAATCCATAAACGCAAACGGTAATAAATAATTTAAATAAAGTTTCTCCAATAAATATTTTTCAAATGTGAATATCATTGAATATCAGGATTAATTAAATCTATATGTTTCAAATTTTTGCTTTTAACAATGAACCTACTTGTTTGAATTTGTGGTCGTAGTGGTTCTAGAATATTGCTAACCATTATTTCTGAATATGCATCACTGGTTTGCAATAAAAAAAAATCCATGCTTGCATGAGTCATACATAAATGGACATCAAAAATTTCATTGATTGATATACATATATATTTTATTCGGCGTAATTCTGCCCAATAAAATAATTCCTCGGTGAACTTAGCGATCGATCTTTGAACTCAATTTTCTGACTGAGGTATTTCTGCCGCAAATATTCAGGGCTAGCCTGTAAATGCAGTATGTATACGTAACCCACGACTAAGTATGTTGAATTCTAGGACAACGAATGCCAAGGACGCCAAATTACAAGAATAATTTTAATTCATTCAAATTGTATTTGTGATTATTTGAAATCTATCTCAATCACTTGAATGTTAAATACAGTTTGTTGAAGTCTTACACGTCTTTTATATTTTCAGGACTCAAAATAAAATGCAAAGGAGAAGCTCAAGTTTATTTTACGGATCGATCAGCTGGAATCCGACGAAAGTTTTCAGCTGAAGAAACGTACCTACATGAGGAAGTTTACATTTATGGAGGTATGTTGTGCATTAGTTTTTGCGAATTCAAAGTTGAACCAATTTACTAATGAATGCATACATGTGTACTTAGAAATTTTTTAAAAACTAATCACTCGACCCAAAAAATTGGAATTCTTTATATTTCTAGTGAAGAAATTTTAAATAAAGAACGAAATCTTAAAATATTCTGGAAGATATTCGTATCGAAATACAGAAAATTATAATAGTATAACTAACTTTTGAAATTTTTTTAGGCGATCATGGAGAGAAAATGGTTTCTAGTGGCAGTTATCCATTTAGTATCGCTCTACCAGAGAAATTGCCTTGCAGTTTTGAAGGTCTGTATGGACGTGTCCGATATTCAATCAATGGAACTTTTGTCATCACTTCCGAACAAAACTTTTCAACAAACACAATTCCCTTCACTGTTGTTTCAACTGTTGACCTTAATTCAGATTCACTTGCTCCAGTACGTAACATTTTACAATAATCAATTTAATATCGATACTGTATTATAGACCTAATATTATTGAAGTTTCATTTGGTCTTATACGAAATTAGACTTCCTAACTAGTGTAAATTCTGAAGTGCTTTATGTGATACTCGCAAAACCAATAATTTCAGATTATATTTGTGCTTCCTATCTATATATAGACATTTAAAGTACTCGAATCATAGTTTCCAAAATAGTTTCATTATTTCTAAAATTCTATTCTCAGTTGCCGATATTAAAATAAGTTAATTTTGAGTATTTTTATAAAATGAAACATAAAAAATTAAATTATATATTAATTTCGTACAATGAATGTTATATGTTAAGTCACATTAATTTTCTCAGTTACCCATCAGTGAAAAGTTGTCTAAAATATTTATGGGTCAATCTAATCCTTTGACTGTTGCTGTGGATCTACCGGTTCGCGGATTCGTTCCAGGACAAACTATTCCCGTACAAATAAACGTTAGAAATGAATCAAGCCTGAATGTCAGGAAATTGAGAATTATCTTAAAGAAGGTAATATGTATGCTAATATTAGTTTAAAACATAAAGCTCAAAATATTCAATAGTTATTTTGACTTTGACCCTTTGAAAAATATAGGTTGTCACTTATCACGCTACTGAAAAATCTCGAAAACACAAAGAAGTTATAGTAGAAATTCAACAACCAGTATCAAAAAATACTGAACTATATGAAGTGGGCGTTGATATTCCCTCAGTACCGCCAACAGGAATGACTGGATGTAAAATCATAGATGTCATATACACTCTCAAAGTAGAAGCCTTTGTCGACATCAATGAGTGGTACTACAAAGTTTTTCATAAGAATCTCAAAATTAGAATGGCTATTATAATTGGCACGATTCCCTTGAAGAATTATGAAAACCCTCAAAGTACGGATCTTGTCATCAAAGAGGAAAAGAGTTCAAATGCTTATGAAAGTGCAGAATTGTCGCCGGTTTGTAAGTATAATATCATTATCTATATTTAAAACGAGATTTAATTTTTTTCAAAGTAAAACAGAAACGATTTGTTAAATTACTATACATAGTCAACCACTGCAACATTGAATTTAGTAAAGGTCAATCAAACCCAGAATCACTGTTAACTTTATCGACTAAAATAATCTAATTATTATTATGAATCCACTATAATGTTTTAACTTTTACTCATTATTTAATAAACCGCACCAAAGGCCACTTGTTTAAATTAGGATTAAATAGCCGCAATACTTCAATTAATTAATTCTAAAGTGGTACTTTAAAAATTACTAGAATATATGTACGTGAAGCGCGGAATTTCAAATATTAGGTATAGGGTAGTAATAGGGAATGCTAAAAATGTTACGTTTAGGGCTGTAACAATTAGCGAATAATTTATAACATCTATTTAACTTTATGAATTTTTAATTGATTTTAGTGTCATTAACGTACCAGAAGTCTAAAATATACCGATCATCAAAGCCAAATAAGGATGATCCTACAGGAGACGAAAGAAACAGCGATGGAGAAGTCGAACCTTATTTTCCTATGTATCGCATGTACAAGTTCGATAGCACAAAGAAAAGGGGAGGTACAAGTTAATAAATGACTGTAACCTAATGCACTCTCTTGTTCCGGATACGGAATACTGACATCGATCTTTATGAAGATGATCTCAGGTCCTGAGAAGAGCTCAAAAGGTCAGCTCAACAAAAAATGATAACGATAAATTCTTTAAATAATTGTTCAATCCTATACCTTTCGAAATTCTTGAAGTATTTCTGAGAAATATATTATAAACTTTTAAACAAATTGCTATATAGCACCAGATTTATATTATATATTCCAGACTGAGATAATTATGGGATCACAAAAAACCTCTGTGATTCATTCTCAAAATCAATTATATACCGGATCAAATTAAAACTCTTTGCCTTCAATTTTTGGAATTTAACTTTAAGCCAGTTTCGGTATTATTTTAATGTCAATAAATAATGAAATTGTAAAATGCGTGTGTTCTAAAATTGATAAGTTAATTTATACGCTTCAACTTTACTTAATAAAGAATATATATTGCATTGAAATTATGATAATCTTTCTTCATCTAAATATTATTTGTCAGAAATAAAAAATAAGCGAGAGCGACGTCACGACCAAAAATTTGCGAAAAAACCCCAAACTGTACAGACGATTTAAAATCAATCAAGTGAAATGAGTAGTCTTTTTTTAAAATTATTGCTTTTAAGTTATTAGGAATTAATATAAAAATATAAATTTTCGTATTTAACACACACCTTTCAATTCAGAAAGTAAATTCCAAATTCGTTTTAACTCTCAAAACAATTCTGCGATGATCCTGGAGAAATTTTAAATAAGAATTATTAAATTATATGTATGTACATATATAGAAAAAATCATATATCTGCATGAATATAACAGAATAAAACACATGAAATAAAATACGATAAAAATCAATATAGTGACTAGCGTGGATAAAAAGCATTAATCAGGAGCCAATTATTCAAGAATAAATGTATTAAATAAATTTGTTTTTGAATAAATGTCTCGTAATAAGATCTTTGTTCTCAATTTTTGGAAAATAGTCCAAAATTTTTGTGCTTAGGTTCTATGACCCGCGAGTCAGTTTTTTAACTCGAGCACTTTTCGCATCGCTTTTTAGTCGTTTATTAAAAAAGATAATTGGCGTAATATTCGAATTCGTGCCGAAAATCTAGGAAAAAATATCTCAATAAACTCAAAGATATTTAATCCTAATGCTACCTACTTAAAATTAAAAATATTCACACCAGAATAAATGACCTGCCTACCTATAGCTAGAATAAAAAATGGAAAAATTCAAGCACACCAACACTCTCACTCCACGGTTCTCATACATACTGCCCCGGTGCGAAAGAACCTAAACTAGGGATAAGTCCCGGGACTTGTCCTGCACCTGAGCTTGGGGGCCACGTTAGGGCTTCATTCACATACATTTGAAGAAATCACCTGGAATCGTACACCGTTTTTTGAAGTATATAGCTCTAAGTAAGATTAATTCTACGATTTTATTAAACAGCATTCATTCAAATCTGTTTTAATTATAAAAACTGCTTATAAAATTACACCAAATTTTACTAAATAAGAAAAAGATAGTTAGATAGTCTGGCGCAAATCTAAAAATACAGGTTCATTCACACAAATAGATTTTGCGCCAGATTATTTTAAACGGTGTACGCTAAATCTTCACTTTGAAGATTCAAAATACATCCTATAAAACTGGGTAAGTATATTCTTAATGGGCCAAAGTTATAATGTAAAAGAAATAATAAATTACAAGTTCAAAAGATAATTTTGACCCTCGGGACTTCTCCGCATTGAAGGAAAAAATCGACTCTATTGCAAACATTCACATCGCGATTCCTTCGATACAAAGCTTTCCCGTTTGCTAAATCTTTTCTCGGTCACAACTTAATTTATACAATTTGATTCAATATTTTTTAATTCTATATATTAATTTTAAGAAAAATAAATTGTTAAATTAGTTTCTTATCAAACAAAGTTAACTCCCGCCTACCGAGAAAAGAACACCCTAAGCTAAAAATGGGAATAGCGTCAGTCCACTCGCTAATTAATTAGCGGTCACTATATGATTTTTTAATATTAATTACAACCTTTACTCGTGTCGGTTTAATGGATCAATCGTCCCGACATGCTGAGTTAAGGAGGTACTCAAAACTGAACTCACATACTCTGCTCTACAGGATATTACCTATAGACAGAGTGGATGATGTGTCCGTAATCAGTGGTTCCAATATCCAAGTAATGCAAGATCCAAAAGCAATCCAAGATTCAAAAGTACTCCAAATCACTCAAGAAAACCAAACAATCTGTGAATAAAAATAAATTTTAAGTACATAAAATAATTATAAAATTGTTAAAACAATAATGGTAAATGCATTCTTTTAAATAAAAATTAAAAAAGTATATGAAATTTTATTATTTGACTAGACAAAATATTTATCAAGTTTAGATTTCATAGTTAAACGTATGTAATATAAATCATATATATAAATATTTCAATTAAAATATTTTGCAATCAATAAGCACTGATCTTGTATAGTTATTTTTTAGTTGAACAAAAACGCCTGAAGAGGCATTTTATTTTATTTATTATTGCAATATAATGTCATTATACAAACATATTAACCAAAAAAATTTCAAGACTTTGGACAATAATTTTTCAACTTCTGGCTAACTACACATTTACATATTGAATTTTTCATAATAAATAAAAACTTATGTTGTACTTGAACCAAAATCTTTGCTTGAACTCACCTAATTAAAAAAAGTTCAACAGACATAATTCCTGAAAATCTAAACGATCTAAAACACTTTTATCAACCAACAATTAGAAAACACGCACAAACATTGTCCTTTCAGAACTATCAACCGTTTCCCGCTTGAAAATATTTAGAAAGACTCGAAAATTATAAGCACTTCGAACTTTATTACACGCACGAAAAACATACGAAACGAGAAAAAATAGGTTTAATAGTTTTTCAACTATTTCAAAAAATTTTCAAAAAAGTTTCAAAAAATGACAAAGGATTACAATTGCTATGGACGACATTTTGAATTTGTTGCTCTCGAAAATTTAACGAAACCGAAACATAAAAATACCGAACAAATACGCATCGATTTTTCTAAACTTTTGGAAATTTTTGATTGCTATCAACTCCTGATCAATAATCTAACCGAATTTTAAAGAAAATCTATAAAAAATTACGAAATTTTTAAGCTAAAAACCCGCGCGGATGTGACGTGATGTGACGAACGATGCAACTGTCGGAAGCGGGAAGTGCCGTTCCAAAACTCCAAGATGGCGCTGAAGGCGCTGCTGCCAGTGTTGCCAACCACACCTGAACAAATATGAATTTGAAATCATAAAATTTTAAATTTACAATTATTTCAATATTTTAAAATTATTTTGAGTTTTACTTATAAATTTAAGAGCATTAATTGATTAATTAATTAATGGAATTGCTTCTTAAACAAATATATATTGACAGACAAGAAATGAATCCTACAAAATAAAAATATAATTATTTTCCACCAATGTAGAGGTACCACTGGTGTCTTTTGGAACCCGGCAAGAAAATTCAAATATAGATAATTACATAAAGAACAATGGATCAATAATGGTTTAAAACTTCTATTTGATAATTTACAGAAAGAATTAATAACTAAGGAAACCATTATTTTCGACATTTTCTAAATAAAATACAAATTCATTAAAACATTATGGCTGATTATTTCTTAAGATAATTATAGAAAATATTTAAAATTCGTTTTAAGGCTTTTAAGAGCTTTTAATGTAAGTTGAGGTTCGATAATAGAATTACTGGATGGGAAGTTGTTTATCGAACGCTGGTTTGGTGCAGCATACTCCCCTTGATTGTTTTAAATTTTAAATTACATATTTATAATACCTTTCTACATTTAAAACATTTTTTTAAAACATTAAATTCTCTTTTATATTTTTGTCATATATATAATATTAGAAGCTTCATTTTCTGAATAAGAATTATGAACATATAAATAAGTACTGATATAGATCTGAAAGCTTCAACTTTTGGCAAGTTTTAAACTACCAAGCATCTTATTTGTATGGAAAGAAATTTTCCATAAAAATTTAAAAACACAGAATTGCAATAAAAATATCAGAAGAGAAAATAAGGAATAAGACAAAAATAGAGCGGGTTATACTTTACCATAAGAGTAATGTAGTTTCTCCAAAGATATTTCTCTGAATAAATATTTTTCACTAAAACTAAGCCGTTTACGATTAATTAAAAATTGTTTATAATATCATTTTCAATGGTTTAGTCAGAGATGGTTTTGTTCGATTAAATACACATACCTACCTTTGATAATGCGTATTTTAATATCGGCCAAGGCAAGTGAACTGTTGCCGGCAATGTAGATTTTTTATATCAAAACAAAACAGTTCAGTTTATAAATAAAATGTTGGTAAATTAAATATCTTCCATTTTATTACATAGATTTTTTAAACAGGTTGAAACAAAAAATTTTTTTCCAAAAAGTTTAATGAATAAAACGAACAAAACTATGTAAACGGAAATAATTTTCCTTATATTCTGTTGATTGTACATAAAAACTCAACATCGATAATTCTTTCCCAAAGATATAAATAAAAAAAAATTATTCCATTCTTTTATTATGTAAGGATGCAGCAAATATGTAATAATATAATTTGCCGGGCATTAAAAAAAGTCCATTTTTTCATGGTCATCACTCTGGTATACATTGTATATTTCTTATTACAAAATTTCTAATTAATTACGTCGTATTATAAATTACATAATGTGAGGATGATGAAAAATATTGCATCAATAACAATAATACCCAACATTGTGGGAATAATTGCTGCGTTGAATCATCATGTTTACAATTATATGATTTGAATTTCCTATATCTACTGATCATATCAGGACAGCCACTATAAAAATTGGATTCTTTCAAAAATATTTCCAAAAATACTTCCAAAATAATGAATATAAAATTCTAGTATAATAATTATTATTTTATCAACGAAATTGTTGAAAAATACGAGGAATAAAAGAATTTATGGTATGTGCTCTGCCGGATATAATATGGAGGGGAGTTCAAGAGAGAGGGAAGTTAAATTTAGACTTTCATACTTGGGAGTTGGACTACAAAAGCTAGCACGCGAGAGTCATCAGTTTCTCCAACACTAAAGAGCTGTTCAGGTATTAGCAAATGGTATAAGAACCATTTGAAAACATAATAAAAGTGCCACAAAGTTATCAAAAGTAAAATTTAAAAAAAGTGGCAATGGATTACTCTCATCGGCAAAAACTGGATGCATTCTGTGAAGTTATTATTCCACATATCGATATGACCAGATTATGGCCTTATTTGATCGAAAACAGGATATATGATCGAGACGACGTCAATGTTCCAGTCTGGAAGGTACTAATTTAATACTAATTAATACTAATTAGTACTAATACCTACTATTTCTCTTCTTATTCTAAATTTCCTCTTCCATATCGTGTCTATTTTTTTCAGAAAAAATTGAATGACTTGGAAACAATCAGGGACATTTTCTTAACTATAAAAACTCGAGGACCAAAAGCATATGAAAATCTTCTTCTAAGTTTACGACAATCTGAGCACGAAATGTTGGCAAACATCCTGGAATCTGTCCCTTCTGAATCTGATTTAAGATAATAATAATAATACAATGACTTTTACTTGTTTACTTGTAAATTTGAACTGACAATTTTGTGTATTGACATATTGTGATATTTAGGATTTAATTTTCTGACTGAAGGAAAAATTATTGTATTTTTTTGTATCTTTGACATGATCAATTAATATAGCTTTAATATTTAAATATTTTTGTATGTATATATTAGAATTGCGCGCTTTAGTATTACGCTGTAGGCATACTTTTCATATTAATTTAAATAAACAAAAATTCTTTGAGACTTGAGATATAGTTTTTTGGATTAATATTACTTTTTTCATACTACAATTAATATTCTGCGATTTATTAAAAACGCCTTGAATAAGTTGAATCATGATGTTCCTTTCTAGTGCATATTATGGAATTTCTTTTGCGTCTGACAAATACTTAATTCAAGGAATTCCCCGAAAAAATGACGTAAGATTATCTACGCGATATAAATGGTGTTTTTATGAATTAATCATATAATTGGTACCAAAATAAAACGAGGACGTTCTCATAAATTGAATAAAATTCTCAGTTTTCGAATTATAAACAAATGTGGGCGCTTTATCTATGTTACTTCTGAAAATTGTGATAGCCTTTATCTATTCATTTTAAATAAGTTAAATCACTTCAAAACATGACAAATTTCTATAACGAATAATGAAATAAATTTGAAAAATATTACAACACTAATATTGTTTCAATTTTTATATTTAAGTCCCTCCCCTTTTGGAAAAAATCATTATTTATAGATGACAAATAAATTCACATCACCAAATTTTACTACCTATACAAATTTAGGATAATATCAAAAGAGAATTGCTTTGTTCCAGACATGCTATATATTTATAGATGTATATAGATTTTTCATAGTTCGACAAGAGGGCGAATCTCAAGGATCCTATTGGCTATGGCTCATTGTCAGTTTGGACACATGACCTCATTTCAGATTTGAAACTTAATCTTCATTCAGTAATATATAGTTCAAGTATCAAAAACGTCTCCCCCTTGATGCCTCATTTACTATTGGGTACATGGGTTTAGAAAATGCAAAAAAAAATGTATTGATTATTCAAACCTGTATTGCCAGAACATATTCCGTAGAATATGAATATTTTACAAGTATAATTGCAAAATTTTCACACCGAGTATATAAAAATTCTCATTTTAATTCAAATATATTTAAAATATTTAAAATATTCAATATATTAAAAATATTTTAAATATTTTAAAAAATTAAAAATATTTAAAACATTGGTCTATAGTAACATGTAAATACTAAGGTTTGATATTTGATATTTGATATTCATTTTTTTGATACTCCTTTTAAAATTAGGATACAGTAACAAGATGTAACAATAATATAATACAATAGCTATTTTCGGTATAATATTGTACAAATCCTTGAGAATGGAAATAGAAAAATGTCACAGTAAAATTCATGTTTTGTACTGATTGGCAGCCTTGAAATATTGGCACTTTTTTCCTACTGTAAATTAGCTCATTTTTCTCTAGTCGCTAAAAATCTACTATACACAAATGGTAAAAATTATATAAAATTTAAAGAAACAGAAATGGTAGTATTACAATAAATAAAATAGTACTAACGACTTTAGAGGCCCCATTGCACAGATCTGTGTCGCAGATGTAAGCTCTGAATTTATGACAACCATTTGTTATATCTACTGGTCTTTTTGGTGATGGATTTATTTCATAACCATCGTTTCTAGTTGGTGCACAGTAACGTATAGTAAACTTGACATCTTTCTCTGGAAAATAAATTATATACATATTTATTAGCATAACAGTTAATCGAATTGTTTCTAGTTTTAATATAACACTCTTATTTTGTTTGGTAGAACATAATTTGAATTCAAGGAAGTGAAATAAAAAATGTACAATTAATAAATAAAATACTATTAAAAATGCTTACCATAAGTAACACTTTTCATACATCGACGAGCAGCTATGCATAAAATATTTCCTTTGAGTTCAAATGGAGTTTTACAATATTCAGTTGGTAACTGGTCAACTCCAGGTAATGAGAGGTTTTTTGGTAATGGTTGTTGTATAATATCATTTGCCGCATCACCTAAAGCAACCGGAATACCCTGGATACATTGATAACAGCGAATACGATCTCCTGCAAAACGGCTGAATATTGTACTGCGTAAATTCTGAAACTTATAAACTTAACGATTGGATTGTTACTTACCCGAGACAAAAGTTATAAGAACAATCGTTATCAACAAGGCGAGTTTCATTTTTAATCAACAGGGGCGTAGTATCCTACGCCTTCCGTTTTCTGAAGCTTCAGGACTTTCTGTCGGGTTGGTTTATATCAAAACCTGTGCACGATTCTCACCATTTTGAAAGCGCAGACTCCGTTGTAGGATGACGAGAGAAAAGCTTCCCTCCCTTGACCAATAGAATCAGAAAATCTATACCCATTTCCAACGGTTGTAATTTTTTATTGCAGTTTCTCTGGCAAAGATTCAAGAAATAAAATACGAATTACTGCATAATGATATGCAGAGCACAATTAATTCAAAAAAGTTCTAGTTCTATGAATTTTTAAATTATCTGTAGACACAAGTTGATAAATTTTCAATGTATCGTTTTTTCTACATTTGAATAAAAAAATGTTACAGTGATTTCAAAATTATTCGCAGTTTTCTAACTTTATTTATGTAAAACTTACATATATTACAAAATGGAAAAAGGGAATACGAGAATATTTTAATTTTATATAAGAATTTAAACTCCGTTGAACTTATTTTAATTAGCTGATAATTTTATACGAAAACGTACGTTGAAATGCATAATTCTTTTTATGATTAAAAATTAAAGTTGTTTATAAAATGTTACAAGAATAATATGATCAGTTCAATCTGATTTTTAAGATTTCAGTTTTCTATCAAATTGAAATTATTTTCCTTGATATTTATGTCTAGATATTTTCCAGCTACGTAAATGATAACGATATTTATGCTTCTCTTATTATAAATTCATAGCATCGCCTTCTATGAGAAAGATTATACCGGATCAAGTTTCCATTAAGTTGCAAATTTGTGCTTCATGGCTCATCTTGTTTCTTCTAAAGACACTATTAAATACGACGAAGATATTTTTTATATTTAAAGTAATTGTTACTTTTAAGATATATTTTATTAATTCCAGAGTCTGAAAAACGCAACTGCTTTTTTTTATCTATACTCGTATTCTCTTTAAATATATATAACTATATGGTAATATAATTAAATATAATTAGATAAAATTGGAAGGAGAAAGCAAATTATGCTAATCACGATATTAGTTTCAAAATATTGAATTTATACAGCAGGCACAATTTATAATTAATAATTAAAATTAACAATCTTCACTGAATAGCTTACCTGTAGCGATGACAATTGCAAAAGAGCAATTATAAAAACAAACTTCATTCTGTATCACTTGTTTGAATTTAATTATATACATTTCCTAATTATAGCTTCTCTGGACTAATTACCGGATTAAATGATTAATTTCGAATAAAAGCTCATTTGCGACTAACGATGCAGGATCTATGGGGCATATGAAACTTTGAAATATGTATTCTCGTTCTGCGCATGGTTCGTACGATCACAACAAACGAAATAATATAGACACAGAAGTAATTCAAATTCTATTTTCTTATTTTTATTAATTATTAAAGAAACAATCAGTGGAGGTATAATTACATATTATTTTTGATCGACAGCTGTATTTTTTACACTTACTTATCCATTTTTACACATATTTGTTTATACTGATTTTTTATGACAATTAACATAATACAAATAATTAAATGAGACTTTTTAAAAATTATATTTGTATTCCGTTTCAGAAATAGTACTGTGAGAGAATTAATGCAAATGGCAAAATTAAAAATGTCGATTTTACACTAAAAGCACTATTGCAATAATTTGTTTTGCAAAGATGAAGCTCAACTTCTCCACCGTTCACTTGAAATTTTAATGGATTCACCGATTCTATCCTTTCTTCTGTCCATCCATTTTTAACCATCTCGTAATAAAATAAGCAATTGCGATTTATGACTTTGCGATTTCCAGCTGTAAAATAAAAACAAAGGAAAATCATAATATTGATGAATTATCCAAACTTGCTGGGGTAAATAAACTTTTTTATGGCTTCAATAGCAAGCTTTTGTTCTCCAAATCAAACATATTTCTCAGTGATGAATTTAATTGAAATAGTTTATTTTAATTAAATTAATTTGTAACTAATTTCTATATAAAAATAGTTGTATAACTCACTTTTATATTGTATATCTTTTGCGCAGTACACAGCATTTGTACAGTGGTCATTTTTTTTCAAATCGTTGCAGTCGCCTTCGTTATATTGTCCTTCATGGCATTGGTAGCATGACAAAGACTCACCTGAAAAATATGATTTAAATTAATACACTCACAATGGAAATTCAAATAAAATACAAATTTTAGTTTCGAATAAAAGTAAAACTTGAAAACACTTAATTATTTACCTGTACCGAAGAACGCTGCCGTCAGGCACACAATTAAAAGAGTTGTTTTCATTTTAATTGTGAATATTCTATAAACTCTGAGGGTGGTTTTGCTTATAACACTTCTTCTTATTAAAGTTCGTTAGCAACTGAATTTTTTTCGACGGGTAATCACCAAACATGCATTATGTACATAAGACTGCGCATGATTTATGATTAGAAATAGGGGAACAGGTGAGACAATAAATATCTATATACGTACTAAATATATTTCTAAATATTGATGATTTCTTCAAAGAAAGTATATATAACGCGTAATAAAATTGTTATATTTTTAGATATATCATAAAAATTGTATTCCCTATTGATATAAATAATTTCAATTACGATCAGAAATTAAAATTGTCATTTTTATTCTCATTACTAGTTCTATCGATTTTGTCAATACACATATATATAGGTTGTCCCCATGGGATTTTCGAACTAAAAGGAAAAACTAGGTTAACGACCCTCCGTATATAAATTGCACCCTCATTTTATCGTTCATAAAGGTGTTCTCTGTGATACAAGAAAAGCAATAATCATTTGATATGTTTTACATTTGAATATCATATATTTATATATTTGTATTTAAATATTATAAATATTCGCATATTTTATAAAATAGAGTTACATTTTAAGTGCGGGTATAACGAACCATTCACTTAATACAGATAAAGATTAAAATGATAATTTAACAACAACATGTAATTTCTAACTTTTCATTGGATAATAAATGAAATATAATTTATAGCTCTTTAATTATAATGTAAATATAACATTTCTTTATATATTTTTACAGTGCGATTTGCTGTTAACAAGAGGCAGTTTGGTTTGCATACTTTTCTTTGTACAGGAAGTATAAAATTGCGGTGCTTAAAATTTCAATTCTTAAAAATCTCAAATTTGAAAAGCCACTTATGTGCAATTACAATGCACGGATTTCTGAAGAGCACAATATTGAGGAACAAGAAAACTTTCGTTGCATTATAGAATAATTTTAAGTCTATATTTTTTACTAGCAGATTATTAGATATGTGCGATATTTTTTTATAGAAGGTGGTAATTATTTCGAAATATTTTATATATAATATGTAAGAAGCAGCTGGAAGCATATATATGTAAATAAATTAAATATTTGTAAGTCAGTCTTCTTCCCTTAGGAACAAGACTGTTGGCACCATTGGTTTACTATTTCTGAATGATTTGCTGTTTAATTATTTTAGTTTATTTAAGTAATGTATTTAATTATTTATATCTGCAATAGAGGTTTTATAATTTATATTTTACATATCTCTATAATATAATATTTTTATCGAATTTTAAATCCCCTCGTTTTGGCTTAGTAGGCAACTTCAAAATTTTCTTATAAAAATAATGTTATTAGTAATAAATAAAGTACGGGCGCAAAAAATGGAAAAATTGCAGAAGTTCCATTGCAAAAATTTTCATTGCATGAGTAGAGTGTCATTTTAAAATGTGTGTGTTGAATTATCTTTGGTTCATCTAGTTCTAGGTGAGGTAATCCGGGATTTCCTTGACAAAAATATAAAAGAGTTTCTCCATATGTATCTGAAAAATAAAAAGTCATACTAAAATAAGTAATATATGTATATCAAAATGTTTATTCAGTATAATTTCGCAAAAATTGACTTACTTTCAACAACACCTTTAACACAGAAACCCGGAGTCGAACATGTCCTATATTCACTTAAATCCGTTGAAATATTACAATATTCAGTTGGCATTGTATCACCTACAACTACGGATATCGAGTTACTTAATGAGGTTCTGTTATTATCCTCTGAATCAACAATGCAACTATAACATTGCTTTGCTTTTCCTGAAAAAATGTCCATTTCTAATTATCCTCATATTTTACTCTTATTCCAATAAATTATTAAACTCTTTTATTTAGCGTTTATTAAAAATAATAATAGTTTACAAAAACAAATCATGAATATTTGAAAAATTTCACGTTTTTTAAATTAGAAATATAGTTCATAACTTGTAAGTATATCTTTACTCAATTTTGAATATGTATATATATATTTTTTTTTTCAAACGGGTTGTTTGTGAAGTCAAAAATATATACCCCTCAATTTTAACTACGGATTAGAGGAAAACAACGAAATGACACTTCACTTACCAACCGTAAAAATTATCGTAAGAATCGATAGAAAAAATATTAATTTCATTTTTACGTATTAACGATTTAACATTTAGTGCACTTAAACGGTGTCCACCGCGTCACTGAAATTTCCGGAATGCCCAGATGTGAATCGTTTCAGAATTCCCCAGGATTCTGAAAGGATCCTTTCGGCGCATGCAGACAGAGATTCCATGGCATGACCGTATCAACTTTTTTCCGGTCCATGATAATCGATACAAAACTTATCGAGATAAAAGATTAAGTTTAGAGATTATTTTAAAAAGTTATAATTAACTCAAAAAATAATAATTAAATGATTGTGTTATCCATGTATGCATTGTATTTATTAGAAATGAAAAGATCAATTTAACTTTCAAGTATCTCACTTAAGAAATGTTTTTATCTAAATCTCTCCTCTAACCCACCTCCACTAGTTTCTTCTACGTCTCACCCCCTCTTCTTTGCATCATCCCCTCACAAGCATTGGCCCCTCTCAATTACCCCTGCAACCCTTTATATCATTTATGTATATGAGCCCCTCATTTCCTTGGCCCCTCCACCACCTTTTCTACGCTTCTTCCCATCCCTCTATAGCCTTATTATCTTATATTCTGCATTTTTTTATAGTCCTCCGTCAATCATAGCCCCTCTCGCCCCCAAATTCATAAATACCACTTATTGGCAATCTTATCAGCAGTTTAATTTTTCCCTTGTTTATGGATAATTTTGGGAGAAAGTTCACCATACTGCTATTCACTATTCCTGGTATAAGTAGCTGGCTTCTTATAATTTTTGCAAATAATTACCTTTAATATAATTACTTTAATAATTACTTTAATAATTTGCGTATCAGAAATTGCACAAAAAGACATTAGAGGCACCCTCGTCAATTTCGTGAAAACAGCAGGAAGCCTTGGTTATTTCCTGTGCTCAGCATTATCAGCTTTCCTTCCTTATCAAAGTTGGAACAGCCTGTGTCTCTCAACACCAGTTATATTTTTAGTAACTGCATTCTTTATACCTGAAACACCATATTTCTACTTTATGCAAAATCGAGATGAAGGTCTAAAATGCATAATGAAACTTCGAAGTATATCTAATTCAAAAATCGTAAAACAAACAAGGTGGCTTTGAGTCAATTATTTGCAAATAATTATAATCGAAGAGATCTTTTGATTATACTTTTAATGTGTGTTGTACAATTGTTTACAGGAATATTAGTTGTCGATTATTATACTGAAGACATTTTAAGCTATAGTGCTAGTTTTATGGATCCTGGAGTTCAAGTTATGTTATTGTGGCTGGGATTAATGTGATTGCTTCTGTATCTGTAACTTTTGCGATTGACCGATTTGAGAAAGTCTCTGTTTCTTTATTCGGGATTCTTATGTGCGATCTCTTCAGGAAAAATTGTCTTATTCTTTTTTATGAAACTATATCTTAAGGTTGATGTTTCCTCAATAACATAGCTTCCTCTTTTGGGTTTGGTGATGTATAAAGTTTCATTCGCACTGGGAGTGGGTCCTATACCTGATATTACGATGGGGGAGCTTTTCCCAGTTGACGTAAAGGCCACTGCTTTTTCTTTAGTGATCGGAATAACATTTTTCTTCTGTTTTTTGATTGCCGCAGGGTATGAAATGTTCAATAATGCGGTCGGGATTTACTCGACATTTTGGGTTTTTACAATTTCCTCCATTGTCGGGCCGATCTTGATTTATTTTATCGCACCCAAAACTAGGGGAAAAACGTTAGAGGAAATTCAGGGTATGAGAAGTAATGGAAATTCATAAACATGAAAAAGATAACGATGAAATAAATTGAAATAATCAAATAATGATTCATTTAAAGATTAAGGATTATCGACATATAGTGTAAATAAAGTTCACAAATCGTTTTTCTTATCGGTCCCGCAAAAAGTTCTCATATTTGCAAAAGTGTGAATAGATTTATATATGTATTATAAGAAACAATTTCTATTTGTAGATTTAATATGTTTTTCTCGTTTATTATTTCATTTGCATATTATATATTCATTTTGATTCTGATGAACTCATAAACAATGTATATAATATACCATACATGAATGCATTTTAACTTGGAGATTTTATTATTCAGCGGAAATTTCGACCCGCTATCGTTCATTAAAAGCAACTGATTACGAGTCGTCATTCTTTTTCAAAAGCCTTATAAAGAATGGTCCATATCACATTTCTTCAGTTCAACATCCAACCACAGTTAGTCGACATATGAAAAATGAAATATTTTGTGTTTTTGACTTTCGTTACCACGATTTTCGCCTGCGGTGAGTACAAATCGAAAAACTTTGATTGCACTTGAAAAAATATTCCTGATTTCCTCATATTTTAGAACTTATATTATTATTTCGAAGAATTAAAATTACTGTATCAAATATTATTCTCCGCATAAACTTCTCTTCCCTAAAAAGAATATCCTTTTACAGGCGAATGTTTAAAATGCTATCAATGCACTCATGGTGAAAATTCGACAAACGTTTTGTTTGGTATGCTATCAGAATGTTTCTTTTTTGACGAAAACGATGACGTTTGTGAAGCCCGTCATCATTGCTCTACAGTCATCCTTGATAGTAAGTACAATCAATTCTTTTTCTTTTCAAGCGCTATATTTAGAAAACATGCAGTTCTCCTGAAACAAACATTGATATTTTTTATAAGGATTTAAATTTAAATTTGCGTTTTTTTCAGGTAATCCTGAAAGTCTAACTATTATGTACAATTGTGATATGAACGTGACTGACATGCCACATGATGCAACTGTAAAAAATTGTTTCTCAGATTTATGCAATCGCGAAACATCATTTTTATCAACTAGTATTTCACCAAGTGAATATGAAACAACTTATCCTTCTAAAGTAACTAATTTAGAAAATGCAACTGTGAAGACTACTATTGCACCTGACAGTGGTGCTTCTTCAGCTTCTTCTGTAATTTTCAGTACGTCTCTTTCTTTTTTTGTTTTGATAATGATTTTCTTCGAATAAGATGATTATTAAATAACTAACTTGCCTTCATGACTATAATGCACAAATTGTGTAACTTATTAAACTATAATATTTGTATTTATTTTAATTGGCCATGCTGTATAGTTTACAATTTTTATTTAAAACGAAGAATTAGAAAACATATAAAAATAAAGTATGAAGTGATTTGCAGTTTGAATTTTTATCGATGTTTTCAATATAGCCGCTCAAATGAAACTGTTAAGGGTGCATTTATCCTTGAGAGTAAAGTATGGGCAATATTATTGTGTCAAGGTTGTTTGATGGGTTTAAAATGTAAATTTATTTCGTATGGGAAATGACGCAAATAAAGCCATAAGAATTTTATTAAATTCTTTCCAGTTCAAATTCAAACCAATTTTCTTTTCTTTTTTTTTTGAAAAATAAAAATAACTAATTCAAATGCGTCTGTACTTTGATTATTAGCAAGCGCCGTTGAGTCTGTCGGTTTATCGATCACCCATAGTCCGAGATGCTTTTGCACGACATTGAAGTAGTAAACTCGGAAAAACACCTAACTAATAATATCAGCATAAGACGTTTTATGCTTTATGACCTGAAGGATTATTTTATTTATGGTATGAAATATTAGTTTAAATAATCTTCAAAAGCCTTTTGAATGGAAGGAGTTTTTTTGCAAGATTGACTTTACTGATAAACTTCAAGGCTGAACAATGCTAACAAGTGAGCCTCTCCCTCAATTTACCTCTTCTATTAGAAACTATTTTCTTGTAGGTATGCAATTTAAAAAAGAAATTAAGAACAGATGTAAATGTATAACTCCGCAAAATATTTTATTCTTACAATAAATTCAATATTACAATTCAAATACTAAATTGTATTATTGTCAAGCAATGATTGGAATTGCATTCTATACATATATAAATATAATATTTGTAGCGAAAATGTGTAGCAATAGCTTTTTAACATTTATATAAGTATGTATGTAATGTATACAATATACATATAACTTAAATATATTCATCTTCGTCCAGGTAAGTATTATTTTCATCATTATTTGCACTTAATTTACAAATAAAAAATAAAATGCTATATCTGTTTTAAAAAAATAAATCATTTTTCTGATTTTTATAGCAAAAACATGTATGCCTATACGTATATTAATTTACTTATATGAATATATCTATTTTATACCAAAAACAGTGTAATTACTAACGTAATTACAAGTGAGGCTGAATAAACTATTGATGGAGAATTATTGCATAAATCAGTTAGGCACATATTCACTTCTGATGTTACGACACCAGTTTCTGAACGTTGGTGTACGTCTTTCTCAATTCCAGGAACATCAACAGCAGAGCAAAAACGTAAAATTGCTGCTTCACCATCTACAAAAAAATGAAATGTATTCCTTTTTCGCGTTTCTTAAACAAGTTTTCTGTCTTTGGATTCAAACTTATCTTAAAATCTTTTAATTATGTCAAATTATGAATTCATTAAAAAAAACATAACGATTTTTAGTCTAAATATTAATTTTCTTTAATATAAAATTTATATTCTCAAATTTCAAAGCATTTGATTTCAAAACATTAATAACTAAAATCAGAAATGATTTCGTTGATCTAGAAAACATGAGATGGAAAAAATTACGTTTCCTTGACCCAAATTGCTTCCAAAATTGTTTGTTTTTTCCATTTCTGTCTCTCCAATTTATAACTGAGGAAATTTTCCTTTCGATCTGATTTCTCAGCAATAAAGTATTAGAATATTATAATATTTTATATCGCTATAGAATAAATTTTAATTTTTGGGGGTAGCCTATAATTTATAGATCATTTCTTATTATTTCTTATCATTTCTTACCTGTAATTGTATCTGATTTGATGCATACATTACGACCGTTACATTTAGGCCCAATAAGTTCACCATCACGTCTAATACATCGTTCGGTGGGTCGAGCAATATTACCATCAGCACTGCCAGGTAGACGCATCTTATTTTTAAGTAATGATCCCTCAAAGCAGTTAAAACATTCTAACGAATGAGCTGTAAAATAAAAAAGTCCTCATGCTAAAATTTGTTTAAACAAATACTTTGCAGAATCAAGTCTCTTCTTTTAATGCAATATTACATGCAATTTAAGAAAATTTCAATATTCATGTCGCCTTTCATCTTTTCCTTATCATCATGTCTATTTTGACGTCATATAGATGAAATCTCATTACGGAACTGAACTTGAACATATAATCTACACGTTATTATGCTAATTTACATCACGCGCATTTAGACCTATATATTTCTTAAGTACTGTAATTATTTCAAATTGATTTACAGAAATAATTCACCTTAAATAATTTTAAGTACAAAAGTGGTTTTAAAAATGTTTAATTAATTCAAAAACAAATTTCTTTAAAAATTACAATAAGCTATATACAAATATACAAGAGACTCGCCCCATTTTAGTTAAGTAAACATTCATTATATTCAGAGTTTGGGTGTTTTACGGGTGAAATTTTATCAATTTTTATTTTTATAGTAAATAAATATCACTGCAGAGTAAATGGTATGCTTTATATAAGAAATGATGACATTTTTATTATGTAAGAATGATTTATCTTTACATATATTATAACTGAAAATGTGAAGTCACTTTTGAACACATTATAGGAACTAAAAACTATTAGGAAGAAAACAAAAAAAATTACATTTGTAGGACCAAAGCGATTTATAGTTTTTGATTAACTTACCAGTTGCAACAATCGTCAAAGTATAAAGTAAGCAAAGATTAAAATTCATTTTTAGATATTGAACGCAACTGACTGTGGTGATGCTGACTGTAGTGATGCTGACTTCAAACTGCACTGCGCATTTTTCCGTTTACTCGTAGCTGTAAGCTGCTCCTAGATTAATAGCTATATGCACATATATATTGGCAATGCACTTTCTTCACGCAAGAATTAAGTCAATGTTAATGTCAAGGACGGACTCTTATGGGTGTGAACAAGGTCAGTCCAGACAATTAAATATAATAAATATACTTGCTACACTCCCCTACGTATCATTTATTAGGACGGCCTAAAAGAGACGACACCCCTAAGAATGTTTCGTTTGATGTTAATGAAATCCGTGTCTTTTTTCAAAATGAAACAATATATATCTATTTAGCAAAAAATTTAACATTTTGTTACACTCTTATTTCAAAGAATATAACTGAGAATTTTTGTTATTCTTATTTTTGATTAAGGGAGCAGAACATTTAGTATAAAGAACTGAAAATTTGATCAAAATAATAGCTCTAGGCCTAGAACAAGCGTAATCCGGTACTGTAGATACTTGTCTAAAAATATAATGAAGGTCGGATGCCCAATAGATTCTCAAAGTCCACGCCTAGAATTAACTATAAAAATTATTCGCTAATTCTGAAATTTCAATTATAAGTGCCATTAAAAAAAAATTTTTTTTAAATTCATAATGTGGTCCAAAAATGTAAAACATTTATATCTCCCAGAGGTGACTTCTGGCGTAATTGAGCGGCGACTATTTATGAAACTAAATTTCTGTCCTTCATGCATTTCACATAGTTTATATCAACAAATAGAACCCAGAAAAGTCTCATTCCAATACAATCTTCTACATTTTTGCTACTTATACATACATATACTTATAGCTTTTCACTATTTAAAGCAATTACAATTTTATTATAAAGAAGCCAATGAAAGAACTGTACCTAATTTTAAGTTTATCAACACCTTATTAGTCATGTTTCTGCAATACAATTTTAGAAATTAAAATTCCATTAGACGAAGAATAATGTCATTAATAATAAGATTATAAATGGAATTGCCGTAGTAGGAAGTGAAGCGCTGTTACAAAAATCTTCATTGCACAAATAAGTTGTTCTTTTCAAAGGACCTACTTCCATTGTTATTGGTTTTGAAAAGAATGAAGGATCATCCGGATCACCAATAGATAATACTGCTCCTAATGTTACACACTGTCTTTCTATAGTTGTGATGTCTTTAACTGAAAGGTAAAGGAAGTTAGTTTAAATTACATGTTTAAATTTATCCCTTTATTTTTATTTATTCTTTATTATATAAAATCTTAAATAGATTATATAATATAATACTTACATGTCACAGTCCCTTTTGTACAATAGTCGCCTGTGCATGTAGGATTATTATCGTTCATTTCGAATGGCCTTTCACAAACAGGTTTTAGTACTTTTATTGGAAATGTGACATCTTCATCACCTTCAATACAATTGTAGCATTTTAAAGATTCACCTGCAAAAACTATTCACTTCACATTTTTGCAAATTAAAAGTATTTTCAATTCATCACACGTTCATTTTACGTTCATAAATTTACTTCATTATAAATATATTCAAATTAAATCTAATAGCAACGTTTACATGAATGTTTTTAATTAAACTTTGTACCTAAGGCGACAATTGTTGTCCCAATAATAAAAAAAAATGTGACTCGCACATTACAATTAAACACTGACATTTTTACAACCGCCTGAACAGTATGGTTCCAACACTATACTGAATTTCGTTGGATGCCATCATTAATAATTAGACAGTTTAACCCTCCCTCGAATTGAGAAATGACGTGTCTCTCTTCTATGCATGCGAAAAAAAAGAATAAAAGAGCGGGAATTCTCCCGCCTTTTATTCTTGTTTTCTAAGCATTGAAGAAAGACACACGACACCCCAAATTAAGTCAGGTTTTACTGGGTTTTACCAGTTGAATGATGTCAATTAATAAAAATTTATTAATGGAAAAATCCATGTTGATTTTGTAAAAGACAAAGATCTTGAATAAAAATAAAAATAGAATGATAGAGATCACAAGATAGCACATATCAGTTATGAAATGATTTGGTGGAAACTTTAACACTCATTCAATTTTGAAAAACTTTTTTCTCAGTCAGCAAAGAATACTTTATTAAATAATGGAAAGTAGTGTTTCTCCTAAATTAACTACAAAAATTGATTGACAAATGTAATACATTTTTTACTTATTTTTTATAATAATAATTGGAGAAACAATCAGACTAAGAATAATGTCAAAAGAAATAATATTAAAAATGAAACTGTTGTAGTTGGAAGTGAAGCACTATTACAAAGATCCGTCTTGCAGAAATAAGCTGTTACTGTTCCAAACTTTTGTATCACGGGAATAATCGTGGGAATGTTTGGAAGATCATTCAGATCTATACCAGCTAATGGTGCAGTTAAACAATGTCGTAGTGTAAATGATGTTCCGTTGACTAAAAATTAAAGAAATTTTATTACAATTGATAAAAGGTATAAAAAAAAAGGTAATCAAAGTTACTAGTTTTTCTTGCTGAAAAAATATTCTATTGTACTTACATGAACTAATTATTTTCGAGCAGTAAAAATTGTCATTGCACTTAGTATTATCCTTACTTGAAAATGGCTGTTCACAACTTTTAAGTGAGGAATTACCTAGAAGTTTTTCATTTAAATCCGTTTGATCAATACATTCGTAACAAGTCAAAGATTCACCTGCAAAAAATATTTATTGTAAATTTAAAAAAATAAAAATTCCCATTAAAAGCAATAGATTCTCAAAAAATAAATTAAGTTTAACAACACTGTTTATATCCTGTTAATAAAATTTATTACCTAAGGCGAATACAATTGCACTAGTAATAAAAAAAAGGGTGATTCGCATTTTGCAATGAGGTTTCAGAGCTTTACTAAAATGCCTTGCATATCGACGGGGTTTATAAAACCTCTTACGGTGAGTCAATCTTTCAGAAAAAGATATGAATTCAATTAACACTGCACAGATAAGGAGTAAAAAAATTTTGAGATCTTGATAATAAACTGATAATTTGTGATTAACTTCATAAAAATAAAAGTGAAGAAAAGTAGGAGGATTTTAGTTATTGATATCAAATAAATCCTTGTTAACTCAAAACTTTAATTAAAAAATTGAGGTAGAACTCTATTTAAAATTAAAATATATCGAAATTCGATTATTCAATTTTTCCAAATCGATCTTCTTTTATTATTATTTTCATGAATGAAATGTTGCTAACGACACGACATATGATAATTTCTAAGTACAGTTAAAAAGGTGATTAATGATTTTACGACAGATGTGAAAAAAGTGTTTAATACTAGTTAAGAATAAGATTAATTACCACAAGAAGAAAAGATAAAACTTTATTGTTAAAAAGATGTCCAGCCGCAAACATAGATTAAAAAATAAATTAGCTCTCGATCCACGTTATGAATACTTGTATGCTGAATCTAGTGATGATGAAGATCAAAAAAGTAAAAATTACAGCTTCTTTCACACTTGAATCAAGAACTGACAAATTAAAAACCTTTTTCAATTTAAAAAAAATCGGATTTTGGAAATAATTTCAGACAAAGAGGACGAAAATGAAGATTTGTTCGATAGTGAGAAAGTAGTTTATGATCTGGAAGAATTGAACCAATTAGTGCAATTCATCAAGGATTTTACAACTTTAAGTGATTTAGAAGAAGATAATTGGAATGATCAGTGTATTTCCGATATTCGAGAATTTTTTTACAATCCCGGAATAGTAACTTTGACAATATTTTTTAAAGATGATGTACTTAAGACTTGTTTAGGATTTCCTAGTATACCGGTGTATGAACTCAGCTATTTTATAAGAGAACCAGACGAAATTTTCACAATAGAGAATTTTCATACCAATATGTTATTTGGAACAATTAATAATCAAGTAGAAGGCAACATTCTAGCAATAATGGAAAATGTCTTTGCTCCAATTTTTTTCAAAATTGATTTTTGGCCCGACAGTATCCTTGAATTTAATAACATAAATTTATTCTGGCTATTAATCTTAAAAATATCTACCTACATTTTAGAAGAACAAAAACATTTTTTTAATTATAAGTAATTATCAATTATTTTCCTTAATAACAAGAAAGGTGTGAAAATCGATTTTTGCACCAACTTGCACACTTTTCTTTGCAACTTAACGGATCTTAAATATAAAATGTTGGGATTATCTGTATTATATCAGCCATTGGAAGGAATCGAGCTCAGTGTAAAAGATGCAAGTGCAGATAAAGATTTAGAAAAAAGGCTTGAAGGAGTGCTTACTTACTGGATAAGACAATTGAACATTGCTCTTCAAGACAAGGAACAGATAGCTTCAAATGAATTATTGTGCCTGAATGACGAATTTGATTTCTGGACTTATCGCTGTTGGTGAATCTCTATAAATCTAAAGAAATATATCTATCTTTAAATATATCCGTTGATATATTTAAGAGATTAATTAATTATAAGAAAGGATAGACTTAAGAATTATAATTTTCTTCACAGACAGTAATCTTTGTGGCCTAATTTACCAAGTTGAACAGCCTTCAATCAAGCATATAATTGATATTTTAACAACTTCTCAATCAACCTACATAAGACAATTTAATGCATTAATTGAGGAAATAAATCACGCAATCATAGAAGCCAAATCAAATATTGATTTTCTCAAAATATTGATAGAACCTTGCACAAATCTTTCGAAGAGTTCTTCACCCTCTGAACTTTCTCAGCACTTGCCAAAAATAATAAATCTTTTCAGAGTGATTTGGCTAAATTCACCTTTTTTGAGTAATGTCGAAAAAATGAGCCAACTTTTTGATTTTTTCAGTAATCAAGTGATAAAGTGTTGTCAAGGTTTTATTGACCTCGAGGAAGTTTTTGCTGGGAAGACTAGAATAAGCATGACAATTTTGAAGGATTGTATCGCTGCTTGTGAAGATTATCAAAAAATATATGATAAAGTGAGTTAAACTTCACTAACACTTTATTCAATTTGATATTGTGAAATATACTTTTCTTTTAATTTAGATTTCAGAGGCTCATAATAAACTAACTTCAGTTAAATGGGAACTGAATAAACAACACGTATTTCATTATATTAACATTTTTATTGAAAGATGCTATAATGTTATTGAAATTTGTCAAGCTATGATAGACTTTGCAAGGTGGGATTTTTTATCAATTTATTTACGAATTTGTAAATCAATAAAAGTTTAATTTTATTTGCTTATAGAATGGATGAAACTACAGAAATAAAAAAACCATTTTTCCGAGGATCGAACGGTCCAGAGTTTGAGCAAATGTGTCAGAATATAGAAGACGAATTTCTCACCCATTTAAATTCATTAAAATTAATTTCTCGCAAAATATTCGATGTACAACAACCCTCTTGGCACGATGACATGTACATTTTTCGAGGGAAAATGAAGGACCTTGAAATAAAAATTGAAAATTTGGTCGATTCTGTGTTCAGTGGTGTCGAAACTATTGAGTTTGGCATTTATGCTCTTTATGGATTCTACAATTACATGCAAAGAGAGAACTTAAAATCTCTTTTTCACTCTAAGGCTACATTTGTATGTTTACAATTTTCTTACTTTCAATCACAAAATAATATAAAATAGAGCAGAAATATAATTAATAATAATAAATGAAAAATAGATATGGAAAACATTTGAAGTCAGAATCCTAGAGATAAAAGTGGAAGTAATGAGCGAAAAAGAAGAATATCCAGCAACATTACCTTACTTCTCTGGAAGGGCTAAGAATTTGAAATTAAAAGTTGATAAGTTGATAAGAATTAATGCATTAATGAAAAAAGCAGATTGGATTCCACATTGTGTTATAAGTAAACAAGTCTGTGAAAAATATGACATGTTGGTAGCCTCAATTAATGATCGAATAAAACATATTTTTCAAAAATGGGTT
The DNA here is from genome assembly GCA_900474325.1 of Synergus umbraculus. NCBI lineage: Eukaryota > Metazoa > Arthropoda > Insecta > Hymenoptera > Cynipidae > Synergus > Synergus umbraculus. The sequence goes on from UCOK01008673.1 coordinate 155,921, forward strand.
GTCAATGCTGGAGAAAATCCTCAAGATCGTTTAGATTGCTTTTTAATGAAAAGGAAAAACGAAGAAAGGCATGGAAAACTCGAATGCAATATGGATCCACTAATTTTAGATTTGTGTCGAGATGCCAATCATTGGATGGATTTTGGATTCATATTTCCAATAAATATTCAATTGGTCCATGATAAATGGGACACTCTTCTTCTTGTCTACGAAAGTGTTCTTTCTGTTGTTTTAGCTTACAACAAAATTTTAGATGGTGATTATATATTAATAATAATTCAATAAATACATCGAGACCTTTTTTACTCCCTTGGGAATAATTTTTTTCGTAATTTAGAGAAAAAATAAATAATGAATACAATTTTTGCAGCACTGTCTCAGGAAGAAAGCTTACTCTTTAAAAACTTAATTAGAATTGTCGATCGGAAAATTCAACCAGGTCTTAAAAGATTGACGTGGAACTCTGAATTTGTAGATGCTTATATTAAAGATTGTTTTACACAAACAACGAATGTAAGTTATATTATTATATTGAAATCGATATTAAATTTTGCATAATAATATTGAATTTTAATACAAAAATATTTAGCTTCAAGAGTTCATCAATACATACAAAACATGTAATTTTGAAATCATGAAAATATGTGAAGATATTTGCGATAAACCAATGATTCGGATTAAACCAAATTATGCTTATTCGTTGCCAGAATTGATACAAGACCTTCTGGGTGTTAGGTACTTTACAATAATTTATAAGAAATATCATTTTAATTCAAATTCAAGATTGTAATGTAAATCTAATATTTTGATAACAATGATTTTAAGGGACTCTGTTTATGATTCTATTATGCAGAAATACAAAATTATTATCCAACTTCTGTTGGTAATATACGAAGGATTTCATCCTGTTATAGAAGATGTAAGTGTTTATTTATGTTATTAATTTTGTTTCATTTGTCAAACTTATTACCGAAAAAAATGGGAATCAAAACATTTTTTTCCAGACTATGTCAGAATGGAGAATTTTTCTTTCTAAACTGGACATGCTTTTAGAAGAAGCTTTTAGACTGTGTTTAAAAAATTCAATGAATGTAATGTACGAAACTTTACATGGCGATGGAACTACAGCTCCATCTCCTTTTTTATTGCTAGAGGCAGATTTATTGGATAATAAGGTAAACTAAAAATAAAGTGACTTGCAAAATTTATACAATTTTACTGTAAGAAAATCTTTTTATTAGATTAACTTTGTACCGAGTCTGTCTGAAATCTCGAAAGTGATAGGAGACGTTCTCTGGAGTCTTCTGCAGCCTCTCAAGTCATTTCCAAGATTATTGCAAAAATTCCTAAAACATCCTCCTACTGTGAAGCCTTTTTGGGAAATTTACTTGCATGATAGTGAAATTAATCGTTTACAAAATGCATGTAATAATGGTAAAAAGACAAGAAACTAATCTATTTAAAAAATGTATCTTAATTTTTTAATGCTACTTCATTCTCTGAAGATTAAATTTAAAATTTTAGAAGTCACTTTCTGCTTCTCGCAAATTCAGAATTACCTAAAGACTTGGGAACCTTTCCGAGACTTGTGGGAAGTAAACAAAGATTTGTTTATTCAAAGGTAAGAAGTGTGAATGACTTGGTGCTTTATCTTGTGATTTTTTATGCTGATGATGCTGGTTATGAATTAATAAACATATTTCAGATACGAAAAATTAAATCCATCAGTAGGATCTTTTGACTCAGATATCAGTCGTTATCCGGAATTGGCAAATAATGTTCAAGTTCAAGATACTGTAGTAACAATTCGATTTTTGGATATTAATTCTGAGAATCTGAAAGCAGCTGTAATCGAACAGTGTTACATATGGCAAACAAAGTTTACTGATTTATTATTAAAACTCACTCAAGCAAAAGTTGATCATCTCTATAACTATGTTGACGAAAACAGTAAAAAGTAAGCAAAAATGAAATTATCTAAAGAATTTAAAACATATACATATAATTTTTCTAAAAAGTAACTCAATTATTATTAATAATAATTATTATTATATTCTGAATGAAGAATAAAGAAAATGCCAGTAGATCTTGTTACTATGCAAGCAAGTTTAAAATTATTTGACAAACTTATGTTTGAAATCCCGAAACAGGAAGAGGAATTTCCCAAAATTCAAGAACAATATCAAACTCTAGGTAAAATAAATTTCGACTACATATTCTTAATCTATAGTAATATTCACGAATTTTTTTATTGATATTTTAGAAAAATACGAAGTGCAGATGACTTTGGAATTTAAAAGACGAGTTAGGGACATAGATCAAATTTGGGCTGAATATCTAGAACTACTTGCTGTATCTGAAGTGTCTTTATTAGAAAAAAAGGTTTTAAGAATGATAAAAATTATTCATTACGACATTCTTTATAAAGTGATAATGAGGAAAGAAAATATTAAACAAATTTGGAATATTTTCAGGATGAGTTTAAGAATAAATTGTTGCAAGAAGCTACACATCTTAAGGCAAACATTATAAAATTGGCAACACGCTTTTATGAGGAAGGGCCTTTTACTTCTGAATGGCTTACGAAAGGTTTCAATCTTTCAAATTAAAATTATTCTTCGAAACTTTAATCTTTTTCCTTGAGCATTTGTATATATTTAAGTTTAAACATATTTTTAGATGCTATTCACTGGCTCGTAAAATATCGAAAAGAAATGACAAATTTAGCAGCAAAAGAAAAAATATTGAAAAAAAATTTGGCCATTTTTGCTATCAGTCATCCAGATTCTCCAGAGTTCATGAAATTAGATAAAGTATGTTTATTACTTTTATATTAAGTGCTTTGAGGTGATTATGAAAAAATAAATTTTTATTTTGAAAATATACAGGATGTTACGGCTATCGAACTCGTGTGGGATTTAACGAATGAGTGGGATACAAGCTGGGAACGCTATAAAACCGGAAACTTCTGGACAATCGAGTTAGATGATATGAGTGAAACAGCAAACGTTCTTTTCCGAAAACTGACAAGATTATCCAGAGAATTGAAAGAAAAAAATTGGGAAATTGTTGACACTTCCAGGTATAAGTTTCGCTTTTTTTGATAATATTTTATGAATAGTTTTATAAATATGAATATATTTTTTTAGATCACGAGTTGACAAGTTTAGAAGAACGCTTCCATTGATAACTGATTTAAAAAATACTGCAATGCGGGAACGTCACTGGAGAAAAGTAAAAGATTTAATTGGTCGAGACTTTGATCAAAATTCAGCTGAATTTACACTGGATGCAATAGCAGAAATGCAGATGCACAAGTTTGCAGATGATATCATGGAAATTTCAAATGCAGCGACAATGGAACTTGCAATAGAAGTGGTATATATCGAGTTTTCATATAGTCTCTATTTTTTGATGGAGTAACAATAATACAAAAAATCTATATCTTTAGGGTTTGAGAAATATAACTCAAATTTGGGATGCGATGCCATTGGAAATGATGCCTTACAAAGAAAAAGGTGTATATAAATTAAAAACAATAGATGATATCAGTCAAGCACTAGAGGAGCATCAAGTGCAATTATCTGCTATGAAATCAACCAAGTTCGATTCATATAACTTTGAATATATTATATTTATAAATTTTGTATTCTAAAATTTTCTTTTTATTAGATTTGTGGAGCCATTCGCTATGGAAGTTGATTATTGGGAACGAGCATTATCAACAGTTGGTGAAGTTTTAGAAATGGTTTTGATAGTTCAAAGAGGATACATGTATTTGGATAATATTTTTAATGCAGAAGACATCAGAAAACAGCTTCCTAAGGAAACTGATGATTTTGATAAATTGACAATTACTTGGGCCAAAATTACCAAAAATATGGCTATCGAGGCTTTGGCTATTCCAGCTACTCAGAAACCACGTCAGTTCTCCATTTCTTTTTTGTACAAACTTCTACCATTATATTGTATTTATAACATATTTTGTATTTATAAATAACTGATGATTTTTGTTATTCAGCTACTTTGTTAAATTCTCTACAAGCTCTGAATAAGAATCTAGAGTCAATTCAACGAGCTCTTGAGCAATACTTGGAAATAAAGAGACATATATTTCCAAGATTTTATTTTATTTCCAACGACGACTTGTTGGAGATTCTTGCAAATTCCAAGCGACCAGAACTTATTCAGCCACATATTAAAAAATTATTTGACAATATAAAATCCTTGAAAATTACTAAGGTAAAGGATTAGCTATGTTTATTTATTATTTGTAAGTAATCTTCTTATACAATTTGATTTATGGGCATTTATAATCAGATAATGACTTCGAAGAACGTTTCTGAGGGTATGTTTTCAAGTGAGGGAGAATATGTCGAATTTTTGAAACCAGTAATTTTAGAAGGACCTGTAGAACGGTGGTTGTGTGAAATTGGTTAGTTATAATTATATAAACATTTATACCGTTGATATTAATAATAAAATATATTTAAATTATTTATATGTTTAATGGCAAACGACTAACAATTTTTATTTTTAGAAAATGCAATGAGATCATGTTTAAGAGAAATTTTACGACAATGTCGAACTGCACTGCGAAAAATGATTGCGAAACGGGATAAATGGGTAAAAGAGTGGCAAAGTCAGCCTGGAATAACATCTACTCAGATTCAATGGACCACAGATTGTACTCGAACACTTACACATTGCAGGTAAGATCTATTTCTTTTAATTGTCCAAATCTTTAATTTACAAGCTAAAAAGCTGAAGGAAAATATTCATTTGGAAGGAAACTGTATTTTTTATTTTTGCATTCTTGCATAATAGATTATTAGATTCAAAAAAGCCTTTGAAGAAATTGAGGAAGAAGCAAAATCAGGCCCTTTCTAAATATTCAGAAGCTATTCGGGGAAATCTGAATAAATTGCAACGTCTAAAGTTCAAGGCAATTGTTGTTATTGAAATTCATGCAAGAGACGTAATAGAAAAGATGTACAAAATCAGTATGTTAATTTTATCGGTATTGATATAATTAAAAATGATAATAAAAACAGTGTGTAAAATTTATTACAGATTGTCGAGATGTTTCTGCATTTGAGTGGTTATCCCAGTTACGATTTTATTGGGAAAAAGATATTGACAACTGCGTCGTTCGTCAAACTAATACATCTTTTATTTATGGCTACGAATATCTCGGAAATTCAGAACGATTGGTTATAACTCCCTTGACTGATCGGTAAAAAATTATAATTATGGAGATAATTGCAATTTCATTACAATAATTATTTATTTTATATAATTCTTGATATTTATTTTAAAGAAATTTATTTTTAAAACCTATTCTCAGGTGTTACATAACTTTAACCACTGCTCTCCATTTAAATCGTGGCGGAAGTCCCAAAGGACCAGCAGGGACAGGAAAAACGGAAACTGTGAAAGATTTAGGAAAAGCTTTGGGATTTAACGTAATTGTGACAAATTGTTCTGAGGGGCTGGATTACAAAAGTATGGGCAGACAATTTTCTGGACTGGCTCAAACTGGAGCCTGGGGATGTTTCGATGAATTTAATCGGTGGGTTCCGGTTCAATTTCTTTCTAAACTTTCATAAGAACATTGTGATTCAAGAATAACAATAAATATTGATTTTTGCCTATTTATTTTTAAACAGAATCAATATTGAGGTGCTTTCAGTTGTAGCGCAGCAAATTTTATCAATACTTTCTGCACTTTCTCAAAAGTTAAAGAGATTCGTATTTGAAGGGACTGAAATTGGTCTAGTCAAAACTTGTGGAATTTTTATTACTATGAATCCAGGATATGCTGGAAGAACCGAACTTCCAGATAATCTAAAGTCGATGTTCAGACCTATTTCAATGATGGTACCTGACAGCAGCATGATTGCAGAAATTAATTTATTTGGAGAAGGTTTTCAAAACACCCGATCTCTTGCAAAAAAGGTAATTTCATTGAGATTAAAATATTCTATATTCTGTGTATTTAAAAAAAATGTTATTACTATTAGTATGTATTTCAATATTAATTCAATACTAATTCAGAACAACTTTCTACTTAGGTCTTCACACTCTATAGTTTGGCTCAGCAGCAACTTAGTATCCAACATCATTATGATTTTGGACTTCGTGGTATAGTAACTTTAACACGATATGCTGGAAAAAAGAGAAGACTTTATCCAAATCTGCCTGAAGAAGAGGTATGAATATAAACAAATAAATAATTAAACTTCCTCTGTAAGTTCAAACGTAATCGGAGGGTTAATATTAATTTTATACTTATTAATTCTATATACTAATTATAAAATTCAATTATGAACAACAGGTTGTTATCCTTGCGATGAAGGACATGAATATAGCAAAACTCACTTCAGACGATCTGCCTCTCTTCGTTGCTATTACTTCTGATCTTTTCCCAGGAGTAGATGTTCCAACTGTGGATTATGAAGAAATATACAGTTATATCAAAAAAGAAGTTCTCAAATTGAAACTACAAGTAAAATATAACAAAAATACATTTTCCTGAAAAATCGTATCAGCTAGGAGCTATTTTTTTAAGTAAAAACATTAACAAGAAATGCATTTTCTCTAAATTAGCCGATACCATTGATTCTGAGAAAAACGATAGATCTCTACGAGACAAAAAATTCACGACACTCGACAATGATAGTAGGAAAGTCAAACACAGCCAAATCTGCAACCTGGACAGTCTTAAAAAATACATTGACTTCTCTAAAAAAAGATGGAAAGCCAGGATTTAATACTGTTTACGAATATCCTATTAATCCCAAGGCTTTAAATTTAGGGGAATTATATGGAGAATATAATTTAGCAACTGGTGAATGGCACGATGGCGTCATATCCTCAATAATGAGAACAACTTGTTCTGGTAAAATTATTTACTACAATAATAAAGAGAAATTTTGATTTAATGTTTCTATTCATAATTTTATTCATTTATTAACAATAATAATATTTTTTAGAGGACACATCAGATGAAAAATGGGTTCTCTTTGATGGACCTGTTGATGCAGTTTGGATTGAAAATATGAATAGTGTAATGGATGATAACAAAGTTAGTTACTTCAAGTTCGGTAAACTATATATTTTGTATGAATTTTTGGATAACTTAATTTTTTTTAATTGGAATATAAAAACCTCTGATTTTTTAAGCTCTTAACGCTGATCAACAATGATCGAATTGCAATGCCAGAACAAGTTAGTCTGCTTTTCGAAGTTCAAGATTTGGCAGTGGCTTCTCCAGCTACAGTTTCCAGAGCAGGAATGGTTTATAATGATTATAAGGATTTAGGATGGCGTCCTCATGTAAAATCCTGGTTAGAGAAATATGATAAAAAACCGGAATTTAAAGAAGAGGTACATACTTTATAATTCATTTATAATAGAGTACATTAATTAAATTATAATTCAGAATTTAATAAAATATAAGTAGGCACTTGAAATATAAATTTTTATCTCTCGTAGATGAATGAATTGTTTGAGACATTCGTAGACAAAGTTCTTGAATTTAAAAGATTGAATTGCGAGGAAACAATTCCAGTTCCAGAATTAAATGCAGTTCAGTCTCTCTGCAAATTATTGGAAGTTTTGGCTACCAATAAAAATGGAGTTGAACTTCGTGATGATCGTGATGAATTTAGTGCGATTTGTAAAATGTGGTTTCTATTTTGGTGAGAACCTCAAAGCAAAGAAAAGCTTGATTATTGACTAATAACTTAAATCGATTGTTTATACAGAATATTAATTCCTTGCGATAATTTTTCTAAATTTCCAGCATGATATGGTCACTCTGTGCATCTGTAAATGAGGAAGGTCGTCAAAAAATGGATAATTTTATCAGAGAGATGGAAGGCACTTTCCCTATTAAGGATACGGTTTATGAATATTACGTTGATATTCGTCAACGAAATTTTGTTTCCTGGGAAGAAAAGTTATCTGCCTCTTGGAAATATTCCACAGGGTAATTTCCGCATTAAAGAAATATGTAATTGTAATCCTATTGAATTGATTTTATTTCATGAATTTAATTGTTTGTGTTTTTCAGAATTCCATTTTACAAAATAATAGTGCCAACAGTCGATACTGTAAGGTACGAATATCTTGTCAGTGTTTTGATGAGTCACGAATTTCCTGTACTATTAGTTGGTCCAGTTGGAACAGGAAAAACTTCAACTGCTCAATCAGTTTTCGATTCATTAGATCGTTTAAAATACAGCCTTTTGGTGATAAATATGTCGGCTCAAACAACTTCTAATAACGTACAGGTGCGAGCTTAAAAAATGTAAATTAAAGACTTTTTTTTTAAAGATATTTTTTGCTGAAATGATTTCATTCTACGAAAAATTTAGGATGCCATTGAAAGTAGAGTTGAAAAACGAACGAAAGGAGTTTATGTCCCAACTGGAGGAAAAACCATGATAACTTTTATGGATGATTTTAACATGCCAATGAAGGAAACTTATGGTTCTCAACCACCCCTAGAATTAATACGTCAGTGGATTGGCTACGGATTTTGGTAAAAGCCCTCAACAATATTTTTTATCATACTTTCCAATATATAATTTACAAATTGTACTTTATTGATTTTAAAAGGTATGATCGGCAAAATCAATCAAGAAAATATGTTCAAAAAATGCAAATAATTGCTGCAATGGGTCCTCCGGGAGGTGGTAGAAATACCATTACAGAAAGACTTCTTACTAGATTTAATGTAATTAATATGACTTTTCCTGTTGAAAAACAAATAATACGAATTTATGGCACGATGCTGAATCAACATTTGGTTGACTTTCACCCTGAAGTCAAAGGAATATGTAAGTTTTTCTCTGAATAGAGGAGGAAATGAATTTTAAAAAATTAGAAATAATAATATACTTCCCTAAGGACAGAAGTTTCCAAAAAATCAAGAAAGTTTTCATTTTTATAGCGAGTGACGTAACACTGGCTACGATAGAAATGTATAATCGAGTCATTGTCAAAATGCTCCCAACGCCTGCCAAGATGCATTATTTATTTAACTTGAGAGACATCTCAAAGGTGAAAATGAAATAATTTTATAATCGGTTATTTAATCCGAACTCTCAATAATTATAAGCTACAAATATGTAATTTCATTTCAAGATATTCCAAGGATTGTTGAGAGGTCATAAAGATTATCAATACTCAAGGCCAACATTTTTGAGACTCTGGATTCATGAAGCTTTTCGAGTTTTCAGCGATCGTCTCATAGACGAAAAGTTGGTTTTATAAATCAAAGATCTTTATAGTAGATAAACCTTTAATTAATTTCAAAATCGCTCATATCCAATTATGTATTTTAAAATATAATTTTCTCTTATCCCCTTTATCGTATGATTAATTTATTTCAGAGATCGAGAATGGTTTGTGAGTCTTTTAAACGAACAACTTGGAAAATATTTTGAATTAACTTTCCACAGTTTGTGTCCAGAGAAAAGAAGTCCTCTTTTTGGTAAGTGGGTTGTTGCATTTGGGCGGTCTTACCATATACTTCCTTTTCTACTTTGAAAGGATAATTTAAGACCGTGTAAAAATTAATAAAAAAAAAAAAATATTGTAGGAAGTTTCATAAACGCTTGGAACATTTACGAGGATCTGACAGACATTGTTGCAGTTCGTCGTTATGTAGAATTGCAAATGGATGAATATAATGCCTCTCCAGGGGTTGTTCGACTTGACTTAACTCTTTTCAGAGATGCTATCGAACACATATGTCGCATTGTTCGAGTAATTTCACAGGTGATTTATTTCATGTTAATTCCTTTCTCAAAATAAATTAAAATAAATAAAATACATTTAAAAATGACAAATATATTTGGGAATGAAATATTTGTAGCCCAGAGGAAATATGTTGCTCGTTGGTATTGGCGGAAGTGGAAGACAATCTCTCTCTCGAGTTGCTGGATATATGTGTGAATTAAACACTTTCCAAATAGAAGTCACCAAAAATTATGGAGTTCCAGAATTTCGGGAAGACCTTAAAGTTTTGTATTCCAAAGCTGGAATTGAAAATAAACCAACAAGCTTTTTATTTAATGATACACAAGTTGTAGAAGAGCAATTTTTAGAGATAGTAAACAATATGTTAAGCACTGGCGAAGTTGCTAATTTGTACAAGAGCGACGAACTTGATGATGTTAGTAAATTCATCATAGGTTTTATAATTCTTATTATTTATTTGAACTAATAATTGAATTGTTGTCCTTATCTTTAAATAGATTAAAAACAGACTAACTAAGGAAGCAAAAAAAGCTGGAATTATTCCAACTTCAGAAGGAATTTACAATTTTTTAATAGAAAGAATACGATCAAATTTGCACATTATATTGTGTATGAGTCCGATAGGCGATGCATTTAGGAATAGATTGAGACAATATCCATCCCTTATTAATTGCACGACAATTGATTGGTTCCTTGAATGGCCAAGAGAGGCTTTATTGGAAGTTGGAAATAAATTCCTCATGGATTTAAATTTGATTGTTACTATCACTGGGGAAAATAAAATCGTGAGTATCATAAATAAAAGTGATTTACTTATTTTCTGTGAATTTTAAATATTAATTAATTTCAATTATAATCGTAGGAACAACGAAGATCAGCAACAGCTCTTCCAGTGGCTCCTCTCCAAGAAAGAATGCTTGAAGGAATTGCCTCGACATTTTCCCTCATTCACGACACTGTTTCGCAATTTTCTAAAAAAATGGCACTAGAATTGAAGAGATTTAATTACGTTACCCCAACCAATTTTTTGGAACTCGTTGCTGGTTACAAAAAGTTAGACATTTTTTACAAGTTTTAATTATAAAGGAATTGTATTTTATTTTGATAAAATTATTTTTAATTGGTACTTTTTAAAGAATGTTGGCTGAGAAACGAAAAGAACTGTCTGGCCAAGCTAACAAGCTAAGAAGTGGTCTTTCTAAAATTGATGATACAAAAGAAAAAGTAAACGAAATGGCAGTTGAACTTGAAACCACTCAGCAACAAGTTCACCAATCAACAAAAGAATGTGAAGAATTTTTAGTTACAATTGTAAATCAGCGAAAGGATGCTGATGAAACTCAAAAAGTTGTGACTGCCAAGTCTGTCAGAATTGCTGAAGAATCGAAGGAGTGCAAAAAATTGGAAGAAATTGCTCGTGCTGATCTTGCAACTGTTGAACCTGCGATTAATGAAGCTATAAAGGCAATTTTTGATTTAATGAAAATTTGTTGATGCAATTCAAATTCTCCCATTTTAATCCTTTCAATTAATTTTTTAGGCTTTGGATGCACTGAATAAGAAAGATTTATCAGAAATTAAATCCTTTACTCGGCCACCACCAAAAGTAGAAATGGTAATGGAAGCGATAATGGTATTAAAAACTTCTGAAAAATCCTGGGCCGAAGCCAAACGTCAGTTGGGTGATGTTAATTTTCTTAATACAGTACGTGTTAAATATAAATAAATAAAAATAAGATATTGAAGCTATTAACATTTATTTTTATAAATCCAATATTTGTTATTTCAGTTGAGAGATTTTGATAAAGATCACATATCAGATAAGACCTTGAAAACTATTAGTAAATACACTTCAAATCCAGAATTTGATCCAGTAAAAGTTGGTCTGGTATCAGTGGCTGCAAAATCACTTTGTATGTGGGTCATAGCTATGGAAAAATATGGAAAACTCTACAGGTGAATTATAGAAATATTTACAATTTAATTTAATGAAATCAATTATATTAGGAATTGATTAATATTACTGAAAGGTAGATGGTTCCTAAACAAACAGTTTTTTTTTAAACAATATTATAATTTTTTTGTTGCATTAGAATTGTGGCACCAAAGAGGGAAAGATTAGAAGCTGCTTTAGCTTCTTTAAGAGAAAAAGAAGCAGCACTGGCTGAAGCTGAGGCTCAATTACAAAAATTGCGCGAAGAACTGCAAAGGTTACAAACTATGTATGATACCAAAATGAAGGAGAAAGATGATTTGATTAAATTGGTGAGTTTTTCCACTATTTTATTTATTTATTTGTAATAAACAACAAATTAATTTATCAAAGATTTAAAAAGTCAGAGATTATGAAAATTTGATTTCAGTCTGTTTTTTTTATTTTTAGGCAGATTTATTGAAATTGAAATTGGAAAGAGCAGCTATGTTAGTAGATGGTCTTTCTGGAGAAAGAATAAGATGGCAAAATACAGTTGCTTCTTTAACGAAACTTTTTGATTTATTGCCTGGTGATTGCTTAATATGCACTGCATTCGTATCATATTTGGGTCCATTTGTCTCAAATTACAGGGAGGATTTAGTCAAAATTTGGACTGAGGAGGTAAAATTATATATATATATATATATTCTTATTTATAAAATTATTACTTTAAAATAAAATTTATTTAAGGTACTCGAGAAAGAAATCCCAATTTCTTCGGACCTTGATATCAAAACATTTTTAAGTGATCCAAGTACAATAAGAGAGTGGAATATTCAAGGATTACCTTCGGATGATTTTAGCACTGAAAATGGAATAATAGTGACGAGAGGAACTCGATGGCCTCTTGTTATAGATCCTCAGTGTCAAGCTGTGAAATGGATAAAAAATATGGAAGAAATTAACGTATTGATAATTTATATAAATATATTTCATAGCTATTTTTTAAATTATTAATCAATCCAATTTATACGTTTAGTCATTAAAAGTCATCGATTTTGGTCAGCCTGATTTTACAAGAATCCTAGAACAAGCTCTGCAATTTGGAAAGCCCGTACTTTTGCAAAATGTTGGGGAAACTCTTGATCCAGCTTTAAATCCAATTCTTCAAAAAGCTTTCGTTAAGACAGGTATTCTCTCTTAAATATTGACAAATTTTCCAAATATTTTTTATTTGAAAGCCCTCCTTTAGCATATTTTAATTTTTGATTATTTTTTTATTAAGGAAACGAAATAATGATAAAGTTTAATGACAAGATGATCACTTTCAATAATAAATTTCGATTATTTATTACAACGAAGCTTCAAAATCCACATTATGCTCCGGAGATATCGACCAAAACTACTTTATGCAATTTTGCGATCAAAGAAGAAGGTAAATCCCTTATTTAGAAAATAAAAGTAATCAAGACATTTTAGATAATCAATTTTTGTTTTTTGACAGGATTGGAAGCACAACTTTTAGGAATCGTTGTAAGGAAGGAAAAACCTCAGCTCGAAGAGCAGAAAGATAATTTAGTATTGACTATTGCAGCTGGAAAACGCACACTTAAAGAACTTGAGGACAAAATACTCTAGTAAATTTGAAAATATTTCCCTGCAATCCTTAAAATAGAATTAAAGAATTTTAATAACAGGAATTATAATTTTAATAGTTTATTGAGTGTCACCACTGGTTCGCTTTTGGACGACCTGGATCTTCTGAACACCTTGCAAACTTCAAAGGCAACATCAGACACAGTCCAGGAATCTTTGATAGTGACTGAACAAACAGAAAAGGAAATTGATCTTGCAAGGGAAGGATATCGACCATGTTCGAAAAGAGCAGCTATTCTATTTTTTGTCCTCAATGATATGAGCCTCATAGATCCAATGTATCAATTTTCGTTAGAAGCCTATATATCATTATTCATGATATCGATTGATAAAAGCCCTAAAAGTCCAAAACTTACTGAAAGGATAGATGCTCTAAATGAATATCATACTTATGCCTTGTACAGGTATATCCTAGTCGCTATTGATTATTCTTCTTATCAAAAAAAAATATTCGAACCAATTTTGTTTCCAATTATAGAAATACATGTCGAGGTCTTTTTGAACAGCACAAGCTTCTTTTTTCCTTCCACATGTGTATCAAAATATTAGAAGCCCAGGGAAAAATTATTGCAGGAGAATATGCATTCTTATTAAAAGGTGGCATAGTCTTGGACAAAGAAAATCAACCAGACAAACCTGTGGCTTGGTTGTCTGATGAAGCTTGGGACAATGTTACGGAACTTGACAAATTGCCAGGATTTCATGGAGTCATATCTTCTTTTGAACAGATTCCAAGGGACTGGAATTATTGGTAAGATTTGTTTTAAGGGTACGGATGAAAAATCATGGTGTAGGAAATAAGAAAGGATAATAGTTTCTAACAAATAATCATTTTTAGGTATATCCACACTGAGCCAGAAAGTTTATCCCTTCCTGGAGATTGGGAAGCAGCTTGTAATGAATTCCAGAAGATGCTTCTCATTCGGAGTTGTCGATCAGACAGAATTTCATTTTGTTTGACAACTTTCATTACGAATAATCTTGGACAGAGATATGTGGAACCACCAGTTTTGGATGTCAAAGCTGTACTCGATGATTCAGTGGCTCACTCTCCTCTGATTTTTGTCTTGTCACCTGGAGTTGATCCTACTAGTTCACTTATGCAACTGGCTGAGAATCAAAACATGATGAGTAAATTCATGACCTTGTCACTGGGTCAGGGTCAGGCACCAATTGCTACCAGGTATACACAAACTTTATATATCTTTTTAATTTCTCCCTTTTTAATTTTTACTTTTGTTTTAATTTAAGAATCTGTTGAATTGTTATTTCAGAATGATAGAGATGGGTGCACGTGAAGGTTCCTGGGTATTTTTAGCCAACTGTCACCTCTCCCTCAGCTGGATGCCAAAACTCGATAAAATCGTGGAAAATTTATCATCCAACAAAAATCTGCATCCCAAGTTCAGGTTCTCGAAATTATATTTAAATTTCGGGCTTTAAAGACGAGAAATTTGAATTTAGAACTTTGGTTTAATTTGTGAATAATCATTTTTTCAGATTGTGGTTGAGTTCCAGTCCAACACCCCACTTTCCAATATCAATTCTTCAAGCTGGAATAAAAATGACAACCGAACCACCAAAAGGAATTAAAGCCAATATGACAAGGCTCTATGGTTTAATAACGGAAAATCAATTTGAAAGTTGCCAAGCTAAATCAAAATACAAGAAACTCCTCTTTACTTTAGTCTTCTTCCATGCAATTCTCATAGAACGAAAGAAATTCCAGCAGCTGGGCTGGAACATCGTTTACAGTTTCAACGATTCAGATTTTGAGGTACAAGATATATATTTTAGTACAGGAACAAAGAGATCTTTTAGAATTATTTATAACTCATGTTTATTTATACAGGTGTCAGAAAATCTTTTAAAGGTCTATCTTGACGAGTATCCGGAAACACCTTGGGATTCACTGAAATATTTAATAGCTGGAATATGTTATGGTGGTCATGTTACTGACGATTGGGATCGTAGATTGCTGATGACTTATGTCCAACAATTTTTTACTGATGATGTTCTTAACGTGCCTTATTATCGCTTATCAACTTTGCCAACTTACTATGTTCCTCGAGATGGTTCTCTCGAATCTTACAGAGATTATATAACAGTCTTGCCAACTACTGATAGACCTGAAGCTTTTGGCCAACATCCGAATGCTGATATCACATCTCTGATCATAGAAACCAGAGACATGTTTGGAACTCTCATGAGTCTGCAAATACAAGCAGCTTCTAGTGAAGAAGAAACCAATAAAGAGGACAAAGTCAGAATCTGTTCAAATCTTTTTTCAATTAATGATTAACTGTAAACTGATCAAATTAGACTAATCTGATGAATCTATCAATCTGCAGGTGATGCAAATGGCCCTCGACATTTCTACAAAGATACCAAAACCTATCGATTACGAAACCACGGAGAAGATGATAGGACCTACAAAAAGCCCTCTAGATGTAGTTTTATTGCAAGAAATCACAAGATATAATACTCTTTTGAATAAAACTCGTTTCAGCTTGGACGACCTTCGAAGAGGGATCGAAGGTTTTGTTCTAATGTCTGCAGAATTGGAAGAAATTTTCACTTGTATTTATGAAGGTCGAGTTCCCTCTCTATGGCTAACAGCATATCCTTCATTAAAACTCCTCGGCTCTTGGACTAGAGATTTAATCAGCCGAGTTGAACATTTTTCAAAATGGGCTGAAACTACGCACCCACCTTTACTGTTTTGGCTGAGTGCCTTTACTTTCCCCACAGGATTTCTCACAGCAGTTTTGCAAACTTCAGCTAGATTATGGAATATTTCGATTGATTCATTGTCCTGGGAATTTACTGTTTTTAATGTGGATGATTCTGCTATTATCGATCCACCAGAAGTAAGAACCTTTTTAATATCCTGTTGTAATAATTAAATAAAACTTGATAGCTAATTGAAAGATTTTTTTAGGATGGTGTCTACGTTAGGTCAATCTTTCTTGAAGGGGCTGGCTGGGATAAGAAGAGTAGTACTCTTGTGGAACCAGCTCCCATGCTACTTGTTTGCAACATGCCTGTGATTCATTTCAGACCGGTAGAGCAGTTGAAAAAGAAAACTAAAGGTATTTATAACAGCCCTTGTTACTATTATCCTCAAAGAAGTGGGGACCAAGGCAGACCAGCATATATTGTAACTGTTGATCTCAAAACTGGTTCAGAAGGATCTGATTTTTGGATTAAACGAGGTGCAGCTCTTCTTTTAAGTCTGGCCATGTAATTTAAATTAAATTATTTATACTATTTGAATTATAATCTGGTTTCTACATACTTGTTGAGCAAAGCTTTAATAAAATGTTAACGTATAAAAAAAACTGCAATGTTGTTAAAAATGCTAACACTTTATTCACTATAGATATTATCACTTCTGTTACAGATATCATCGCATATATAGTAACAAATCAATATTTGAAAAAGCATTTATTCATAACCATACAAAATTACAGTTTTCATTTCCTTATTTTTATTTTACAATATTGATTTTAATATCTAGATATTTTAAAGTATATAATATCCAGATATTTAGATTGGATACGTCCCTATGCTAAATGTTATGAATATAAAAAAATTTACATCTCAACTTAGAAATTTTATTTTCGCTTAATTTGTTGAAAAGTCTTATGTACTTCAAGTAGAACTATTCATTGATTTGTTAAACTTGTTTTTAAAGTCTTGCCATCTTGAGACATTTTTAATAGAACCTTATCTCTCACAGGTATATCATTCTTAAATTTCAACAATTGGTCCATAATCTTTGTTTTGTAATCCGTCCAAGCAGGATCGCCAGGTGGTGGTGCACTTGTTTTTATATCCTGAACTATCATATCTATAATTTTGTTAAGATCTCTTTTAAATTTCAACCACTCTCGACTTTCATCATTTTTGATAGGAGTACCTGATTTTGAAATCTGATTTTTGAAATTGGAAAATTGATCCTTGATATTTTTGACATAGGTCGTCCAACTAGGATCCCCTGGTGGTGGCATATTTTCATTAATCTTATCAACTATCTCATTGATAGACTTCAGAATATCAGCTCTGAAATTGATCCAATCAGTGCCCTCGTTATCAAAAACTTTTTGCAAAGTCAGATTTTTCTTCATAGCAACAATCTGGCTTTTTATAAGAGTAACCTGATCTTTTATGTCTTGAACTTGATCTTTTATTTTCATTTTAAAGGCAAGCCAATCTTTAGGAGTTGGTGAAGTTTCTTTAAAATTATCAATACTGTCATTCAAAAATTTCATAATATTGAGTTTGAAAGCTGCCCAATCACCAATAGCAGATGGTTTCTTAATAATGAGTGAAAATTTGTTACTAGCTTCTTCTAAGGAATTGTTTTTGTAGTTGCTAACATCATTTTTTAAGTCTGCATCATCCAACGAATCAGTATTAAGTTTTGGATGTAACCCAGCAAGTTCGTTTTTCAATTCTGTAAATGAATCATTAATTTCTTTTTGATAGGTCAGGTAGTCTGTACTCATGGGTTGTACTTTATTTACTTTTATAAGATCGACTATGTTCTGCATTGTACTATTAATCTCGTTTTTGAAAACTAACCAGTCTTTGGTGGCTTCTTCAGTAGTTGATTCTCCTATAGCTGGATCTTCAGCACTCAGTTGTGGACCTTCCTTCCAAGCTTCCAGAGATAGTCCAGAAATATCATCACATGATATCATTGGGTTGTTCTGTTTTTCTGATCTCATGACTTCAGCTTGAATTTTAGTTATGCCGTCCGAACAATCACAGATTAGATTAGCCAAGGATGACTTTCGCAACTCCTTTAGTTGATCTGAAAAAATGTATTAAATGTGTTAAGGGATCAAGGAAATTACTCATTGAACATAGATGACAATTTAGCTCTTCCTCACCTTCAGTAAATGAACCTGGCTGGTCGGAATTCTCGTACCAAAAGGTATCCCCTTGTTGTGTTCTCTCAAATTGTTCTCCAATTAAGCAAGTAAAAGTAGGTCCAACGATTCCATCAGATTTATGAACTTCAGCCAGAGCCCCAGTATAGAGATCGACATCATCAACATTGGAATACAACTTGGAAATTGCATTCAAAGCATCAGGATCAAGGTCATCCTTCAAGTCTGAAAACGTTTCTGGCTTCTTCAATCCACAGTACTCCCTCCACTGGGTATACCCTGGCAACCCATGATCCCTTCCTCTCTGTATATTCAAAGAAACAAGGTCCAACCCACAAGGAACTGTTTTATTGGAAGAAGGGTCTTCAAAAAGGTGTCTAGTCAGCTGAGAAGTCACATGAGTAGAAGTCTGCTGAATAAAGTTTGATGTTGCCATGGTCACAGAATCAGCAACTCCTCCTTGACTATAGAGACTATAAGGATTGAACAACATCCTGTGCAGTTCTATGTAACTAGTTGTTCCCTTTTCAGCATTGGTAACTCTCATCAGTCCAGGAAGTAAAGTATGAGCAAAGCGAAATGCTGATGCAGCAAAATTGTTTGCTAGTTCCGGATTGATGGTTGAATTTGCCTTTCGAAACCCGGATTTTAAGGGTTTTAGATTCCTCGAGTTTGTTTCTGTTTCACCAAGAACTATGGGAACGAATTCAGTGTAGGCAATGTGTTGAAGCTGTGCACCAATAATTCGACGAGATTCTTGATAAAGCTTTTCGTCATCCCAAGAGGGGTTGATTTCCGACAGCTTATTCGCCAGATTGTTGTGCTGCCTGGCCCACAATACGTGCATAGTTGTGAGGTGAAGGTTCTCATTAGCTCTTCCATCACCTGCTGCAAAACAGTAACGACCTCTTTTTAATTCCAATTCCCTGTTGCAGCCATCGTTGATTCTTGTGCTTCGTGGTAAAAGTGTCCTGTTATCTGGAGTGACTTGCATTCTTAGTCGACCTCCCTGAAACTCTCGTAAGCTTTTGGAAGTTTGTGAATCGGAACCATAGATCGTTGATCCGTCGATGAAAGCAGTGACCTGAAAATTTTAACAAGGGTCAGTGGTGAACAGTATTCCATGAAAATAATAGACAACCGTAATAAAATTAGCAGGGAAACACACCTGATTGAGTTGTTGGCGAGGACCAATTTTACATTGCGGCGCTGGTGCTGATCTCACGAACTCCATGCAGGAAATACCTCCAACATCATAAACCGGATCTCCAGGCCCAACTTGAACTGGAAAACACTCCGGATGATTATTCACTGGTGAACAACACGACAGCGAACTTCCATTAACCCCTTGACTAATTGCTGTTGCCGTTATGTCATGATCCAAAAACTGTCCAAAAACAGCCAACATTACTGTAAAAGATGGATTTGCACTCGGAGATGGTGGATGCACCTTCAAACTAACTTCTCTAGCAGATGGAAGTGCTTTTCCTGAAACACTTTTCCTTGGTGAATTTATCCCATCAGCATAAGATGGTTTTAACATTCTTCTATAAGGTGACATCGCTGATCCCCACTGATTAGGATTATTACAAGTACCATCATATGTCCTATACTTGCTCGGTAAACAGCTGGTTTTTGTAAATTCTTTACAAGATCCTTGAGGTGCCCAACCACCGTTGAAGTAACTTCCTATCGAAGATGGTTTCCCATGTAGGGATCTCGAATTTTCAATTTGTTTTGTGGCTGCGATTTCACCCACACCAGCTAATGCCAATTCATCAGCTCGCAAACTTGTGCTGACAGCAAATTGATGACGAAAATCTGGTGATGGTGATGGTAGTGGTTTGGTGAAGGAATCTGAGATACGTCGGTTTTTAATTGCTTCATTCCCTGCTTCAATTCCCTCCTTTGTTTCTTCATCTGTAAGGGAAGTTGGATTCAAATTTGAAGTATCTGAATTCAATCTAAAATTGGATCCAGATTGTCCTGAAGATCTTAAAAGATTGGGTAGTAGGTTTGCTGATGTTAGGTTTTCTGATGTTAAATTTTCTGTGGTTGTCAAGTTGTTCATGGCATTATGACTTATTGAGTAGCTGGCGGTTATTACTAGTGCTATAACGAAAAGTGCTCTGAAATAAAAGTAGCTCAGTTTAGATGTTATTCAGTAATCAGTATTCAGTATTCAATATTATGTGAAGTGACTTGATATTATCTTTGAAAAAAAAATAAAACAATTAAAATAAAGACCAAGTTTTCGTTTCGTTGACTCATTAATATTTATTTTCAAGTTTTCCATATAATATTTCAAGAAAAAAATGAAGCAGAGAAATCTTTGCTTTCGTATAATAAACTCTATAGGTAGACACTCCATGCAGTCAGACATTTTTACACAAAACCGCAACCGACATAGGTGTAGTCATTAAATTTTCCCAATGAGAATTGCAATAATCATCCGTAAATTATATTATTATAGATATAAAATATTTTTAAAAATGATAAACTTACATTACGAAAGCGCACACGCAGCATTGAAATTGTCTGATTTTATTTCTCCTCGTCCTTAAAATCCCAGCAAACTCAACATAATGAGGGGGATCATTTGGTCTTGTTAAATATGTCCTCTCCGTCGCTGCCATTGAATTTTATTTTATTTTTTAATTTTTATTTACATATGGAAGCACTTTCACTCACATAAAAAATAATCACTGCAACCCTAAAGGACAGAAACTTTTGTTCCTTCTTCTTGCTCTTGTATTTAGAACACGAATGACTTCAAACCAGACTTGGAAGCCAGACTATCTGACCACCCCACTATGAAACACGGAATCACTTCATGCAACCTATTCTCTCTTAAAAGCTACGGCCATTGTACACAAACAGGAAATAAAAAAATTTCAGATCAAATTTCAATCATGAGGATTAAATTTCTTCCTATAAGTTCCATGATTCGATGAGACTTTAGAGATATTCTCTCGGATATTTTTCAAAAAAGGATTGGAATCTTTCGTGAATGAATATTTTCCTAAAAGTAAATTTAAAATTATACCTAATCGGATCTATTTTTTTCAAAAATGGCGAAAAATTATTTTTGAATTCATGAGCAAAAGAAATTTTTATCAAGATATTAAAAACAGAAAACACTATTGTTTTACTTTACAAATGTAATAATAAAATATTGACTAATATTCAGAAAGCAGAGATAGTAATTTATCTCTAACTCCCTGTGCTAATATCTTCTCATATTTCGAATACTCTCTAAGCAATAAAACTTATATAAAGCAACCAGTCCTCTCCTTATATTGTAGAGGTCATACTAATAATATCAATCTAATATTGTATTATATATGGAAATTAATCAGTGGCGTAACTTTTTAAGCCACTGAACGAAACAGTTGATAAAACAGCTTATTATATTTTTTTGAAATTACCATTTTTTTATGATAAACGTAATGCAAGTCAATGACCGCCTTAAAGCAGACGTGTAAATTGACACGGATAGAAAGAGGGGCTTCGCTGCTGGGCTTCAGGAATAAAAACCCCATGTACTTTATAATACAACCAGAATCAATATATTTTTAAATGTATTAAAAAAATAACTTTAAAAGTTAAAAAGGCAATCAATTTAGAATTGTAACTTTCAATCATTAGACCATTGTGTAGACTTATTTTAATATTTTTAATTAATGCTATAATTAATAGAAAGATTGAATTAACTAAATTTTGAGCATTTTCATTCAGTGCAGCAAAAATTGTAGCGTTTTGGGGCACGTAACTCGAGCCACTGTTCTTGATTAGGCACATACATTTCTGCTGGCATTCTTTCCAATCCAAGAGACTGTGGTGATCCATTTTCATTTCTTCTTTGCTCTGTACAATTTAAAAATTTAATTTTATTGAATTTTAATTAGTATTTAGTATATTTGTATAATTTGCATCATTGAGGTAATATTACGTGGTGGTTTATTCATGGCGATAGCTTCTCCAGGATGACGTAAAAGAAGACGTCCCACTCCTTCACATCGGCGTAGAACTTCATTCTTCAGAAGATGATTCCGAACGTTTTCCGAAATTACAGGGCAGTCAATAACCCATTTTGACACAAATGCAAAATCTGTTAAAAGTTGAAAGGCACCCCAATCACTGAAAATTTAACGTCCAACATCAAGAATAGCTCAATTTAAACAAAAACAAGAATTATCCAAATAATTTTTTCCTATATACTAAATTTTACCTAAATTTCACTTGATGTAAATAAATGTAATCCAGCCATGCCTCGCACATTATTCGCAAAATCATATTTGATATTTCGTGATTATCTATTACTTCCAAGACCGGCAAGAGGACTTTTTCTAAATAAAAAAATTATTTAGAGCATAAAAAATTTGATACTTTTAAATAATGTATTTACATTTTTACCAAAGTATGTTTCCACATATCCACTTGGCACAGCGGGTGTTGTAGGGCAGTTTTTTCTCCAATAATTTGGTTTTGGAAAGCACATGTGTAAATTTGCAAGACTAATAACACGACAAATCATTGCCATTGTGTTGATACATTTCATGGGGGTTTCCTAAAATTGCATAAAATACTGTCAGATTTTCAAATCGAGAAAGATATAAATATTTAGAAAAAATACCTTCAATAGCTGAATATTGGCGTTGACTTCAGAAACAATTTTGGCTCTCATTTTAGCACAGACATAAACCTGTACACTGATTGGTTCTGTTTCTAGAGTCGTTGTATGATCAGCAAGCTAATTAATGCAAAATAATAGTTTTAAAATTAAGGTATATTATTTAAACTGTTTTATTTTTTGTAAATATATATATATGTTTATTGTATATTATTTTTGAAGAAATAGACCTTTCGTTGTTGAAGTTCTTGAATGCAATTGACAACGTCTCCTTTCACTAAAAGAAAAAAAACATCCAATTCCCAAGTGTGAGCGATTTCCTTTGCTTCTTGTAACGACCATAATCTCATCGTGTGGACTGAATGATCTAATCTAAAACAATTTCAAGTAAAACGAGTTTAATAATGGAAAAAGTTAAAAACTTTAAAATTATGTTTTTAATTATATTTTTAGAGATACCTGTGAAGAACGATAATCTGTTCAGAAAGTGGTAGCTGTACCAAAGGAGCCCCAAGATCCCATTCTCCACTAGTTTCACACTCGTTACTATTTATCACCAAAAGTTTAAACAAATCCAAAAATTTGTGACCTGTATCTGTTCCCTGGTATTTTAAACAAATTTTATAAAACATTTCTTGCTTTAAAATAATTCAATTATAGAATTCAACTAATTCCCGATAGAAAATTGATATTAAATTTTGAATTGCGTTATTATCTAATTAATGTTACTGACCTTCGAAATTTCACTTGATGGTTTTGATTGGCATGCAAATGATGAAGTATATGCTCGCCTAAAACGTTCATCCCAAGCTGTGACTGTCACATGACAACCTAAAGTATCACATAAATTTTGAAGTGCTGGCCTCACAGTCGATGGAACTGAGAATAAATTTATTTACATAATTTTTTTAAATGTTTGGTCATTTTTTATTTTCTTTTAATATATATTGACTCAAATTATCTTCCAAAAAAATTATTTTTGAACTTACCATAGTGTTTTTGAAGAAATCGATGCAGCCAATCCTTAAAGTGTTGAGCACCACGACTGTGACTGACTGCCAAAGCTTTTGGTGACCACCATAAAACGACATGATCCAAAATACTGGAAATTGATCCCCAAGCAACTTCTTGATAAAATTCTATTATTTTTTTCATGGCAGTAGTTCGAATTTTTTTTTCATCTATTTAAAAATTAATGGTTGAATCACAGTTAGTTGTTGATAAAAAGAAACAACTAATTAATCAATATTTCAAATCTTATTTTGAAGAAGATACTAAAAATTACCTTTATTAATTGTTTTTAAAGCTTCAGATCCAAGAAGTTCAGGAGATACACTCCTCGCAATATTCATTAATCTAGTAATTTCCTCATTTTGCATACTTACGAGAATTTGGACAGATTCTACATTGGACATTTCCATTTCTTGTGCTGGCAAACTCGTAATAGGAGGTGACAAATGTTTTGTAAGAGCTCTAAAATATTTTATAATTTGCAATTTAGAAATTATAATTTATATATACTAATTGTATCTGGATTAGTAAATTCCCTTTTAATGAAATCAAAACTCACCGATAGATTTCGATGCTGGAATTTTCAGATAAATCTACATCCGCTGTCGATTTTATGTCCTCTTTATCCACATTACATTGGTAATTCGCTAATAAGCATTCAATAAATTCGTGACAATAATCTTCAACCTTATTTTTTGCCAAAACCTAAAATGGTTAATTTTATAAGTTATAATTCTCCACAAAGTAAAAATAAAATAATAATTAATTCAAATTTTTCATATCATTGAAAAATATACTTACTTGTAGCATTCGAGTTACAGAAATTTTTTTAAGGGGTTCCAACATAGAAGGGCAATTATTTGAAAAAATATTTATTGAAGGTTCTGAGACATTAGGTTCTAAATCCAGCATTTTATTGTAAGCATTCACTAATCTGTATAATTTTCCAATTAATTAAAAAATTTTTAAATTATTCTTAATAAAAATATTCAAGTAAATGTATCATTTTAAATAACAAATTAAAACCTGAAAATGATCCTTAGAAACTCATCATTTTTGCAATCCATAATATCGTAAATGAGATTTCGGATAAATTTTGCTACCACATTTAAATTTTGTTGCAAATTCATTTTTATATATTGAACCTTTGCTTTATAAATTGGATGAATTGTCTCCCCTGATTTCCAAATCAATCTGTAATTCTCTGTGTACCTTTCTAATCTTCTAACAAAATTCGTTAGTATCTTAAAATGGGAAAATTAAATTATATTTTGGACCTTATTCTAAAAAAATAATTATTGTAATTAAATCTAAACACGAAAAAATACCTCTTGATTAAAAACTTTACCACTTGCAGTAATTTCAACATAAAAGTCAATGTCCCATGAAATTTTTCTTAGAATTGTCTCCAATTCCAAAGAATCTTTAAACCATTTTTCTAAAACAGGACCTTGAGCTGGCAACCACTTCAAAATATTTGCCCTATAGTTACTATCCATATTTTCTCTTCTCTATATAAATTCAAAATGTTTGATACAATCTATTAAATTTGTAATAAATACAGTGTTGCAATAAAGTGAATAATGTAATAGTTGAAACAAAACATACCTGACAACTATACTTTGTTGAGAACACACCGAGTATCACTGAATAAAATTATAAATATCTTCAAAATTAAGATCACTTTCCATTTTTTGAAAAAATCAAAAGTTTTGTATACAAGTTTGAGATTGTGATCTGTAAATATTGTAAATCATTCTGCAAAGCGAGAATAAAAATTAAGAACGAGTAACTACTCGTTTAGGTTGCTAAGGAAACATACATGTTTGTAGTAACCATTGTCCTTCGATTCATAAATTCAATAATTAGATTCAGTCAAAAACTGTGTTCAATATTTATAAAAATTATTAGATTATATTAATAGAAACTGGAATCAACTAATTTTTTTTAAAAATATTTTCTATAAAAAATTCATAAATACTAAGAAAACCATAACGACAGAAAGCTAAGGGCAAATTAGAATATATGTAAAATCATTTCCAATTCTCTATAATTATATAACATATAATTTATTAAATAGTTACATGTGTACATATTTACCATCTATACAGTATACTCCCACGTTTTCCTCAGAATATTTCTTCTAAACTGTATTCGTATCTCGTTCTATACTTCAATATAACTTTCTCCACACGAGCAAGAATCGAAACGCAGTGGATAGCTTACTCAAATTCGTCGGTTGATTTCTAAATTTATTAAATCTTCTCCGTCAAACAACTTATACTCGCACTGCGACTAGACTCTTCCCCAAACAAGTAACAACGTATAACAGTTGGATTTAGCATATGTACATTAACTCACCAAGAAAATTAATTCTCAGTGACGATGACACCAAATTCCGATGATCAAGGAAAGAATTTAATTTAACTTAATTAAATTGATATAAAAACAACAATAACCGTCACTGATTGATTATGTCTTTTTTATGTCAGACAAGACATATTGCTGTACAAACTTCGCGTGACTTTTTTTTATTTGCTCTAGACAGGCGTTGATCAGACACCTTATTATTTGTGAATTACCTAATGAGCGAAAACGGTACATAAATGACTCTGACATTTTATCGATGTAGATGCACATTTTACCTTGTCTCGCACATGTTTTATCTCCAGCTAAATTTATCTTGTTCTTTTGGTTTAGATGAATTCTAAAAAGAAAATATATTTTTAATGAGAGGGGTTATATTTAAAAAGTAATTTCAAGTGGGATAAAGAAAGATAATACATACTAAAGAAGCATAGTTGCAGGGTTTTCCATATAAGTTTTGAAAGCGGATAGCCATTGGGCTCCTACGGCACCGTCTACGGTACGATGATCACAACTGGCAGTGACTGACATGAACTGTCCAACAGTGTACCTGTAAATTTATTGTTTAGTTTCTCCGCTACAAAATATTTGTAGAAAATTAATTTTTATATTATAAAAGATTTTGACTCACCCCTTCTCGTTGTTCGCAGGTATTAACCTCGCTTCACTTGAACCGACTGCGAGGATAATCGACTGTGGAGGATTTATAATTGCAGAGAAGTTTTGTATTCCAAACATTCCGAGATTCGAAATGGTAATCGTGCCTCCTTGGAACTCCTGGGGCTGAAGTTTTCCTTCTCTCGCTTTTGCTGCAAGAGCTTTCACATCTTTACTAATTTGCGCAAGACCTTTTGTGTCTGCACCGAAGACGATTGGAGTAATCAGTCCGTTTTCTGTACTAACAGCTACACTCACATCCACGTTATCGTATCTGGATAAAAATAAATGATTAACATTCTTTTAAATAATATAAATCTTAATTTAGTTAAATAGTCATTATACTTACTGCCTGATAACATTACCGAGCCAGGCACTGTTGCCTTCTGGAACTTTCAAGCAAGCCATCGCCATAGCTTTGATGATGATATCGTTGACACTAAGCTTTACTTTATCTTTCTCTAATATTTTATTAAATTGTTCCCGGAGTGCCAAAGCCGCGTCCATCCTAATATCCATTGACAGATAGTAGTGAGGTATGGTTTGCTTGCTTTCCAAAAGGCGCTTTGCTATTACTCCACGAATATTGGATATAGGAATATCTACTCCACCTCCTGCCACTGGTGTGCCAAAACTGGCACCGACTCCTGCGGATGATGCACCGGCAAGATCTTGTGACTTTATGGATCCAAACAGTCCCGATCCCTTCAGGCCCTATTTAAAAGAGATAATAAATTAGATGCTTTGAATTGAAAGTTTCATTTGTTATTCTAAATTAATAACAAATGTCGTATAAGAATTTTTCAAAGCTGAAAAAAGTCTTACTTCTAAGCTAAGACCTTTCTCGGCAGCTAGTTTTTTAGCAAGGGGACTAGCAAAAATTCTGCTTCCAGCACTCGCCAGTGGTGCAGAAGGTGGAGCTGCAGGAGCAGCTGGACTTGGAGCTGCTACTGGAGCTGCAGCTGCAGGTGGCGGTACAGGTGTAGGAGATGGAGCACGTGGAGGAGCAGCAACGCTGGCTCCATCATCCTTAAAGTCTTTAAAAGCAGCAACACTTGACTGGTCAGCAACGATAATACAGACAAGTTTGCCAATCGGGACATTTTTAGCTCCCGCTTGGACAAGGATTTTTGCCAGGTATCCCTCTTCGGGAGTCTCGAAACCCATGGTCGCTTTATCAGTCTCAATTTCCGCGAGCAGGTCTCCTTCATTCAATTTGTCACCTAAATAAATTTTTGTCAAGCTTATTATTATAAGAATCAAAAATTGGCATCAGTTGTCAATTTTTGCCAAAGGAAAGGTATTTCATTTTTTCTAGAAAAAATATGTGTAATTTGTACCTTCTTTCTTTTGCCAACTGACGATGGTTCCAGTCTCCATGGTTGGTGATAATGCCGGGAGTACTACTTTTATATGGTCCGGATAATCGGCATAATATCTAACTTGCTGCTGATTCCACATCAACAACGGTCGTGGGCCGTTACGAAGTTGAAGCCTGAAAAATTTTCAAATTTTCTTTTATAATCTATTTTATGAGCAATAGTTGCCAAGAGTTATATAATCTCTAAATGTACTATACCAAAATACTAAAATTAATAAACTTTTTTCTTTTAAAATCAAGTAGTAAAGCTGTAAAATGAATTAGATAAAAAATATTTTTGAAAATAATGAATTCTGTTTAAAATTAAAAAATAGTCTCTCAATGTAATTAAATAAATATTGCAGTTGTAATTTAAAATAAAAAAAACATTTGACAATTAGAAAATTGTAGGAAAACTTGTAAATCATACACCCAGAATTTATAATTCATTTTAACATCTGGACAAGTTTTCCCCGTTTAATTAGCTTTTCTCTCACTTAAAAATCCGTGTTTATAATAAATAATAATTTTCCTTTTCATTCTAAATACGACAAATATAAATTATGTCTATCCAGGTATTGATTTCATCAATTTTGATAGCGTATAACTTTGCAACTAATTTGAAAAATTAAATAGCAAATTGTAAAAGTTTAAAAGAAAAAACTCAATCACGTGAAATAAATTGAGTGAAAACAATAAAATCATTCAAAAAACGGAGTTAGTAATCCTAACCTAGTTTATTTCATTGAGTGTGAGAGACACGGGAGAGGCGGTCTTGGGGCGTTTTGGAGAAGGTAAAGAAATGTCAAATAGTTTGATAAACCAGATTTTAAATACCTTTGAAGACATTTTCTGTGAAGACATTGTGTTGATACGCATCTCAGGGCATTTATTCGAATGGCATTTCGAAATGTCAAGCGTGCCAAGTCAGAGCGTAACATCTTCGTTGTTGTCGTACGTAACATGATTTCGTTTGGAAATTTGTCTTGTGTGGTCGTAAATTTTTTTCACTCGAGGAACAATACCGAACCCCTACACGACGACCTTCCTCGAGAGCGAAAAAATCTCGTTGCCGTAAAAAATTCAAGAGCCAGAGTGACGTAAAGTCGGAATGAGCAGACAGCAGACACTATCACATTAGAGGTCGTTTCCAAGGTCACGTGGTTGCAAATTAAAGTCGTTTTCACCGTTTTTTCACACAACGTAACTACATATTTTTCCAAAAAATATTTTAAATATTTCTCTAGGAATAAAATCCTGATAAGTATTTACTATAATTATCTAATCTATAATTATCCAAGGTATAAAGTTTAAAAACTAGTTATGATGTATGAAATTGGAAACCGCTTTGAAGTTACGCATATTATACATAATTTATATCAAAAGTATTTCAATTTATATAGTTTTATATACTCGGTATATTAAAATATTTATTGTAGTAATAGTTATAAAATTTAAGAGCAGTTTAATCCCATTTTTATGTATTATAGATAATATAATAGCACTAGAGAGTACGAAAAAATAAGGGCCAATTCGAAAATTTGAAATGTCACATTTTAATTGGTCGAATGCCGAGTCACGTGGCACTGTAATTGTTTACCGGGAAATTTCAAATGTCATGGCAACTGGGCCTGTTTATTTAATGTGATTTAAAGTTTAAATAATTTAAAGGGAATAATGTCGAAACAATTAAGTCGTAGAAATTTCTCGAAAGTATCGATGATGAAGGAAGTGTCGGAGAATGATGAAATTAAAGATGGTAATGCAAAATTTGAATTTCAAAATGGTGATATTTACGAGGGCGAATTTCGGATTC
This sequence comes from Synergus umbraculus, assembly GCA_900474325.1. Classification (NCBI taxonomy): domain Eukaryota; kingdom Metazoa; phylum Arthropoda; class Insecta; order Hymenoptera; family Cynipidae; genus Synergus; species Synergus umbraculus. Next base: position 186,005 of record UCOK01008673.1, read on the forward strand.
TGAATGGAAAGAATATTTTTAAGCAAGGTCATTGTCATTTACTTTTATTTTAAGCAATATATAAAGGATCTACGTCGAAATTTACTAATTATTTGATTGCATTTCACTAAAAAAATTACATTGCATTTTTTAGTTAATTTAAATAAATTGTACAGGACTCGGAGTTTATGCAACAGATAATTTTGACATTTACACGGCTCGATGGGATAAAGATAATATTTCTACAGACCTTCATATACGGTAAATTATATTTATATATTTAATTATTTATAGACTCATTAATTCGAATAATTTTTTAAATGTTAAACTGATTTGTTAAATTAAAATTTGCTAAAGATACAATAATGGGATGCAGTACAAAGGGGGAATAAATGTTGATGGAGAAATGGTTGGCTTTGGAACCTACATTTTCCCAGATGGATCATCAATAGAAGGAATATGGGCAAAAAATAAGCCACTGATAAATTCAAATTTTGTAGAACCATCAGGATTTAAATGGAAGGGTTTTAAATCAGATATGGGAAAGGTATATCAGTTTCGATGAAAATTTATTTATATAATACATTATAAAATCTGATTCATCTGGTCATTGTAATTAAATTATCTTCAGGAAATTGTATTCACACCAGGAAATCATTTTTGGACAGATTTATACGGAACTGTAAATGAACTAGATGAGGACGAAATTGATTTAAAGAAAGATATTTTTAATCAACAAACCAATAACTCTAAAATAAGTATGAAGAGTAAAAAACGATCTACTTCTAAAAAATTGAGGTAAATTTCTGTTAAAAGATTCAAAGAGAAATAAAAATATTTACACATTCGATAAATAAAATATATATTGTAAAAGTACTTTAGCAATTTTGTTGAGGTTTAAATAAAAATGTTTAAAAAATTGAATAAACAAGTGACAAATTGAAAAACGACTGCAGCGCTTCAATCCGGATTAAATTGGTACTATGTACAGACTAAAGGTTCATTCACATTCACTTCTCATTTTTAGGCGGGAAAATGTCAACTACAATTTTTTTCTTTATATATTAATAGAAAAATATTGAACAGAACGGTGCTTTCTTTATTTTGCTTATAAAAATTATAATTAAAGTACAGAAAAAACCGTTCTACTAAATACTTTTCTATTGATATGTAATTAAAAAAGTTGCAATACAAATTTTCCCGACTAAAAATGCAGCGAGCAAGCAAGCATTGCGCGTGCGTGCAAGCGGTGCAAGCCGAATGCGAGGTGTGAACCGTGCTCTGTGAAAAATATAATAAATTAATTTAACAATGTACTTACAACGCGAAAAAGGAGTTGCATAAAAATAAACTTACTTCGAGCATAAGTCCAGATTAGAATTAGAATGCGTCTTTGCAATCAAAGTTTCTAATCAACGATAAAAAAATCGGAGCAGGCAAAAAAAAGTCGATTACGAAGTATCCCCTCCCCCAGTCCACGAAGCCGAAGAACCGAACTGCCGAATCGAAACAACATGGCAGTCTTGCTGTGGAGAACGTATCTACTTAGTTGCAAATGATAAAAAGTGCAATCAAACCTTATTCTGGGGAGTGCAACATGTGAAATTTGCGTATAGACAATGTCAATTTTGTGTGCGTTAGTGACGGGAAACCATTTTTTTCAAGGAAATAATCTTGTCTTTGAGAAATCGATCTCATCGCCCGAAGCGCCGGAATCGAACCATTATCGCGGTCTCGTTTGCCCTCTTTTATCTCGTATTTGAGCGACGGCGAAGTGTTTTGTCTTTCTTTTCGCCGATGTTATTGCGACACGCGTCCGCGCTTTTGGAGTTTTTAAGTCTTTTTTCTGGTGTGCTTCTGAACGAAAAAAACGAAGCGAGGAGAATCATTTTGCAGTGTTGAAGAAGCCCTGTACGAAATAGTTGAATAGTTCTATATATACATACATATATATTTAGGGATAGGGTATACGCGTTCCTGACGTCAATACAGGTTACTAGCAACGAGAAACAAGTTTTGAGAACTTTTATCGCATTATGGCATCGTCCACTGTGGCTGTTCCGTCGGGAACATCATCGGTTTCCCCACAAGGATTCAGTCAAGGTTCTGATCATGTCGATGGTGGAGATATTTTCTCCGACAGAAGTATTGGTTCCGTCAGCGGTTACACCAGTGGTAATTTTCTATTTTTTCATTTTTATTCACCAACATCGTCATAATCGTTTCAGTTACGTTTAAACTTTTATATCATAAATTTGGAATGACATGTCAGGATTTCATTACGTTATTTGTTTAATAATGATTTTTTAAATCAATGATCTTTTTAAAATATATAGACTGCTTTTATTCGCAAATAAGGGTTGTTTATAGAAGTATAGAAATATACATATATATTGAGATAAGAATAACTTTTTCTCTTTGAAAAATAAAGAAAATGGCGATTTTGAGGTGAATTATGTAGAGTATTGATTAATTGATTGAAAACCCCGGGGATTAGAAGGTTTGGGAAAAGTGTAGTTTTCTTCTGTTTTAGAAGCGTCGGGATCTATCGGTAAACAAAAAAAATCAATTTCATGTGCTTTTCATTTGTTTTATTCTTTTTATGAATCGAGAAATTGTATGTACATTTTTATTTTACTCTGTGTCCTAGTTCTGGTGCCCTAGTTTGAGAAAACTGTGTTTTTAACCATAATTGAGTATTGATTTTTTTGCACAATAATTCAAATAAAAATGTACTGTCGTGAAAACTTGAAATTGCCACGACGTAGTGCAGTGAATAGTTTTTTTTTTATTTTTACTAAAAGTATAATACGAAGTAGATTAAAAAACAATTCAATGCAAATTCAACTAGTTTATTTAAGTGAGGAAGTTACATTTTTCTATTTCTCTCCAATTTCACCATAGGACTTAACAATTCCGGCTTTGCTGAACTTCAATTTTTTCCCACTGTTTAATTTAAATACTTCCCGATTTGAAAATTGTCTTATTTTTACATATTCTTTCATTTTTCTCGCTTCTAATTAAAAAATGTTGGACTTCAAATTCTGTTAGAAATATATACTTTCAATTTTTATTTAAATCTAAATTTCTAGGCAAACCTTCAGGAGCTTTGGAAGAGATCTCCTGTGAATCTGGACAGCTTGAAGATCAAAAATGTCCAATGTGTTCAAACAAAGTTTGCTCGCCTCGAGTACTTTCATGTCTTCACGTCTTCTGCGAAGCTTGTCTAGACAAAGTTTTAATAGATGAAGGAGGAGACTCAAAAGTTGGATCAATCCTGAAATGTCCTCTTTGTCAACAAGAGACACCCGTAGATTCTAAAGGCGCAGCTTCCCTGCCCTGTGACTATGTGCTTACCAACATTCTGGACATGTCGGCGATTGAAAATATGTCAGTTCTTTGCACCTCGTGCAAGGCCTTGGAAAACGCAGTTGCGCGTTGCTCTGATTGCGCCAATTTCTTATGTCCAAATTGCAATACAGCACATCAGTTCATGCGGTGCTTTGAAAGCCACAAGGTTGTGTCATTCGAAGACCTAAAAAAATCAAACGAACTGATCCCGATTCACAAGCCTATTTTCTGTGAGAGTCATCCTGTTGAAAATATGAAATTCTACTGCATTTCGTGCCAGGTATGTATTTCTCAAAATGATAAAAGATACATAATTTAAAAAGCTTCTTCAAAATTAATTATTTTAAGATGTATGCAAAATTATGCAAAAACGAATCTAGAACACATTTCATGAATATTCACGTGCGAAAGCACACTCATTAAATTACACCTTGATGAAGTGAAAATTCATCTTCGTTTTTTCTTTTAATTAAATATTGTACAACGATAAAAATTTATTTATCAATTTGCGTTATATTAATTTATCAAATTTGTTTTCAGGAGCCGATATGTAACGAGTGTCTATTGATGGAGCACAAAGCGCCAGATCATCAGTACGAGCGACTCGCAGAAGCGGAACCTCGCCAGAAAGAGGAGTTGGTGAAACTGATGAACGACAGCAAAGCTCGAATAGCAGATTGTGATCAGACATCGACCCAACTAGGAAACGCTCTCAGCGAACTGCAAGCTCAACGCGACCAGGCCAAGGACATGATAATGGAAAGTTTTCAGAGCTACAAGGCTGTTCTAGAAAAGCTTCGGGACAATGCCTTGGAAGATCTCGAGACACTTCATTCCGAAAGAGAACTCGAAATTATGGATTCTTTTCACAGGTACCTATGCAGTTTATCAGAAGTTTATATTCGTAATCATTAATCTGTAAAATCTTGAAAAATTAAAATATTTGTTTTTATTTTAGCGTGGAGAAGACTATGGAAAAAATAGAAAATGCCTGTCGTTTCACATCGAGACTTTTGGAACACGGAGACTCAGTCGAAGTTTTATCCCTTCGACGAGTCGTAGGCAATCAGTTGTTAAGTTTGATAAAGAACATGCCAAAGCCGAATGTTTCGTACTCTATTGAATTTCAGACGGATTATGATCATTTTGAAAATACTGTTAAAGTACGTAATGATTTTTAATTAAATAATGAGATTTTATTCGTCGTGAATTAAAGTAGGGATTTATTTAAAATATATTGCTATGTATTTTTTTTATATAGGATGCGTTTGGGTCATTTCGAACGGAAAGTACGGCATCGAAGGCTTCGGAAATCGCAGCGGCTTTGCAGGGAGCTGTGGCTCCACAGATGGCTCACTCGTCGATAGGATGTCCCAGTTCTATCAGTACGACTTCTCCGATCTCTCTTCCCACCTCTATGCAATCATCCTTTGAAGGTGAACCCTCCTTTACAATCCCACCATCGTCTAGTCCACAAAATGTTCCACCTCCACCTCCCCCTGTTACACTTTCCCCAGGTCCAATTCACGGACTCACAAGTATCCAGGAATACAATCTTCAGCAACTGGCTAGTCTTGCTGAAAAGGTCGAAATCGTAGGAGACACTGGAGTCGTCGGCTCAAGCTCAAATCCAAGCCCCACTCCGTCCTTTAACCTCGCTGATCTCTTCGCTGGAGATCATGCCATTAGTAATCTCCAGGCACTTGCGAAATTAGGAAACAATCTTGTAAATCAGGGTAAGATTAATTAATTACCTCTTTTTCTCTACTGATTGCAATTTATTTTTGGATTTAGTATTAATTGGATGTTGACCACTTTTTTCAGATGTGAATAATTCGACATTAAATGGTAGTAGCAACTTTATATTAGGACGAGGACAGTCGCCTGGAATGGTAGACACACCGAATCTAGGATCGCTGGCGGTCAATGGAATGTTGAATGGTGGATATCAATCTTTGTCTGCTTCTACCTCGCCTATAATGCAACCTTCTCAAGGAGGTAAGAAAATAAAGTAGACAATTTAATATTCTAAGCGATTAAAATTTATTGAAAGAATTTAAATTAATAGTTATTTTTTTTTGTCAGATGACCTTGGGGACTCTGTGCATAACATGCCGGTTATGATAGGCAACTCAGTTGGCAGTATGACCGGTTCCGGAAGTGGTAACTTCTCACATCCTCGTTCTTCTAATGTCAAAGTTACACCGATGCAGATCCGCTGCAAGTTTGGTGTACTTGGTCCCAGTAAAGGCCAATTCAATTCTCCTCATGGCTTTTGCTTAGGAACTGATGAAGACATAATTGTTGCTGATACGAACAACCATAGAATTCAGGTACACTTTTCTCTAACACGTTTACAAAATTATTTTATTTATTTAATAAATAATTTAATATACAATCAAATATTTTTCTCCAATTTCAGATCTTTGAAAAGTCAGGCATCTTTAAATTCCAATTTGGAATCCCTGGAAAAGAAGAAGGTCAATTGTGGTATCCAAGAAAAGTAGCAGTGATGAGGAACAGCGGAAAGTTCGTTGTTTGTGATAGAGGGAATGAACGATCGAGAATGCAGATATTCACAAAGAATGGACACTTTATTAAAAAGATCGCTATTCGATACATCGACATTGTTGCCGGTCTCGCTGTTACTAGTCACGGACATATTGTAGCTGTCGACAGTGTCTCACCGACTGTATTTGTTATCAGCGATGCTGGAGGCCTTTTGAGGTGGTTCGACTGCAGCGACTACATGAGAGAACCGAGTGATATTGCTATCAGTGGTACGTTAACTTCCATGAAATCGAATTTTAGATAATTCGATTAAGGTGCAAATTCTTTATTACTATTTTTATTTAATTTAGAAGGAGGTTCTAAATTCTATTTTCTGTTTCAGGAAAGGAATACTTTGTTTGCGACTTTAAAGGCCACTGTGTTGTGGTTTTCAATGAAGACGGCCAGTTTCTACGACGCATTGGAAGTGAGAGTATAACTAACTTCCCGAACGGAATCGATATTAGCGACGCAGGGGACGTCCTCATTGGTGATTCGCACGGTAATCGCTTCCATGTTGCAGTTTTCTCGAGGGACGGCTCTTTGATTTCTGAGTTTGAGTGTCCTTATGTTAAGGTAAGTAACCAGAAAATCTACTTTTAGTTATAGTTTTTAATTGAACAGCATTTTAATGGATTTTAATTTCTTCTGTATTTTATCAGGTATCCCGATGTTGCGGTTTGAAAATAACGTCCGAGGGATACATTGTGACTTTAGCAAAGAACAATCACCACGTTCTGGTCCTCAACACCCTCTATATAGTATGAGGTGTAACCAGACGTGACATAACTTCCCCCCAAAAGTGAATATCCCGGAATTGGTCCACCATCAACGAAAGGTAAATAAAGGTTCGTCGGTAGTCTTAAGCAATTTGACTTTTGGGCCTATGAAAGCAATTGAAAAAAACGCGACATTAACTATTAATAGTCTTACAATGTTATGCGTCCTTATTTTATGAAAGTATAAAACTTTGTCTAGAAAAAAAGAGGACAAACCCCGAAATCCGACCAACGCTATTTAATAGCAATCTTGTGCAGCTCCCATTGGAAATACTGCCAAACTAAATTTATTCTATTAAAAAAAAAATTATAATAATTAAAACCAAAGGTTGCGAGCTTTGTAGGGTCGAAATATTTTACTTAGGAATCATTTAAATGGTTCGCTGTAAAAAATTGCAATTTTACCCTGCAACAAGTACGAATTTAAATTTGTCGATCAGTATTCTAGGTTTGTTTTAAATCGATATCATTTATTAGCGGAATGCGTATTGCACATTTTACATTCACTTACACGATTCTAAATCTTAAACCGACTTCGTACCAAAACGTCTTTTATTCTTAAACTTCTTCATTCTCAAAAGTCTTATCGCTTACCACATTCCAAAAAAGAAACAAAAAACATAAAACACTTGTTGCTAATAGCATCTTCTCAATCTTTTTCTCTAAGGAAATAAAGAAAAGAGACATTGAAAATCAAACGTTAGGATTAATAATAATATTAAAAAAAAAAAAGTAAGAAAAAATCTAAATGGAAATCCTATTGTCGAGAAGAGACGTGTAAAGGTCACAATATTTACTCAGGATGCTTTATTATGGTCCACCGTTTAAAATACACTATACATGCGCGTATGAATTATTCGTTCATAGTGCTATTACCCGTTTACCTTGTAAATGTCTTTGTTATGAAATTAAACTGGTGCTCTCTCACATTTCTACAATGAGGAGATTCACTGGATTATTATGAAAAATTTGCAAAAAAAAAAATATATTATATACACATATATATTATATATACATACATACACATACTAACGGTATCATACGGAGTGTACTTTGTCTGTGTAAAATAACGTTTGCTAAACGACTTCTATTTATGTAAATACTGACATATTTCGTAAAAAAACAAACAAACAAAAGATCCGTATGAGACAAATATAGAAGATACGCATATTTTGTAGGGTCGTTTACATCAGTAGCCATAAAATACTTATTTCAACTAAAATGCGCAATATGCAAGCGACACGTATGCTCGTCACTCGTCAGTTCGGTATACGAGTATCTTCATATCCACATAAAATAGCGTTAAACTATTAAAAAAAATTCTAACCATCACTCTCTTGCCATACCAAATGCTATTTTAGCACGTCGTACGTGTATATACATTTAAATTTAAATTTAAATTTAAATAGCTTGATCGGGCTTAATCGCATACCGAGTCGGATTATTAAACATCTTTACAAATCGGCGAATATTAGTATTGACTGCAATGCTTTAACTAGGCGAGGCAATAAATGAAAAAAAAAAAAACAACTATCGATACATAAGCATAGAAAATGGGACGCGAGAAAATAGGCTATGTGCCTCGGTACATGACAATTAGCGTTCTCGTCAAGCCTACCTATACTCCTAAGTTGACCAGTAATCGTCTAATATCACTAGTGGTCTTAATTTTACGTTCGAAATAAAAAAAAATTCTCGAAATCGAACCGACAAAAATGGGGAGAAAAATACATAAAAAAAATATGGAAAAATTTTAGTAGATGTGGTTAGCAGAGTTTTATGAATAATGCCTGTGATAATAGAATCGTCATCATAAGTTGTATTCTTCGAGAGTCTCTGATGTTGTTGCTAGTTAAAGATAATTAGAACTATCTAATCGATCCAGTACAGGTGTTGCCTCTCGCAAAGTGTGTTTTGTCAGATGCACAACGATTTGAACACGCATCGTCTTCGAATGGCACACAAGTGGAAACAGTATTTAAAAAATAATATTAAAAAATAATTATAAAAAAATTATAATTATTAAAAAAAGAACGAAGAGAAACTTTCCAGCCAATATACGAACAACTCATAGTGTATCACGTGAAGGGGATAAAAAAAAAGTAAAGGAGAAAAAAACGAGGGTCTTTTACCTCTCAAAATTACGTTATGCTCATCCTAGACATACTTGAATATTTTAGTATAGATATACTCTATTTACATATTTTTATCTGTGGAGAATTACTTGGCTGATTTTAGGCCACTGTTGAAATTCACCTCTTTTTTGCCTTGATATTTAAATTTCAATAATGTTTAGGACTAAAGAGTCAAAGAAAAGAGCGTAGAGTGTCACTTGTTACATATATATACATATATGAATATATATATGGTAATTGTGATAGATTTTTTGATGATTTTTACAATCACAAAGGTCTCATTCTTACATGTATATACACCAACACAACAATAACATACACACACGACACATGCGTATGCGTTCATTTAAACGATCTTTGATTTTATGTGTATACAATTATTGGAAATTAAGTAATCGCTTCATGCGTAATATACATGCGCTGCTTATACAGTTTTACTTATATGTATAAAAAAAAAGTGTATTTTACAAAATACGTTATACTATAGTAAGAGTAAGATTGTTATTCGGCACGTATCGTTTTTTCCCCGCGTGATGTGTGTCAAAACGTTTTTCGAATTGCTTGAAAATCAAATCTTGAGCGTGTCTCTGAACCTGAAAAGAAGTGAGAAAAAGAAAGAAAAAGCAGAAACTCTTCCTTTCGACTTTGAATTGATAGACTTTTTCGAGAAGTTTGGGTAGATCCTATTCGTCTCGAAACACTTATTTTAACTCAAGATTAATGTAGGATTTATACGATGTAAATGGAACATTGCCTATGGTTAATCATAGTCTTCCTAGGACCATGAAAGTACGCGTTTGTAAAACTTGAATGGAAACGCTTTGTTAGTATCAGAACTGGGTAGAAATTTACTTCGAAGTATTTTTGTTGAATTTAGGTTCTTTTGGTATTTTGTAATTTAATTGTTTGTTGTATCACTTTTTAAATTAGAAATTGATTCACTGGATTGATTATTGCAAATTTAACTAAATTTAACGATAGCGAGTATTCTAAAATTGTTGGAAATGTGGAAATATAAAGGGTATTTAAAAAATCGAGATTTTTAAAAAAATTTCAAGCACTATTTTTCAATTTGTAATTATTTATACCATACGTGTTCTATATATAAAAGTAAATATTTCAGATTGAATTAAATTTCTTACAAAGAGTAATATTTATCACTAGAAATATTTATATTAAAAATATTTACTGAGAGGGAAACTTAATCATTCCAATTTTGTACATATACAGTCCTGTAGAGTTTAAATTAAAAGTTCAACTTTTCCTATTCAGAATATTTTATTCTAATTCAAATATTATAATTACTATTTAAATTTTTCATAAAAATATTATAAAAAATCTTGATCAAATACTGTTAAAATTTTCGATTTCAATAAACCAATTTTTTTATCACTTGTTGATAAAAAAATGCAATTTCTATCTTTCCCACTTTATAAATATATAAAAATTCGATAATTATATGAGGAACTTCGATTATAATTGTTATTTCATAAACAAGTATTATCGTAGGAATTTTTTACTTTAAATGGAGGTTGATAATTCTATTATACCGATTAATATAATCTTTCTAAAAATTAACATTATTCTTACTATCGAATAACTTTCTCCACAATCAAAATTGTTCACTTACGACACCAAATGCTTAAATTATTCAAGATTAATTTAAAAATACCAAATTTATTATAAAATAATTAAATCCTGAACATTTTTTAAGAATATTTAGAAACTAACAACTCAATTACAATCATACAATTGAATTATATATTACTTTGAATTTAATTAATACTTTTCATTAAAAATACTTCGTGCCCAGTTCTGGTTAGTATACTTTGGTTATCATAGGTTTGAGTAAAGAAAAAAAAAATTTTCTTCCACTAGTGATTTTTGTGAAAAAAAAATGCGAGAGAAATTTGTAGTAATTCGTGTAAGTGTTGTTCTTGTTTTGTGCGTAGCTTGTCCAAATTTGATGAAAATTCATGCGTTATTTATCATTTAATTTTTAATAAGATTTTTTATTTAAACGTGTGCATTATGAGTTCCTTGTGACGTAATTCGTGTCTGACATAATTTGCTAGAGGTACACTATAAGCCCGGTAATTTCGACTTTTACTTTATTTATTTTACTATTATAAGAATTTGCATCCATGTATTCGATTTAAGTTTTTATTATATTTCGTTTTGTTGTTTACTTTTTTCGCGTTAGTTTTCGAAATCGACTTTTTTATATTTTATAGGTGCAGTATCGCCAAATTTTATTTTTGGGGTTTACTGCCATTGAATTAACCTCCAGAACTATTTAAACCAAAAAAGAAAAAAAAAGAAAAAAAAGAAAAAAAAAACCCACCGTCGAAATTTCCGTTTTTAGAAAAGATTTCTCATTTTGACTCTAGTTTAAGAAACAAAAAAATAAAGTAAAATATTGTTTCATTTCCTTGTTCTCTCTTAAATTAAACAAAGAAATTTTTCGTATTTTACAAACAATTTTTAGTGCCAAACGAATTAATATCATACTCGCGTAACTCATAATTATTTTAGCAGTTAAGATTATCCCTTGTTTTTCTCGTTTTATTTTTTAATTGTTGCGTGAAGTTTCTAATTTAGTGTAGAGAAAATTGATTAAGTCTTTAATTAGTCAGTTCAAGTACAAAATATTAATCATAATCGTTAGTTTGTACGCCAGACGAGGCATATATAAACGAGATACTTGGTTCCATTCCTGAATAGTACTAATTTTTTTGTTTATTTATTTTTCTTGATTTACTCGATGTAATGTTTCAAAGGCTGAGAGTGTGTAAAGACAAACTATTTAGAGCCACCAAATTCTGCCCAGCAGAATTTCTTTATCTCGATCATTCATTCCTTTCAGAGATACTTTATTTACATATCAAGTCGACTACCATAGAGTTACAGTTGCATTCCATCGGCATGCTTTGTATACCAAGTTTTAGAAACAGCATCATTTTTCAAATTCTGTGATATGCGTAGTCTCTACCAAGTATTACATTGTCCTTCACTCCTAGTGTTTGGCAAAATCTCATTTAGACTGAGAATCGACGATTGCGAATTGCCATTTGCTGATTGCCGTTTGCGAATTTCAAAAACTGTATCCTGTGAACACTGCGCATCATTTTTAAATTGATCGAGTAACTTCTTTTTTTTTGTCTCGACATTTTCGAAACGATGCACGGTGGATGCGACGCCGACCTCGGCAATGAATAATTTCTGTTAAATCGTAAATAATCGTAAACCTTATTGATTTTACACGCTTAGTGAACTTTATATTATATTACTGATTTTTACTTTAATCGTAAAAATGCATAGTTTTCGATTTTTGAAAGCCGTGTTTTCCACGAACCTTCGTTGGTCATGTACTAGTATAGTTCCATAAAGTTTTCAAAATTTGTCAATGTCAACTGAAAACTTTATTTATCGTATTCAAAAGCAATCTGAGCTCGGGATTTCGAAACTTGAGCTGCGACTGTTTCTGCGTACCGACACATAAGAATAGTACAACCAAAGAAAGATAGATTGTAAAGTAATAATGGAAAACGGATATAATAATGATATATATTTTTTTATATGCTATGTGTTGCCAAGGAGCGTACTCAGATGAAAATTTAACAAACTGTTCAGGTTTACGACGATGACCTTGTTCGCGTTAGTTATGTAGACACGTCATTTCAGTTACGAGTATTCGACTTTAGTTTATCTTTTTTTTTCGATTTAAGTGGACGAATGCTTTTCTTCGTGTATTTGCGCTGAAATCTGAAATGTGTTTTCGTTTTTATATAGTTCTTTGTTTATTTTTCTTGTATTATTTTCTTCTATATATACTTTTCTTTCTTCTACTGCCTCTCCCATTTTTAATTGTATTCTCCCAAAGCTTGTCAAAGCTAGTCCGCAAGTACCTAAGCAACTGAGGTCTCATTTTTTGTTTGTTTTAAAAAGCTAAGAGTTTTCCCGCTTTATATATACCCATAAAATTTTAGTTCCGTTTTTATATGAAAAAAAAAAAATTTATTATACCTACTATACATATTTGTATACACATACACACACTTTTAAAAAGAAATTATTTTAATCAACGTACCATTTTACATAATTAATGACATGAAATATTTGCTACTTATATATAATATATATTTGTCAAATGTATGAAAATTGAAAATACTTTATGATAGGATGGAAGAAAAACGAGCCTTGTAATAAGACAAACGTTCTCAGTTAACTTGTAAATTGTATCTCAGCATATCAGTACAATTTGTCTTTGCCTGCCAATTTACACAGGACATCCTATATTAAGGTATTCTCAGCAAGTATCACTTTGCAGTTGCCTGAAACACGTAGAACATTACATTCTTACGTGCGCGTAGGTTGCAATGCAATTAATAATACATTGCAATGCTCACAAAGCTCATAACACAATTTACCAAAATTGTAATGTTTAAGAATTTCATGTGATTTTGGAAAATGTTATATTTTTTATTTTCTGCCAGTTGTTTAATTTGTAATGTTGTTCTTTGTTCTTTTTCAATAAAGTAAGCAAATAAAAGATTGAGGACTTTTTCATTCACTTTATTGTAATTATTATTATTGTATTATTATTATTATTGTAATAACAGTATACAATCTGTGTAAAAAATTCTTTTTATAGCAATATGAGTTTCAATTCTCATTATAAATAAATTTATCATTAGGTATCATTTAAATTTAAAAAATGAATTTCAAATTTTAGCGCTAAATTAATCGTTTAGAGATCGATATGTATCGAATATTATGGCGCCATATTCAAATTACACATGAATGGCAAATGGCAGACGTGACTTTAGCCATATATATTCTGCTAACTTTCTGGACTTCTGGTATGTACATAAATAAATATGTAAATAAAATATATTCTGTACAGCAGTGGATTAATCTTTTTCTCATTGCTATTTGCTGTCCAAAATGTATATTTTATTTATTTATGTACATATGTATTACATATTTATACTAGACGGAATATATATTGTTAAAGCAGGTTAAAGTCACGTCTGCCATTTGCCCTAAATTTAAATACCATGCATATACGCGTATATGTATTTTAAATTTACTTTTTTCAACACGCGTCAGTATCAATGAATACACAATTTATTGTGTCAAAACGAAAATAAACGTATTATCAGGACTTCCACACAATTAATTGTAAATAATGACTTATCTGGCATATATTCTTGCTTGTATTTTATAGATATATCAAAAGAGACCAGAATCTAGATCCATTAATCCATTACAATCAATTACAAACGATTATAAAAAGGATATTTCTCTGCGATAGCACTGCAATCTGCAAAGTAGAAATACAAAACAGGTTTATCTCATCATAACTTTCCTTTTCCACAATCATGCAACGTTTCATTTAGTACATTACACCGCCTAGATGAAAAATGAAATATATATAAATGATATAAATGAATATCTTAACCTAAAAATTGCTCATCCAGACTCCTAAAAATTCTATGAATTACTCAACGACAGAGAAATGATAAGGATCGCAAAAACAATTTATTTCTCTTATCTTGGTGATGAGAGACTTTATTTATAATTACAATAATCTTAAATTAATCATAAACAAGTGAATATATAAGTTTCATTTCTTTATGGAAAAAGTATCTCAAAGGCAATATTTTACATGCGACAAGAGCATGTTATGTACATATTTCAACAACGATTTATCTCCCATTTCCAGATATTTTCTCCCTCGAGTGGTTCACGAACTCCATTCTGGGTCTTGATCATTGCGGTGCCTTGATCTCGAAGAAATTAAAGTTGAATGTTCAGTAAATAAGCAGCTTGATCTTCGTGTTAACAAGTGTTAAGTTGAAAGTTAAGTTTGGTTCAGCTAAGTTGGCTGAGTTTGACTAAGTTGAGCTCGTTGAGCTTCAGTATTTATTTCCATTGTTGACATTTCGTTGTTACTGATTGTCACATTATTTTCGATTCATGACGGTTTGTCAAAAAGGTGAACTTATTCAAACTACACAATTCTCAGTAGTCGAAAGCACAACTTTTATTAAAGGATTTATTATACGGTAAGTAATTAATCTCAAGAATTTCGCCAGCTGCATTTGTCAAAAATAACCTCTCTTGTATGCCTTTGATATATATTAGATTTCAATATTGGCAGCGAAATCAACTTTATTTAAGTGTAATTTCGTTATCTTGATTCTTTATAATCAAAATATTTATATAATTAACAATTAAATTATTAAAATTATGAAATAACTACATATGTATGTCACTCTAAGTGCTCTATATTATTGCAGCATGCTTTATTTAAAATATCGTAATTCATTGACAATGTACAGTGTTTTTGATGATTTCGAACTCAAATTTTGATTAGTTAAGCTACTTTGTGCATGTTCAAAAAAACTCTCAGGTAAATTAATCTCATTTTCGTAGTTTTTAATATTTTCAAAACTTTTTTTTGCTTATAAAAATATATATTTTTAGATTATTATAAAGTACAAATTACGCAGTCATTGCATCATATTTTTTTTCTCTCTATATGTAATTATATCAGAGAAAATTGCATGAACTTAAAAAATGATAACATTTATTATCACATTTGCAATTAATATTAGAGTAACCTTTTGAAATTAAGTTGACTGAGAAGTTAATAACACAAAAAATGAGTTATAAGTTTAGAATTCATTTGATTATCTTATTCTTTTTTGAATTCTCAGGTTATGAAAGGCACTGAGTACGAAAAAGTTTTAAGGTTTTATCACCACCGCCACGATGGTAACTAAAGTGCCGCAAGAATTTAGGAGGTACCAAAGAAATCGAAATCAGCTTCGTCATATTCTCAAGGAAACTCAACGAGTCCTCGAAATCATCAATGTAGAAAATATTTTCCCTGGAGGTATTACAAATATTTTAAACTCGAAAAACACAATATTGTTTAGAAGTATAACAAATTGTCATGAATTTTTTAATCTTACTAATTATTGCATAAAATGCTCCTCTTAATTAAAATTGTTTCTCATCATACACTTATCTCAATTTAAACCTCATTAGAGATGTAACAATTTATTTAAACGAGATTGACAGTGGTTCATACCAATTATTTACTCTATCTGTCTTCAACTTTTTTCTTATCCTCTCATATTAAAGTTTTATCATTGTCTCGAATTGAAGGATCTCTAACTAAATCAGGCTATCAATATTTTATTAAACTCATTGTGCCCTCAAGCCACAGCTTTTTTTCTTAGTTATTTGACGAATCACTCAAATAATTTTAATTCAATTTCCTTATACTTCAACTTTTATCAATGAAAGAAAATATTCTCTCTCCTTAATTTATTTTCTTCACTTTATGCATATGATCGGGAAACTTCGAGCAGCAAAACAACGATCAGAGAAGTTATCACGAGAGATGAATTAATTTATCAAGCAAAATAACAAAACATTCCTCATACTCTTATATACTACAATAAAACTGTATTTTTAAAATACTTTTTTAATCTAATTTTTCTATGAATTAAGTGATGAAAACTTTGAATTATATAAAATATTATTGATAACGCTAAAAATACTGAACGTGCTATTTATTTTTTAGATGAAAGTATTTGATATTTATCTTTCCATTTGATTTATTTTCCAGAAAATATCATTGAGGAATTGCTGCCTCCATGGACTCTGAACAAAATAAATCACATACTTGAAAACTGCCCGGCAATCGTAGTTTTCGGTCAAAATTCTAAGGCGAAAGCTGCCCTAGTGAATTGCCTTGTCGGTACCGACGTTCTGCCTCTAGTTTCCGGATCCTGGAGGTGGATAAAATTAGCCCACGGCCAGACAAATCACATCAGCTTAACCCTCGGTTTAGAATACGAAGTCGTCGAAAACCTACAAGCCAACGAGAAATCATGGAGCACTCTTCCCATCGAAGACTTAAATGAATCTGATAATCAAGACGCAAGCTGCCCAACTGTCCTTGAAGTGAAACTCAGCCAACCGAACCTAAAAGATGGAGTACAAATCTTCGTTGTTCCAGATGTTGGAGCTGTTAAAATACTAGCTAAAGGAACTCTTAGTATCTTGCCAATTTTCCTTTACGCTCTTGGAGAAGAACCTCTCACTGACCAGAACATCCAGGAACTTCGAGATTTAAAGGAAACATATCCCTATAATTCGGTTTTATTCGTTTCTTCACTAAGTCGTATTACAATGGATAGTTTTGACGCTGAACTAACTGAATCCGAGCAACACAGGCTTCATGTAGAATCGAACGATTCTTTTAGTCTTCCAAAAGATGAGAATGGCACCCATGTTGATAAAATAACTTCTTTAGGTCTCAACTGGCTCGAACAACTCACAAGTCTTGGTTTTCTAAGACTTCAGGAATCAGCCGAAGTTGACCGAGCGACTTGGTTAGTTGGAGGCGAATACGCCAACACTAGTGGTTTAGTGACCTCGTGCAAAAAGACAGATCGGATCCTCTTTTTCATTCGAGGCAGTCTCCAAAGCTATCTAGTCAATACCTGCAATTATCTTAACGAGGTTCACACCACGAGTCTTCGTAAATTCATTCTCATTGCTTTTGATATGGCGAGAGAAATTCAAATTACTCCGAGGAGGATTTTATACGCTCAACAGAAGGAAACTGAACTTTATGCGAGTCTCATGAAGGTTGTGAATGATAAGCAGGAAGAGTTGACAGAAATGATCCAGGGCATTATTCAGGAGATGAAGGACGAAGTCTCTGAAGCTTCTGTCGAAACTTTCCAATACCAAAGTGCTCCTTTTAATGACTCAGAAAGAAAGGAATGGTCCGCTACTGTCAAAGCAACAACATCTGAAGTTCAAAGAATCGTTCTAAGTCGCCTTGGAGAAAGAGTAGCAAAAGAACTCGTTAATTCTATCAACTGTCTTCGAGAAACCTTCTTTGGAACTCTCGAAAGATGCCTTCTAAGTCTCGAAAAGAGCTGTGAACATGACTCTAGTTTATCAGCGAGTGACGCCCTTCAACAAATTCTCTCTGCGGCTTACAATGTAGAATTACATAACTCCTCTCCATCGCTCATACATTCGTTTTTGGAGAGGCTACGTCAGCTTTTCAAAACGATGCCTTTACTCTGGTCGCCAACTCCGACCCTCGATGCATTTTGGAGGAGGAAGGTGACAATTGATATTCTCAATTCACTTTCTGCTGCGAGACTGGCAAGATCTATTTCTACGCAGTTTAAAGACAAGGTTAAATCCTCTCATGACACTTTTCAAACTGCCTTGAAGTCCTTAGAGAATCACTATTCCGGAAAGTTGGAAAGAACTGAAGAGCAGAGGGTCGCTATTCGTAAGTACCATGCTCCAAGGTTAGCAAAATTGGCTTTAGAATCGACTTCGATGTGCGATATGGTTCGATATGGGATTCCTTATCAGGGAAAAGAAATTGGAAGAGGGCAGTATGGAGTTGTTTTTGCTTGTGATGGTTGGGGTGGAGCTCCTGGACCTTGTGCTGTAAAGTCAGTCGTTCCACCAGATGAAAAACACTGGAATGATCTGGCAATGGAATTTTATTATACAAGATCGATTCCAGACCATAAGAGGATATTGAAATTGAGAGGATCGGTGATAGATCATTCATATGGTGGAGGTTGTGGATTTGGAGCTGCAGTGCTCCTGATTACGGATCGAATGACTAGAGATCTTTATTGTGGAATTCGAGCTGGGCTTTCCTGGTTAGAGAGGATACAGATTGCGATTGATGTCTTAGAGGGAATTAGGTTTCTGCATTCGCAAGGACTGGTTCATAGGGATATTAAATTAAAAAATGTCCTTCTAGATATCGACAATCGAGCCAAGCTCACTGATCTAGGGTTTTGTATCACGGAGGCTATGATGTCCGGAAGTGTGGTTGGGACTCCTGTTCATATGGCCCCGGAATTGCTTTCTGGACATTATGACAGCAGTGTTGATGTTTACGCTTTTGGAATCTTATTCTGGTACACCTGCGCTGGTCATGTTAGGATTCCTTATGCTTTTGAACAATTTCATAACAAAGAGCAACTTTGGAGCAGTGTGAGAAAAGGTAATTATTAAGGGGTGTGTTTAATTATTGAGGGGAGATATTTAATTATTTTATTTCAACTTCTAGGAATTCGCCCAGAACGATTATGTCATTTTGACGACGAATGCTGGAGACTGATGGAACAATGTTGGGCTGGAGAACCTTCTCGACGTCCTTTGCTTGGTGCGATCCTACCTGTGCTTAAATCAATACAACAGAAAGCAGAAAGAGGCAAGTCCTTGTCCGAACTCAACGAATCGAACCTAGAAGATACTTTTGCATCCGAGTCAAAAGACCCTGCACTAGCATTATCCGAACCAAACAATCAAAGGGGTAGGCTATCTAGTCCACTTCCTTCGAAACGTAAATCTTCTCGCCCTATGAAACCCTTTGTTTTCCCCATGACTAACATGTTCCATGCTAGCGCTTGCTCTAATTTTTATATTCAGTTACGAGAGTTTTGAAAAGTCTCTGTTTATATTTTATCATAGGAACACGCATGATGTGACCCAGTTTTCTACATGTTGAATTTCCCATTTGCCATAACTATTCCACATTCAGTATTAATCTAAAGACTGTTTCTTGCTTATCCATATTTTCCCAGAGCTCTGTAAATTACATAACTAATACTCTATTCATTGAATGCGAAGAAATTACACGAATTCGTAACAACTGAATCTCAATTTTATGGCATTTGTTCCACTTGCACTTGTTTTATAACATTGATTAATTATTATCCATTATTTATTAATTAAATCAAATTTTAATTTGTCACGATATGAAGAACCTTCGCGTGATAATCGGTTTTTATATTTATTGAATGTACAATCATTTTGATATTGACAATCATGATATACGTTTTAAAAACAAATTTTTTGATTTCTGGTAGGTACAAAGTGCCTTTTATTTCTAGAGAATTTGATAATTGAATAATTAGAAGCAGTGGTTATAACAGCGACGTCGAACGCGAGAAGCAAATGCAGAAATTGTATACTTTAATATTCCTATTGTTAAAATAATAAATAAATATTTATGCAAGTTTTTCCTGTCCTAGTTACTGTTTTTTATCGACCTCGAGTCTGCAGATTGATAGAAAAATCGCTGTTGAATGATCAGAAAAGGATGATGGAAAAAAATTCAAAGTCGAGTAACATTTTTTTTTTATTGCAGAAAAACATTTGGATAATCTGACATTCTATCGAAAACAAAGGTTCAGAAGGCTTCTAGCTAGGGAATTAATGGATTACAGAACTTAACCGATGTCCTTATTACTCTTGCATGGTACACTCTATACAATTTCAACATCCGCTGCAATTTAGATTACTCTCCATTATCGGTAAAAGAGTGCTAATAATTCATAGCAACCACACACTCATTTAAATTGTTGTGTACTATCAATATAAAATATTCCTAATGATTTTCAGAAGTAGGCTGAAGTTCAGTAAAGTTTGATAGTTATGTCTCATCAATTAATTGATTAAAAACAGTCTAACTTTCGCTATCTTAAATTTCCTTTTCACTTCTCTACTCTCATCTTCTGTACATCCAAATTTAGTAGTATTCATTTAAATGTTATATAACAGATTATTCAGTTTTTGATAATAAGTATAGAATTTTAAGACCCATAATTCTTTAATTTATAATGTCTTTTCATTTTCAGATGACTGTTGTTCGAAAATGGAATCCTAGAAAGAATAATTGTACATAATGGCCCTCAAGCTAAACTTAATTCATCATAAAGAAAACGTAGTTTCCTATGCGAGCTACTATGTTCATATGTATTATATACATATATATGTTTATATTTGCATTAAGAAGATATTTATGGAGGATAAACTCAAACTGACTGTGGGAAAAATAAAACTATCTAATCTTAGAGAACATTAAAAACATTGAAAGGCTAGAGACCATTGATAATAATACGTCATGGTGATTCATCAATCGACAGAAAAAACTATACAAAGATACAGTTTTAACTATTATTTGATCAGCGAAGTCAGATATTTATTGAGTAAAATGTAGAAATCTAATTTTTAGATTAGAACTTGGCTTCAATTCCCTGGATATTAATTAGGTATTTAATTTTTACAGTCGAATTTTTTTATTTGTACCTAATGATGTTTTCTATTACCAGCTACAAATTAGATTTCCAAAGAATTAGTTCGTAATATTCCTAAAATAACTAATGCTGAAGGGAAAAAATTGTAATTAGTTATGATAAACCAAAGCAGGTGTTTATAATTTTTTAATTATATTTATTTCCTAGGAAGGAGACAGTTTGATTTTGTAGAATAGATGATAAGAAATCATGAAAAAGGTATATAAAATTAATGAAATTATTCAAATTTACAGAAAGTGTTTTTGAGTAACATTTGTAATTATACAGGTTTAAAATGTATTTGCTTAGGAAAATTAAGAAAAATATGTATGTATCGAGATACAGTTAATAATCACGTTAAAGTCTGATTAGAAGTAAAATCTCTCTTATTAGTTATTATAAAATTGTATTAATTAGTCACTAATAGCCAGCAGTCTTCCAATTCTAAATCTACGATATAAACATTATATTTAAAACAAAGCTACAGAGTTTAAACACTATTTTGTACTTCGTTGAATAAACTATTTTACAATACAACAATATATAGGTAATTTCTATGTGTTTATTTTCTTTAATTTTTACAGATTTGGTACACTAATTTTATTTTTTTACAGTGTACTCAATGTTAATATAGGTTTTCAAATTTCGCGCATAAATGATTGGCGAATGAGCAATTTTCCCTCCAAAACATATTGAGACAAAAGTTGAGCACTGCCTTAAAGCAATGCCACCAATAAGGACTCCTTGCTCTACTGCGCATGCGTTGTGCTCGTCATATGATTGGTTGCTATTCGCGCGCAGTTTAAAATTTTGAATAACAACTAATCAGATTCCGAACGCGACGCATACGCAGTAGAGTATGGCGTTCGTTCGTTGGGAACCCTGCTTTAATTGAAGTGGAAATTTTTCATAATTCTTTTCATTCCTTTCCGTCGAACTGTTAAGGTGGCGAGTAGACAAAAGACAACTAGGCTGGGCTGACTAGGCATCTCACCGGCAGTGAAAGGACCACATGGATTTAAAGTTTATTCTATCAGGTTGTATTGAACAACGTTCGTTTGTTTATTAAGTGTTTTCGATGGCTGAATTAAAAATCTAGTGCATGGAATAAATACAAACCATTTTTGGGAAATTTTACTTCCCTCATTTCTGTGGAATCTATATTCAAGTTCGACTCGAAGACACCCAAATTTTCTGCATCATCTAATCAGTACAATTTCACTGAAAAAGGTATATATACTTGCAGATATTTGTATTAAAATGGTAAGCATCTTTATTTGTGCTACTGCATCTAAAATTATTTTACTTTTATCGATTTTGCACAATTTCTAGTAATTTGCACTTCGCGCATTTATTTCGGCATCGAATTTTCGAGAAAGAAAATATAGACGGTTGTGATAGCGTCCCGTCCTTCTCAAATATATATCCTTTCTCTGAATAAAATAACGGTCATTCATAAAAATGAATTTGTGTATAATACTATATGTTTTTATAACAGCTTCTAAAACTTAACCTAAAATTGATTTTTAAGTGATAGGATTTTCATTATTGATTTTTAAGGGTATGGGGAATTACTTTATGTCTTTAAGAATATACGTTACTTAACATATGAGCAAATTCAGATTCTGAGGGTTTTTTTTTTCACAATTTTTACTTTTCTAAACAATAATACTACACAGACATTTGTGCCCTAGTATCTTTCTTAAAAAAGTAAAAACTGCAACAAAAAAAAAATCGAGGGAGTCTGAATTTGCTCATATTTTATTTAAATATCTTTAATTTAAAAATGGTATTCGAATTGTTCTTCGCTGTAAATTTTCGATAATTCTCTTTTTTTTTTTTGTCGAAAAATCTACGTTTTTCTACTTTATTTTTTGATTCACATTTGGTAATTGTCTCAAGTTTAATGATTCCATGTGATCAATACTAATCCAGTCTCGGTGTGTTTGATTAATCATTATTGCACTGTTTCTTTTCTCTAGTGATTCGGATTGGATATCTAAATCATTTTGTCTCTTATACATATGCATAAGATAATGATAAAGAGTTAACAATAAACTCATATTAAATAACAATCATATGATCAAATTTGTGACTCTGTTTCGAACGTTTTCCATCGTTTTACCTGAAAAACATTTATTTGTTTGTCGATTTCTTCTGAATGTTCTCCCAGTTTGCTCCTCTTATGCAAAATATGAAACACAGGTGACAAATATCCACAACAAAAGGATTAGCCATTTTTATAGGATGAAATCCCTGGAATTGCATTATTTGTTGCTTTTCTTCAGTGGTGAGAAGAGATTGAAGGTAATCTTTCAGTCTTCAACCCTAATCTGATTGGCTCTATTGTGGGAATTAAATTTTATTTTTTTCAAACTCTTTATCCTGTTATTATATAATAATAGAGTTAAAAAATTCACTATATTATATTCACTATATTATATCACTTCATTGCACTTAATACTGGGTGGAATAATTATCATATTTTGGTTGTATTTCAATATGCATATAGTTAGATAGTTTTCCTCAACTTGCATTGAAAATTTTTTACATTTTCCACATATGATAATTTGCATCATTACGGAAGATTTTCACAGCTTGTCCATTTTGTTTGCGGTTCTTCGAAAATTAATTGTATATTGCTTGCAGAAGCATATTCTTAAATATTTATATTTTACTCTCGGAAGCCTTAAAAACTATTTTGCCATTTTTTATACATATGTGCTTAAGTTGAATTCAAAGCTAAATTTTGGGCTTCAATCTAATATAATTTTGAAACATCACTTCAAATTCTATTAAATGGATTATGACAAATTGGATACAGTATTTAAATGCAATATTTGATATTCGTTGAATGTTTATATTTACATAAAATATTTTCTTGTTGGGCATTCAAATTTACTACCATGAAATAAGGTTATTATTTCAACGTGTGTGATTGGTTAGACAATTTGACAATAATGTCCGGTCAATACCAAAAAATCACGCAATAATAAACCACTATAGTTGTATGCATTATTAGAAAAGGGCTTTAACATTAAATAATTAACGTGGCAGCTATGTATAGCATAAGTCCGAATAATTGTAAGTCCATACTCAACTAATGAGTGTAATATATGTGATCCTGCTGCACTGAAAAACTCAATCTGAATATTTCAGTTGGATGGACAAAGCAATAAAGCCCAGTTAAATATATGCACAACTGTTTTAAAATGTATCATTGATGCCTATACAACTTGGAGTTAACTTACGAGTTTGTGCAAATATTATTCATTACGAATTCACTTCTTAAAGTAAGTTTAATCAATCTTACGTTAAGATTTATATTGAGTTTAAATCTGTTTTCCCACTAGTTTTTTAAAGTGAAATATTTTTCTAAATGAATTTCATACTAATAATATTTAGATAAATCTTTAAAAAAACAAGAATTAAGCAATTAAAAAATATTTTAAAAGACTGTACACTCATCAAAATATTACACACCTTACTCAAATTAATTTTTGGAGCCGACCAGGCTAGAATTCACTTATGTATATAAAAGAAACACTTCAAACAATATACATTTTCTATTCTGAGGGTAAAATTTAAAAATTTAGTGTTAAATTACATAATTTTTTTCACCACACTTGCTGTATATGTATTATTTATTTATTTTGAAATCATTTTTAGTGTTCATTGTTTGACGTTCTATGCTTAAATGGACTAGCCATAAATCCTTCCTAACACTAATTATCGTGACACTTTGTTTCGTTTAATGAAGTTATCCGACGAAAAAAAAATATTTGTCAAAAAAATTTGACTTCATATATCCTTGAGTGTTGAGTGGGTCAGAGACGACCAAATTTTATTTCACCGCATAAAGGTGTTGGTAAACAACAGGATTTCACCAATTTAGAGATTTAAAAATCTTTACTTCATTGTACAGAGTATTTTGTTAGAAAAATGAAGCAGCGTTGATTATATAACAATTTGATGTATTCAATTGTTTACCTTTGATATTATTTTATAGTATACACATTAGCTCCTTTATTAGGAAGCAGCTTAGGTTGACCATGCTCAGCATGTGGCACATACCATGTTCTTTGCTTATTTTATGGAATTATAAATAGCTCCATTATTCTAAAAGAAATATTTATTATTTATTATTAAAATATCCAAAAAAGGATATTTTGGGTTCATAAATATACACAATTTTAGTTAATTTTTATAAATTCAAATTTCTTGATGTCAGAATAGAATCTTTATCCTCGAAACCTTCTTCTGAACCTTAATTAGCTCCATTATTCCAATAAAAAAATGTATTAAATCTAAGAATATCTTGAACAGAGTATTTTAGGTTTAGGATATTCATTTATTGAACTCATACCTAAATCTCATATCAAAACGGTTGAATAATCAGTTTACACAAACTTGTAGTTTACACAGTAGCTCCTTTGTTCTTAAGCAACAATTTTTAATATAAAATATTTATAACATGATTTTCTTATTAAGTAAATTCGAAAAAAAAACTTTGCGAATTTATTATTCTAACGATTTCCTAATTATCATGTAAAATTCATTCTTCACTTTAATTGCACCAATTTCTAATTCAATTCTTTTTCAAACATTTTCCATTGTAGTTGCTAAAAAAATTTTTTCGTATGCCTGGAAATGAATTAATACTGTCTTTAACAGTTAATTAATCGCATAAAAGGAGTATACTCTACCCGAATTCTTTACTGCCTTTCATCATTAGATAAAAAAAAATTTCATTGAATGTTTAATTTAGTTCATGAATCTTTTTCTAACAATTTCCATCGTTTTGCAAAAAAAAATTTCTTTTAATTATATTTATAATAACTAAAAAAAACTTTTCACTCATATTTATTGACAAATAATTGTTAAATATTGTAATCTCATTATGTAAAAAATTGTATTCTTTTATTCTTAATCATATTCACCCGATGTGATCAAGTCGTTTGATCAGATCGGGTATTAGACATGATAAGGGATATATCCTGTAATAGATGCACTAAAATGTTGTCCTGACTAGGAAATAAATGTATCAACTCATTCATAACTTCCTCGAAATGAACATTCCTCAAATTAAATAAATGTTGAAGTGTTATCTCGGTTAATTTAAAATTTGAATTTCGCGGATCGTTTCGGTAAGGGTTACGTCCCATGGATCCGGAATGCGCTACGTTTTTGCGTAAAACCATGAGAGTAAGAGAGACGCACTAATAATACCATCTGTCTCACTCTCATGGTTTTGTGCAAAAATGCATTCCGCAAGTAGAAAGAGAAAGAAGATAAGAAATCGCTCGCTATCTCTCTAATCGCGTTAGCTAGAGAGAACAGAGCGGTCTTTTCGACTTCTGTCTCTTTCTACTAGCGAGACACTTTCAGCCTATACCTTTTTTACCTTTGTTCTCATACCTCTATGGCGTGACACATGTATAATACATACGTACACAAACCTGCCCCCTGATATCGTCTGCAACGTTGACATTTTCGCTAACCTCAACCTGTTCCAAAGTAATGCATCTTTTCTGAATTACAATATTAAAATGTTGAAAACTAATATCTTTTATTTATAGTTCGCTATTTTATCGGATACTTTTGAAAGTGTCTTTTTAAATCAGTTTTTTTATTGTAGAAAAGCAATGAATTTGACATGTCGACAACTTTCAGAGATGTTTTAGCAACCTCGGCATCTATTTGCACAGTTTTGCAATTTTTGGCAGGAACGTGAGTATGAACGATATGAAGATATTTCAGACACAATATTTTTTAACTACTGACCTCGTAAAATCAACGCATCTCTTGGGATTTGCATAAAACCCAATGCAATTATTTAACTAGGCATCCTTTAATAATTAACTTTAGTTATATAAAATTCAGAATTTTGTTCACAGATTAGTATGCAGGAAGTTCGTAAAAAATGGTACTACGGGAGACACTTCTGGATTAGCCTTCGTAAGCTGTTTCATGTCGTAAGTTAATTTTTTCTATTATTTAGTTGTTGCATTTTTTCATTGACAGATTGTCAATAACTTATATTATATTATGATTATGATACATTTTTTTTTATCAATTTCAGATGTAGTCACTGGCTATGCTATGGTTTATTGAGAGATGATCCCTTCATAGTTATGGTGAACAGCTTCGGAGCATTGCTTCAATTATGTTACGTCGTCTTGTACATGCTATACAGTGTAAAGAAATCAACAATACTAAAGCAATTTTCTGTGGCAATGAGCTTCGTCACTATCATTTACATCTACAGCATTTTTGAATCTGACAGAGCACTGGCTACACAACGAATAGGTTTCCTTAGTTGCAGTCTGACTATTCTCTTCTTCGCATCACCTTTAACAATGTTGGTAAGGAATAAAAG
The DNA here is from genome assembly GCA_900474325.1 of Synergus umbraculus. NCBI lineage: Eukaryota > Metazoa > Arthropoda > Insecta > Hymenoptera > Cynipidae > Synergus > Synergus umbraculus. The sequence continues at coordinate 213,327 of UCOK01008673.1, forward strand.
AATTTAACGTATTTACTGATAAACTTAATTATACATATTCTATTTTACATTTGATATACAATTCTATTTTATTTTTGTATTACAAGTTTGAATGGCAAGAAGTGTTGCCACTATTTCAATTTAATAATGATGAATCTTCTTTCTTTATTATTCAGGCTCACGTGATAAAGATGAAGAGTGCCGATAGCATGCCGTTTCCAATCATAATGGCCGCCTTGATTTGTTGCTGTCAGTGGTTTGCTTATGGCTGTATCCTGCAGGATCCATTCATCCAAATTCCGAATTTCTTGGGCATTATTTTATCCGCATTTCAACTTTCTCTGTTCTTGATTTATCCAAGCAAGAGATCAGACCAAGTACATTTTATATAAGACACACTTCCGCCGGAAGGTTTGAATTCTCCCTGTGAACTTTAGATTTCCGTTGACGAAATAACTTTAAAAATTTAAGTCTTATCTATTATTGACTTAAAATATTCTTAGCAGGTACTTAAGGTTTGAGTATTTATATTTATATAATGTAATATAAAAGGAAAGTGGTTAATTCAAATTGTTCGGCGGTTGCTAATGAATGCGTGGGGGATTGAAATGCATGGTGTGATTCTGCAATTTGCAAATTATGAGTTCCACTTTCACTTATTATGCAGAAGTTCTATTTAATAGGTCGACGTAGAGATTTTTGTGATATTCTATTTACTATAACGAGATATTCAACAATTATTGTTTCCAATGCATTCCTGTGAGATCTAGCCCTCCACCAACTCCATGTGCTCTTATGCTATACCACATAGTACACCAGCTGCATCGAATATATCAGTCATAATAACTAACTATGTACTTCACCGATAAGTTATGTTTAAGATTGCTTATGAGTACATTTGAATAAGTGCACAGTTCCCATGTAAAATCGATGAAGAATTACAAATTTTAAATTAAAGTTTTATTTTAGTAGACACTTAACTTTGTTATTAGAAGCGATGCATCAGGCCTCAAAAACTTAAACTGTAAGCTATGTTGGTGCTATTTAAGTCTAGTGATTTAAGGTTTTTATAATTCCGTTCGCAAATTACATGTCAGATAAGCTATTGTAAATATAATTTTCATTAGAATTTCACAGAAATGTTCTCTGACTGATAACGAATATACTTCTGACTGATGTTCGCAATAGTACTTGTAATATAAAATTATAATAGCGCTGTGGAAATAAATATACGCGTATTACGTGTATTTTGTCATAAATAAAAACATTAATATTTATATACCATAAAACAGTGAATTTATTTAATTATTTTAATAGTAATATAAAAATACAGCTTTCTAACTCTATAATAAATAATATTCAAAGTATATTAAATACTTATACTATAAATCTCTTTCTACTATTGTTTCCTTTTGACTGTTACACATTTAAATCTTGCACTTAATTGGATAATATTTTCTTTACAAATGATACAATTAATTTATGCAGATATGCAATATTTACATAATATACGAGTACACAAATGAGTAATTTATTATAATTCTTTATCATTTTGTCAAGTCACACATTTACTCATTTTGCTCTCTAATATAAGTCTTTCTAAATTAGAAGAGATCGAGACTCCAGATTCCGTTATCACTAAACCTAGAAAATTTTTACGAAGTCAATCTTAAAGCATAAAATAACCAAATTTATTGAAAAACAATGGTCTGGAGAATAGAAACTTTTTCTAGTTTTAGTTTTAAGAAATACAATACGTAGTAACAAAAGAGCATTTCTTAAATACAAGAAATGCTGGGAAGCACGTTTTAACTTAGATTACTTACATATTAAACGACATTTAACTACGTAAATTCGCAGAGATGACCGCAACCAGTTGGACATTGACGATTTGAATTGAACCACTCTGCCATGTGAACCACATGACCTCCATGTGTACAACCTTGACACCACGAATATATACCACGAACAACCTGCAAAGTTTAATTTCATTTAGAAAAAAATTATTTTTAGAAAAAAATTTGATTAAATACACTATTAAAAGTTAAATCCTTAAATACAATTAAAAATAAGTAAATTTCTGACACTAGTTTAAAACTGTTACTGTCTCTTTTCGATAGTATGTAAAAGTTAATTGAGATGTACCTGGTGGCAGATGGAGCAAAGAGCATGTTTCGACGTATGACATCGATCACATAACCATGCAGCTCTTTGTAAAGGTTTGGTACAATTTGTGCAACACGCATGAATAGTAGTTGATTGTTGATTTAATTGTGAGACTGAAGGAATCCAGGCTAATTGTATTATCTGAAATTTAAAAAATGGTATTTAGTTTATTTAAAATTTAAATTAATTAGATATGCAATTTGAATTTAAAAAAACAATTACCTGAGTAGTAACTTCCCAAAGCCTGAATTTTCCCAGCATGTCTATATACTCAAGGAGCCAATGTTCCTGAATCGCAATTTCAATATTCAAGCTCTTTCGTCTATCTCCAAGAGCAATTAGAACAGAAGCGGTTGTCTGAATGTCTCTGAGAGCAGCGTGATGTTTCAGAGCTTTTTCAACAAGGTGAGTTGGATCCCAAAAAGAAGGCTTAGGAACCGAAGTTACTATCAACTGGCAAGGTTGATCTTCAACCATTACAGACACTGAATCGTCGTTGATGTCTGGAGAGTGATTAGGAAATTGCTCTGGAGGTGGCGACCTGTCCTGGATTTCGTGACGAAGCGGGAAAGCTTCTTTTGGAAGAGTCCAATCGTTGTCGTTATTTATCATGTTGTCGATAAAACCACTCGTGAATTCCATATGCACCGGCTCGAATTCACCTTCTCCAAAAAGAAAATCGCCTTTTTGTTGCCTCTTGTTGCCCGGGAAGGATCTTCGGTAAGCGCGTTCCGAAAAGTGTCTAAAAATAAAAGATAAGAGTCCCTTTTATTGTAATTTAAGTAAAATTGATGTAAAGTAAATATTGAGAGTATTATTTTGAGTAAGTAATAGTTAAATACCTGGGCAAAATAGGGCCAATAAAATTCTGATTGTCTGGTGTCTCATCAGTTTCAGTTTCATCATCTCCTCCACTTATAATTCCAGGAGCTTCACCTTGAATCGACTTGACATCGTTATCGTGCACTAAAAATAAGTTTATTAGATAAAAATAGTTCCAATTAATTTTTTTTTTATTTTGGGCATTTAAAATTTCGCAGTTACACTGTTATATTTAAATACCTGTATTTGACTGGTCGAGAGAATTACCCAAATTAATTTGAGTCAAGTTTAACGTATTTACGACGTCCTCTTTCGTTACAGTTGGTGGCGTTTTTAAAATATTACCTAGTGGATTCGCATAGAGAGTTTTTATAATGTGCCATACGGTGCTCACCTAAAAAGAATGTTACTTATTGATTTATTTAACAAACAAAAAATGGAAAATTGTGTGAAATCTAAAAAAAGTAGAATATAGTATATAAACTGACATCATTTCTACCAGCTTTGCTAGCAACAACTGCGTTGTGATCACAAATGTCGTTCAGTCTTCCACTCAACATATATCCTTCTGCACAAGCTTTGAACCATTTTGGTTCTCGAGGAGCATTCATTGTGAATCTATGCATCATACTTGAAGCCAAACAAAAAGTATCATTGCTAGCTGGTGTCTTTCTGCCAAAAAGAAAAAATTATATCAGTCGATTTCTATCATTAAACATAGATATTAAAGATATTGAAAAAGTGCTACCTCATGATATTAGTCAGTTGTTTTATTGCAGTTGGAGCATTGACATTTATTTTGCAAGCATATGCAATATCGCCTTTTGGATTCAGCGCAACTGCTTGTGGATTCGCTTTACTCGCAGGTCTTGTTGCATTTTTGAAAACGTGATGGTATAGAGTGCAATCCTGGAGAAATAAAATATTTTGAAAAGAAAAAAGACTGTTAATAATTTAAATAAAAATGATTAGTAAATTAAAATTTGTTCTCTTTAAAATTGAATTGAATTTACCCTGCTTGTGGACAGAAAGGATTGAGGATCTCCTCTCCAAGCAATACCGGTAGCGACGTCCTTGTGTTCATTAAAGCTTGCAAAAGGAATATAGGGTCTTCTGATGTCCCAGACGTTGATGCTGCAGTCGACAACAAGAGCACAACTTGCTATGTGAAATTTTCTTTGTGGTCTCCATTTGATTCGACCGACTGAGGCTATCGTATGAATCGTATATTCACAAGCTGGTTTTGTTGATAAATCCCAAACCTAGGTTAAAGAGCAATAACAATTCACATAAATTTCACTGAGAAAACAAGGAAATAAGTAGAAAACCTTATCCAACCACATGAAATTAAAATGTACTCTAATTTTTAATACTTTTATCGTTTTATCCCTGGAAGCAGTTGCCAGCCAATTAGCTTCAGGATGCCAATCACAAGCAAAAATTGGTCCACTATGGGCTGCAAAATGCTGGAAATATCGATCAGGTCGACGTAAATCCCATTGTTGAACGTGACCATTTTCTGAAACTGCTGCAAAGGTGTGGAGCTGATGTGGTGAGAATTGAACATCTCGCACCGATTCTGTGTTACTAATAACAAAATATTAAATTTTCCAAATATCAATTTTCTGAATCTTAGATAAATGATAAAGCTGATTTTAATGTTCATTTTTTTACCTATAAAATGTTTTCGCTGCTTCTGAAATTCTTACATCAAAACATTTCATTGTACCATCTTGTGATCCTGATATTAGCCACATAGGTTCGGTTATGTGAAAACTAACTTTATTTACTGTTCTTTTATGATCTCCAAAAACATGTTCTTGCTTCGATCGAGATGATTTATTTAAATTCCATAATACAACAGCTCCATTCGTTGCTGCTGTGGCCAATATGTGATCTGCAATAATTTTATTAATTTTAATTATAATTTATTAATTAAGGATTCGAGTATTTATTGTACCGCTAAGCAGCTTAAAGTCGAAACTTGAAATTTATAGAAAATATTATAAGTTTTAAGAGTTAACATTAAAAACAAGTGTGGAATAGATTCATTTTTTGAATATTTAAACTTACCGTCTACAAGATTCCACGCAACATCGTTACATGAAAAATTCAAGTTCAAGTTTTTTCCTACTCGAAGATTAGTTGTTTCCTCTAATCTGTCCTCGTGTAATGTAAATATTTTAAATACTGTAACAAAAAAAAAGATGATCAGCAAAAGTTTCTTGTAATTCTTCCTTTTAAACTTAATAATTTGAACAAAAATTCAAACATTACATAGTTTTTAATTATAAGATTGGTTTTCTCACCATTTCTACCAGCAATAACAACTTGACTATTATCCTTATTGAGAGCTAAGGCATTTGCCGGGCCTTCCTGTGTTACAAATGTAGTTTTCGAAGTCATGTTGTCCCTTTTTTAATTAATATTCACTATATTTAATCGTAATGAACACCTTTTTAAGAAAACGGAGACCTGAAATATTTAAAATGCTCCATTCACATATTATAAACTAAATAGAACATTTGGAGCAAATGTCAATAAAACCGGAAAACTTCGTTTCTATGTTTATTTATTGTTGATTTTCACTACCACCTTGTATTTGTTTAGAAGTTACAATGTAAAATTGCAAAAAGGAAACAAAGATTTAAGTTACATAGTTTATATCAACATGTAATTGTATTATGACACTAAATTTGCTTATTCTTCGATGACATAATTAATCTTATCACGCACTGTTATTTAATTGTTATAACGAAAGTTAATTGCAATAAGAGTTTAAATGCAATTTTAAAGAACATATTTAGGCAGAAGTTATTCAGATTTTCAGGTTATCCGATGTTTTGATCCATCAGCCATTAGAGTAAATGGCAGACGTGACTTTAGCCATATATATTTCGGAAACTCTCGTAAATAAATAAATAAAACACATTTTGGTCAGCAGACAGCAATATAAATATAAATATATTTATATTGCTATATATACATACAATATTTGTAGTAATTGTATTTTTATACTTTGAAACAAAATAACATATTTGTATTTGAAAAGATTTTGAATTTAGCGCCAAGCACATTAGTACCAACCTTTAAAACTAAAAACATTTCGGACGAGCACTCCTGTCACTTCTGTAGTTAGGGACCCTGAATTTTTCTGTTATGCAATCGGCAGTCTACTGAAATATAATTCCACCTCGTTTTTATTGCAAAATAATTACGTAAAAATGGCAGCAAGCAAGATCACTCTCATTGTGAGTATATAAATTATACATTATATCCTGGGATCAAAATTGAGTCGAAATATCCTATTATTTGACAAGTTTCCTTACATTTTTAAAACTTAACCTAAAATTCTCTTCTTTCGATTTTTAGGCCAGATCTTTTTCATCTGCTGCTGCAGGGACACAAATGATTAAGGTGAGAAATTATGTTAATAGAGTTTATGGATTATTTAATAATTTATCAACTTTTCACTCAAAATTAGTTATGGGGCTGATGCCAAAGGTCTGTCACTGATTGGTATATGATAAGGATTTCGTTTTTTTTTTCGCAGCCCCCTATTCAAGTTTTTGGTTTAGAAGGTCGATATGCCACTGCACTTTTTTCTGCTGCCAGCAAACAGAAAACCCTTGATAGTGTCGAAAAAGATTTAATCAAATTGCAGGTGAGATTTAAGAATCTTCTAAGAATTTATATTTAAATATAATATTTGTAACTCTTGTTATACGATATTCTAATATTCTTTCAGGGTTTAATGAAGACGGACGTAAAACTTGCAGAGTTCGTAAAGGATCCATCGATAAAACGCAAAACAAAATCTGAAGCATTAACTAAAATTGGCGCCTCTGCAAAATTAAATCCAGCAACGACAAACCTTTTGTGTCTGCTCGCTGAGAATGGACGTCTGAGTAAAGTTAATCAAGTAATTAACGCTTTTAAAATAATCATGGCAGCAAATCGAGGCGAAGTCGTCTGCGAAGTAGTTACTGCAAAACCTATGGACGCAGACACAAAAACAAAACTCGAAAGCACCCTCAAGTCGTTCTTATCGAAAGGCCAGACGATTTTGCTTACCACCAAAGTCGATCCCTCCATCATCGGTGGAATGGTTGTTTCCATTGGCGACAAATATGTCGACATGAGTGTATCTAGTAAAATTAAGAAGTACTCTGATATCATCACCAGCGCTGTTTAAATTTTAAAATTAAATCTGATGTTTACTAGTTACTGTAAATTGTGGTCTACATCATAATAAAATGCTCTTAGATGTTGAAAATTACGTGGATTGTCTTGAGATGATGACCTCGCTGTCAAAGATAATCTTTCAAAATCGAATTTAAAATTGAAATAATGACATCTAAAATGTAAACACCAAGAAATAAAATTCATTGTTTCAAGATCTAGAAAGTATGTTTTTACCAGGTACATATATTACAGAATGAAGAATAGGAAACTGATAAAGAACACAATTTCGTATACAACCGTCAACTTTATTAATATAACATACAATCTCCTAAATATTAAAATCTAATATTTACGTTGTTACTCTTATAAATAAAAAGAATTCTCTAATAGATCTAGAAATAGAATTAATCTAAGAAACTCACAATCAGTTGCCCATAACAGTATATAAATTCTCAATAAAAAATTGAAAACACACTCCCAATTTAATAGTCAAGGTTATAAGCCGAGAAGAAAATTGATTCAAGCCTGAAATAATAAAAAAAAAAAATGGTAATCTCAAAATAAGGAAACAAAAGTATAAATCTGCAAAATTGAAATTAATTAGCGCACTATTTGCGGGCATCTGAAATAATTTCTAGACTAGAATTTTAAAAAGAAACAATCCATACACGTGTAAAAGGGGTTTTCGATAATTCAGAATCAGTTTCGAGAACTGGAATTGAATTATAGATATACGAATTATTCTACAACGGTGTAACTACAGATTATTTAAAACCTCATTTTACACGTAAAGACTCGAAGTCGTATTTTTGTGTTCTGGATCCATTTTTGTCAGAATTCAATTCAACGACTTAAGATAAGCAGCGTCGAATAAATCGAGCTCGTTGGTGAGGTAATTGGCCTTGTTTCTCAACACCTTTGCACTTGTAGCTGCTTCTTCGAGAGTTCGAAGAGTTATGGCTATTTTTTTAAGATCCACGTCCATTTCTGAGGTTGCCTCGTCCACCAAATGGCAAAGACGAGCAAATGTGCTCGAAAGTTCTCTGCAAAAAAATATTAATTAATTGAGAGAATTTAAAATCAAAACATTACATAACGTAAAATTTCAAATAATAAGTGTTTCAACATAAAATATTTCAATACTTACTGCTGGACTTGGTGACTGCAATTTGCAGAAGTGAGATCCACAATGAGTTTCAATTTTTTAGTTGCATGATCAACATATTGTCTTTTAAATTCCCGTTCTTTTGCGCAGTTTGTCCAGGTTAATCTTTCGTAGAGATACAAAGTACCGTATATTGCACCAGTAACTGCGATTAATCTCCATCCGACTGTTTTCAACATCTAGAATAAATAAAATTTTATAACTAAAGGTTTGATGTAGAATTTCGAATAAGAATATCTGAATTTTTCATTTTTGTCTTAATAATTCTTAAAATAGATCAACTTTTAATCCTATTTTTTAAGTTTAAACACAATAAAAGTATGTAAAACAATTAATTAAAAATAAGTTTCCACTTACAAATCCAGCGACAATTAATCCACCCATTGTGCCTTGCGAAGTTATCGAAGCAATTGCGACTCGTGAAGCCAACGACCAATCATCTTGCCTAGTTGGAAAAGAAGTCACACTCGTAACGAACTTCGAAGAATCTATACTATCTGCAGGAGAAGCAATGTATGGTGGAATCTGTAATAAAAATAAATTTTAAATTATCCATTCTGAGATTAAATGAAAAAATTATTTAAAATTGATTCAACTTACATCCTGGGGATAATTAGCGATTGCCACTCGTTGATTCTGTTTACCAGCGAACCTATTAATCATAGCAGTAATACCCCACGAAAATCTGAATTCCAAATCCTCATGAAAATCAGCGCAGAGATTATCGCAGTTGAGTCTGTATAAAATTTCGAAGGGTTCTCTACGGGGAAGAATATTCATCGACATTTGCTTTTTGTTATCGGGAAGCAAAACTGACATTCGTTCAGTCATTTCGCGTTGTGAATTTTCTATGTTCATAGCCAATGCGGTACTGAGTCGAGCTCTTAAATTCGACCCTAAAAAATACAGAAAAAATAGGAATAAGTTTAAAAACTTCAAAAGTTAAAGTAAATTGAAATTTACAAAATTTACCTAAACCGTTTTCAACATGACAGTGAAGCTCGCGTTTATAAACATTTAAAACCAAAGGTTCAGGATGGAAAGGAACACTAAATTCATCTACAAGAGCCGAGAGTCTGCGAATTTCGTCGCTCAAAGCTTTCGAAACTCGTTGTTCGACATCTTCGACCATGTGATGAATTTTATCCTTCATTTCTTGAGTTAATAACATAAGTTGTTGCTCCGTAAAGTTTAGTTTGTCATGGACTTCTTTTTTACTGTTGAGCTGTTCAGCTCGCATTTTTTGGGTCCGTTCGAGTATTTCATCCAGTGTTTGTCTAATCTCGCTGAAACATTAATAATTTCGTTAAGTAATCTATTTGTTCATACATATAATGTTTCAAGTAGTATCTTTTACTAACGTAGCAATGTGCTTTCCACGCTGCGAATGTTGTTCGAATTTGGTTTTCACAGCTGACTTTGAAATACACTCTTCAAACTTTCTTTCGAAGTCTTGAAACTCAAAATATCGATTTTGGAAACCGTCTGCGAGTGCTCCATCTAAAAAATTAAAATATTTAAGTTTGTAAAAAGAAATAGGCGATGAAAATTTAAGAATTAATCAGGGATTTTTAAATTATTTAAATGAACTTACTGTGTGCGGGATGGCCTCGTTGTTCCTCTAAACGAGCTGATAAAGTTTCCTTTGCAGATATAAAGAAAACGCGTTCCTCCGCGTCTTTTGGATTGTAAACTTTCAATTCCTTTGATAGGAAATCGACTGCACGTTCTTGATGCTGTGCTCTCACCTAAAAAAACAATAATAATACATTTTACTAAACCTAACTATAAATGATAAATTATAAATTATTCGTGAAATGAAAACACTGCTCAAAGCAAAGTAGCACTAATCTTTTAAATTGAAAATATCATCACCATTTTTAAGGTAAGAGATCTATTCTTTAAAAACTTAATTTGAAATCTAAAATTTTGTGCACGATCGACAAAAATCTAAGTTTGTGCATTGCCTTTGCAGAGCAAACTCATCAAAAGGAGATACTTACTTCCTTTTGTTCATCGACCAGCTAAGAGATAAATTGATCATCATGTTTATTTTAGAATTGAGGGACTACTTTTACACGAAAATTATTGCTATCCAGTTTAATTTTAAACCATAAGTGTTTTTGAAACAAAATAAACGGAACTAAATCTAAGTTAATAATCTAGTACGTAAAATAAACGTGATTAAATAAAATACACAGAAAATACTCTAATTTACCTCATCTAAGAAGTCTGGTTCGGAAGCAGAAGCATCCCATCGATTATTCAAAATGAAAATGTTCGGTTTCGATAGTTTCGTTGATACTTTGTGAAAGAAGTTTTTTTCCTAGAAAAAAAATAATCCTGAATGTTGAATTTGTTCTTTGTAAATAATTGTATTTTTCATATTTAACTCATTTTGAAGACATACTGTGACCATAAGAGTGGATTCAGCATTTGCAACAAGAACAAAAACGTCTGCATCCAGGCAGTGTTTATCTATCCACTCATCCAAATTCGGAGTTACATCGACTCCAGGACTATCAACAAAGACTACATCGTCCCTCAAAAGTAGGCATTTGTCCTTTGGCCAAAATATTCGAACCAATTCGCTTTCAGAAAGTTTTCCTTTGCATAAAGCATGTCCAAGTTGCCCAACCGACTGAACTGGTTGTTTTTCTGTAGAGCCTTCTGTTACTAAATATGATTCATTATTTTCTGAACCTTCAACTTGAAGAAAGCAATTTGTCGTGTGTCCAATACCACTAGGTAATATTTTATCACGCAACATCGCATTGATTACTGTACTTTTTCCATTGCTTGTTCTATAAAGAATATGCTTTTATGAATTTCGTGTACTAATTTTTAGACTAATGCTGATTAATATTAAATTTACCTTCCGAAGAAAGCAACTTTCATGTGATCTCGTCTGAGAACATCTCGAATTCCTTGAATTTTCTGGACATATGCAGTGACTTTTGTTGCCTCTTCCGCACTGATGATTTCTCTATCATCTCGAAGAGCTGAAAAAAATACATAAAGATTATTAGAGGGAAAACTCAAAGAAAAATCAACTACTAAAGTCAACTTTTATGTAAAAGTAGACTTACATTCCATAAATCCAACCGTATCTTGCACATAATCTTCTATTTCTTGGAAAATGTGGTTGATCTTTTTCTTGGCCTTGACGAAAATCTGTAGAGGTGAATTTTCAGTTCTAGCATCATTCGAGCGATATTGACTTTCGACTCCAATCATTGACATTGTGCGGTTGATATATGCAGCCATTTGTATTTATACTTTACAGTAAGACGAGATACTTAGCAAAATAATGAAAATAAAGTGCAAGGTAGATTGGACAGAATTCTGATGCAGTGCACGGCATGCGGGATCAACTGAAATCAAAAGAAAAAGCAGTGTTTGAGCATAACAATACATTTAAGAAAAGGATTTCTATTTCTACTTTATAGAAACTATGCATTTTGTAACAATATACATTAAAATACTTCAATTGTGTGCAAATGTGTAAAAAATACATCAAGAAAATATACATAACTATTTACATTTTTTAATCTATTCTATTTAAACCGAAAGTTCCAATTGATTATAGTCAGACATTTTTTTACACAAATAAACTTTTCTAATTTTGTTATTTCAATTGTATAGACACGTAACGAGTACCAGAAAACTATTCTTCAAAATAATTATTTTAAGTTTACGTAAATATTTAAATTTTTTAAGCTAAGAAAATTTTGAAATTATAAGTTAAATCTTTTTCCTACTCTGTTTAAATTCTTTTGCAATTAAAAAATAAAGTAACAAATAGAATCATAGAATAAAAGTCACCAATGCATCGAAATGTATAAAACGCAATTTTAAAGTGACCCAATCTCATCATCATAATAATACATAGTGCAAAATCCAACTAAAGAGCAGAGAAGAGATCAAATATTAATATTTTTGGAGATGATCTAGCCTTGAGATTTCGACCAAATATGAAATTCAAATTCTTCCTAGCTAAAAAATAAACTTAATAAACCCTAAAATGATTCAAGCTATAAACTAAATAGAGCTATAAACTAATAGAAAATAAATACGTGAAATAGGTACTAATTCAACAATAAACACTGATTTTATAAACCTGTTTCTTTTCTGACATCGAGTTGTCTATCCATGAAATTTCCGAGCGTTGACACTCACGTTTCCCACTCGCCTGAATGAAATTACAACTGAAATATTTTACCTAATATTATTTTTCTACGCGAAATTATTAAAATCTACACATTTTATCTGACGTAATCCCAGATTTGCGCAGTGGACGAGCAAAAATATAAGCGCACGACTGATCAGAATTTTCTAACCTATATTTTTACCGAAGTGTGTTATATACAGTATCACTGCCAGAATACACAAGGATTGTTTGTGTTTTAAGAACTTACATATATTTTAGGATAGAAGCTTTTTAAGCTGGCTCAGCACAAAATGTAATCATTTGTGAAAATTGGAAATTTTCCTTTTTGCCGTTTTTGCTTTCGGATGTCAGAAAAACCGAATGAGAAAAAAATGCCATCCACACGGTGGCCTCAACTCGAGCTCCGTACTCTACTGCGCATGCGTCGTACTCGGTACCTGATTGGTTGCTATTCGCGCGCAATTTGAAATGCTAAAGAATATTATTCATTTCAAATTACGCGCGAATAGCAACCAATCAGATACAGAGTGGAGTGCATGCGCAGTAGAGTATGGGGCTTCAGTTGACCAGTTGGGGCCACTGCATCCACAATCCTCGTGATGCATTCCTTCTTGCATTCCATGCATTCCTTCTAGTTTTATCGATCGGGAAGTTTTACCGCCAATTTCAAATATTATTTATGTTTTTTACTGTTTTCTAGAAGTTACACTATTTTTTTATCTATTTCTTGAAAACTATAAACTAATTTAGAAGAAATTATACACAAGGCTTGGCATATTCTAACCAACAAGCAATAAAAATATGTTTTCAACAGTTTTTTACACTATAAATACGACATACATATATTTACTTGTTAGGGAAAAAAGAAAATTCCTGAACCTAGTGTATAGGAAGTTTTCATGTTAACCTGCAAATGGCTAAATGGCTTCCCTGTCAGGGTCTTGCTTGAGTTGAGTCACAGAGTCAGTGATTAATGGAAGGAAAAAGAGGGCAAATTGTGCTCGCATAAAATCGGAAACTATTTTTCTATAAAATGGATTTTAACGTAAAGAAATTGGTGAAAGATGCAGGAGCTGCGCTTAGCAGAGTTGTGCAGGTAAATATTTAATCATTTTTCAGATTTATCGAGTCTTGCTTTCGTGAAATCATTGTTTTGTGTGTGGGTGTCGAATACCACTGTCACTTCTGACATTTTCTACTTTGTTAAGAAGCATAACTCCCTTTTATCGAATTATAACTTGTCATTTTCTATTTCTCTTGTAAGTATTTTAATATCAATCATATTTATTGGTATATTAAATGAATCGTTGATTTTTTTCTGAAAAACCTTGATTCGAATGTTTTCTTTTTGTGTTGGAGTGGGTCGAGGTGATTGTTTACATTTTCTTTTTAATGTTACTGACGTTACTGCCTTTTAACGGGGTCGTGAGAATGGTGAGAATAATCAGAATATTAACTTTCATTCTTGTGGTTTCTTAGCTCACCGAGGAGACTCTTGGAACTTCAGAGAAAACTGAGCTTGATGCTCATTTTGAACACCTGGCAGAACGAGCAAATGTTACTAAAACTTGGACTGAAAAGATTCTTAGAGATATGGAGGCAATGCTTACTCCTAATCCTGGTACGAATTTGAAAAATGTTTGTTTTTATGCTCTCAGACTTTTCGAGAATCAATTTATTCTAAAAAAAAAATTAGCTTGAATATCTGTTCAAGTTTCGTTACAGTTGATGATAACCTTTGACCAACTTTTAATCTTGAAAATTATTCTTGTAGGAAATAGAATTGAGGACTTCTTTTACGAAAAAATTGATAAAAGGAAGCCAAACAGACTTAGTAATTTGGAATATGTTGGTCAGGACATGATTGATGCAGGGAATGAATTTGGTCCTGGCATCGCCTATGGTTAGCATTTAATTTATTTACATCAAATTACTATAATTTAAATCGAATCTCAGAAATATTTTTTTCTGATTACAAAATAAATAACAGATTTTGTTTAATTTTACATTGAATTTTAGGCAGTGCCTTAATCAAAGTTGGTCAATGCCAACAAAAATTGGGTCAAATCGAGAGGGACTTTATCGGAACATCTGCTAATTGTTATATTCAGCCTTTGAGGAAGTTCCTCGAAGGTGAAATGAAAACTATTAGCAAAGAGATGGCGATTCTAGAAACCAAACGGTATAACTTAATCTTCAAAAAATTTAAAGCATATTTAATCTTGAGTTTAAATCTATCTTTTAAATATAATATATTCTTTATTGAAATGTAAAATTCGCTCCCATCTAGGCTTGACTTGGACGCATGCAAAAACCGCGTTAGGAAGGCGAGAAATATGTTGGGACAACAGAATGTAAGTTCTTTTTAAACTTTTTAAATCAATTATTACTCATTTAAGTGTTGTGTACGTTTACTATGTGCTTTGTTTCGCCCATTGCTGCGTAACATAGGAGAACGGTGTTTCGCCTGAAGTATTACTTGATCAGGTATTAACAATAAAATATAAAAAAAATAGAAAGAAAATTATATAGTTTATATACCTGTATTACATATTTTGGAACGATCTTCATCACTTTAATCAGAAAATTTCACCAAATTTATTATGTAATTAAAAACATAACCCTGTTATTTTTAAACACTGTAGTTTAACCCCTTGATTATAGTCAACTGTTATTAATTTAAAAAATGCGAAAAAAATAATATTATTTATTTAATAAACTCAGGCAGAGAGGGAGCTGAGGGTAGCACAATCGGAGTTCGATCGACAAGCTGAAATTACGAAACTTCTTCTTGAAGGAGTTTCCAGTTCGCAAGCTGGACACTTGCGTTGTTTACACGAATTTGCAGAAGCTCAAACTCGTCACTATGCTCAATGTCACGCGACAATGCAAGAATTACAACGAGAACTCGCTGGGTAAAGTAAAAAATTTATTTTGTAAAGGATAAAAGGAACTTTCGATCATCCCGCATCACCCCGTCATTTAACTTACATTATTTATTGTATATATGTTTTTTTCTATTGTTACATCTTATTACAGCTTTCCTACTCTCTGGTGATCCGAGTGAGTAATGTTTTATGAATTCTGCGTCGATATATGACGTGCAGAGTATTTAGAGAAAGCTTAGAACCATTACTCATTCGCGAGGATCATGTTTCGATCTCGAGAAACCCCAGTGATTAACAAAGCAATGAAACTTAAGTTCTTTGTGATATTTTAAGCAATTTATATTTGAAATTTTGATATAAATTTGCACAAAATACTTTTGTTTCACTGACTGTTTTGTGGCTTGAATTTTACCATTGTTAAACCGTTTCATTTCTTGTATTTTGCAAAATTGCTACGATGCTCATTTTATTGTTGGATACATTTCATGAATTTGTGCTTTTATATTGATCACAAAATCACAATAGAGTTGTAAAGTGATTGGAATTTCAGTAGTAGATAAAGCAGTCATGAAATAATATCTAGATTACCGAAAACTTTACAACTCTCTCGCATTTGGTGTGTAGTTTTTCTACAGTGCATGAGAGGAAAGTTATTTTGGTGTTAGGCTAGCTTTTTCTTTCTTTTTATCATTGCAGTGCTTTTTCACAGTACAATGGCATTTTTAATAACTGCTCTCTCTGTAGAAAATATTTTTTTAAGATTTGATAATATTGTTTATTTTTGTTGTCGTATGTATTTTATTTTATTAATACATATTTTATTTACAATCATGAATTAAAATTCTGTTAAAGATGCCATATATATTTTTTTAAACTTTCTTTTTCTCTGAAATCGTTCTCTGTTAACTGTCTATCTTTGCTTGTGCGGTTGGAATTGCAGGGCACGTCAGCCAAGTCCTATGCTACGAGTCAACAGCGAGGAAGTGATCGAGCTTAATCCCTCGCCTACACTTTCCCAAAATTCGCCTTCTCATCAGTCACTAGCTGGAACTCCTTATGTTACAGCTACTTTTGACACCGATATCACTAAAGTCTAGTCTTGCACGGTTCCTTCTGCTCTAACAAAACTGCGTTAACTATTCTATTGAATAATAGCAAAAACTATCAAATTATAATATTTAAAACTTCTTGCTTAATAATTTATTAATAATAATAATAAAATATGTACACAGATAATGTTCCATAGTATCGGCTGGAGCAATTGTAGCAATCGCTTTTCAAATTTAAAAAATTGAAACCTATTGTTAATTTCAATTCACAGGCACAGATACTTGAACGATTAAGTTGTTATTTTAATGTACGTTGTACATTGACTTTAATCATGTATGAGATTTACGTATGTGGAAATAAATTATTTCCATCCTAGTATTCTCGGATTTCATTGATCTTTTTTAACTTTAGAATTGGGTTAATAGTCGTTCATTTATTTTACATTGCATGTTTCTCGTTTCATATCTGGGGTATCATTCACTAACTCTTTAATTAGCAAGCAAGTTTTGAAATGATTTAGAATATGTATTTTAATACAATTTTTAGAATCTAAATCTTCTTACATTTTTCAAAACTCTTTAATTTCAAAATCTGCTTTCTGATCTCATTTCTTGTGAAAGATGTGTAGTTAGTTTATTGTACATGTAAAGCTGTTACAGCAATTTTACTAATTTTTTTTTCTCATTTAATGCTCTGTGTACATTTATGTGTTAAATGTGTCTATCATTTACATTACTTGAAAAATTATTATCCATATCTGATCAATGTAAGGAATCCCAATCTTAATCTCAGAATTAAAACGTCTTTGAATTTTGAATTAAATAAGTTTAACAAATCTACGAGAGAAGATATAATATTTAAATTGTTTTAAAAGAATATTTTATTAAGTTCTGGGACTGCTTTATTTGATCTTCAATGAACTTTAGAATTTCGTTTAGTTATTACATTTCCATTTTTTATCTTCATTTCCATTTCATTTGTTCCTTTTATTATTAGATATTATTTTATGAGTTTGTTGTCATTCAGCACTTGGACAGGACTCTATTAAGTTGAAGTAAATGGACAACCTGTATTCCAAATTATTTTTTTGTTTCATTATAAATTTATTCACCTAAAAAAGATAATAATTCTGTAGGAGAGTCCGTTCAATTCTGGAATAGTAATCAACATCATAAAATTAAAAGTTTCTTCCTATCAGTTTATCTGGGGGTTCTTTCCATTCGACCACCACCTCATCAACATCTGCACCAATGGAAAATGGACAAGATCGAGCTAGAGTAGTTTGCGACTATACAGCAAGAGATTCCAGTGAGCTAAATCTCGAGCAAGACGAGGTAACGAAGTTTGAAATTTAAAAGGAAATCCTGGCAATACGTAGAATCTTTAGAAGCACGAATTTAATCTTAGGTCACATCGAACAATTTAAATTTTTACTCTTGCGAATGCCTCTTTCTATTTTTATCAACGACATCTTGAATCAGATTTCTTAGAAATGGAATAGATAATTTACCAGCGACTGTGTTATGGTTATGTGGTTTTAATTTATTTCTTCGATTTCGATCACTCTGCACGAGCATGATAGCAATCATAGTTTTGTAAGTTTAGTTATATCTTGTTAGTTGCTGCTAGGTATTAAAAATCATTATTCATTTTCTTAATGTGAATCTTCAATTTTGCGTAGCTGCACAGCTTGTTAAATTGTCGATCTATTTAATCAATTCCAACAATTGCTTTTTATTGTTGTTTTGGCTTATTTCCTAGGTATCATTTAATTTGTGCAATGTGAAAAAATACAGTTGTTTAAAAAATCATCGAGTGGGATGTTACAATGCCTTAAATTAAGATCAGGCTTTTTTTATTTATAGAATCAGGGGTAATATTTATTGCGAGCGTAAAATTATGGTAATTACCACATGCTCTTAAATTTGCAATTTGAATCGATCAACTGATATTAACCTTTTAATAGGGAAATAATTATGCAATATAAAAAAAATTGTTCTGAAGAACAATATTTAGTGCACGTTTGATTTAGACTTGAACTTTTAGTGCATTTTTATTGTACAATAATCACTGCGATAAGAATTGTAATAATAAGGAGATAGCGAGATACATTAATATTTCCCATTGAAAAATTCTCTCTTCACTTTGAAATTAGGTAGAATTTAATTCTTAACATTTA
Organism: Synergus umbraculus; assembly: GCA_900474325.1. Lineage (NCBI taxonomy): Eukaryota > Metazoa > Arthropoda > Insecta > Hymenoptera > Cynipidae > Synergus > Synergus umbraculus. The sequence goes on from UCOK01008673.1 coordinate 231,932, forward strand.
ATTTTTTTATGAATCTTTTTATCTATTTTGTATGGTAGTTAAACTCCTTATACGTAATACTCACGAAAGTACTAAGAGACAAATAAAAAAGTAAGATACATATAAAACTTATTCTGATTTTCAAAAACAAAGTTTCTCTACAGTAGTAGAAGTATGTACAGCAATTACTCTTTTCAGAACGAGAAAACTTTTTTGTTACAAATCTTTAAAGTATACTTAATATTTTTCTTATATTCATTAATAAGCAGTGTACTCATTAAGACTCGACTTATTTTATTTAAATATCTAGATGTAAAATCAAGCATGGCACGTTCTTATGAAAATGTAGCTTTATTTTAGAATTTAGATTATTCATTGTACAAAGAATGCTTTCTGAACTTTACTGACTTGTCTTTTTTATATGCGAATACAAAAAAAAAAGAGCAATTAAAAGAATGTAAATTAAATTAAAAATTATGAGCCCGTAAAATTCAGAATTAAAAGGCGATTTGAATATTGTCGCATGACAATCGTTTATGATACTCTGTAATATTTACTTATCGTTTTCTTCTTTAAGAATCTATCGTAGTTTTCTTTTGTGTAGAAAATAATTTGTTTACGTTTAGTTTATAATTGTGAATATATTTGTACATAAGATATTTAATATTAGTTTACTCAATAAACACTTGCAATTTTATTACTCTTTTGTTGTTCTCTTTTCCTTTATTTGAATATTTACGAAAAATGTTTAATATACTTTATGAATTTAAATATATTTCTTAAAATTTCTTGTGATTTATGAACTGCGGTTTTTTTTGTAGGTAATTTTAGTATCTGAGATTCCTGGAGACGAGGATTATCTAGTCGGATTTAGAGGGAATCAACGAGGCAAAGTACCCAAAGCTTATTTAGAAATTATTGGTGCATAATTAAATTAATTAGTCAATATATTAAAAAGAAAACTTCGTATTTTTCAATATTTAATATAACTTTCTCATTCTAGAGAAAATGCCTAAACTTTCTTCAAAGTTTAGTAATCTCCCATGTCTTCTTAATTGCTTCATTTCAATCTGCCTTCATAAAAAAATAGGAAGAATACTGCCCAATTTAATTTACTGTTCTCTACAAAAATGGAGCGATCAGAAAATCTTAATCGATAACAAAAAGTACAAAAGTAATTGATTTTTTAATGTCAATATTTGTTTTGTAAAGTATAAAGGAATTTTTTAATTCAAATTATATAAATCTACTCAATGATCAATTTATTACATATCTATTGAAAAAATTGGAGGTGTCAATTAGCAACATGTAATTCAAAGCTCATTTTAAAAAACGTTATATTCTTCTTAAATAAAAATGTTTTGAAGTTTCTAAATCTGTAGATTTTTAATTTCGTAACTTAACAGACAAATATGACCAGTGTTACTCGTATAAAAAGTCTTCATAATATAAATGAATCTAAATTACTGGAGATCGAAAATCCTACTGTAAATATAAGTATTGAATATCTGTTATAAATGTTATAATTATATGAATATGATTAAGTTTCATTAATGTATATCATGCTGTGCAAATCTTTGGAAAGCTGTTAAAATAAAGGCTTTGACAAAATGTATTGAAATTTGGCTATTCTTTAGTTGAAATTCATTAAAATTATTTCGACTAACTACTGAGAAAGAAAAAACAAAGTTAAAGAAAAAACAAATTTATTGGAAATTCATTGTTGGAGATACAGAATTAAATTACTTCTTCTTGGATACTCCGACAGTTCTTCCACGTCTTCCAGTGGTTTTGGTGTGTTGTCCTCTAATACGGAGACCCCAGTAATGACGAAGACCCCTATGGGCCCTGATTTTCTTCATGCGTTCCAAATCTTCACGAAGCTTCGAGTCCAAGTTTGAACTGGTCAACTAAAAAAAATAATTTTAATTGATTAAATGTAGAAAGCACATAGCTTTTTTAAAAACGAAAATCGTCCTTGTTGAAAAGTAAACAACTGTTACATCTTTTTTTAAATTAATCCCTTCAGACAACTGTGTATTGAAGAATTAAGAAAGATGCGGTTTATATTGCACAAGCTACCAGTCAATTAGTACATATTAATACAACCAACCGTGTACTTGTGCTTTAATGAAAATGTTTTTAAAACATTTCCATAACACTTTTATACTTATAGAATAAAAAATAAAAATAATGGCACAAAATACAAATCAAGCGAGTATAAATTGATAAATAATCGAAATTTACCTGAGAGTACTTTCCGTCGACGATATCCTTCTGTCTGTTAAGGAACCAGTCAGGAATTTTGTACTGTCTGGGGTTGGCCATGATCGTGACGATCTTTTCAACCTGAAAGCACAGTTAAAATTCTATGTAAATAACTAAAATCTTTAAACTATTCTTACAGAAATTTCGGTATGAATACACTACACTGTAAAAAATATTTCTCGTAATTTTACCAGGTTTTGTAATTATACCTAAACTTATAAAATTACTTTCTTCAGAGTAGTGAACTAAAAATCTTACCTCTTCTTCTGAACATTCTCCGGCACGCTTGTCCAGATCAATGTCAGCCTTCTTGAGAACGATGTTGGCATATCTTCGTCCTACTCCCTTGATTGCAGTCATGGCGAACATTACCTTTCGGTTTCCATCAATGTTCGTACCCATGATACGCAAAATATGCTGAAACTTTTCCGGGATTACGAGCGACTGTAAAAAGAAAAATTAAATTGAATCCTCTTAAAACTCCAAATCTAACCTCAAAATTGAACTTTGACAAAAGCAAACTATTACAAAACTGATAAGCAAATATAAAATAAATTCATAAAATTAAACCATTTTTAAACACAACTGCAGGCTTTTTATACACTTTTTACAGAATAGTAAATAGTAAATTGTTTTAGATTATATTGTAAACAAGAACAAGCCGATTTCACACGCGAACTATAGACAATATAATTCCGAAAATTGGTAACAAAATGTATAAATTTTCATAGGAAAAAGAAGAGCGGATATTTCTTTATTAATTCTAGATAACGGATTGATAATTTTTCATAGGATGTCACTAAAATTAACGGATTTTCAAACTTATTTTACACGAAACCTACCATCTTGAAAAAGAGTCAAAGCGAAAGAACCCGGAACTTCAGATTTTCTGCTAGTCTCTTTCATTTCCGGTGAATCAGCGCCACCATGCGATAAATTCTTCAAATTACAATTTGATGGAACTATTTTCGGGGAAAAGATATATTTTCCTTTTATTACAGTTTTATTGATATGAAAAAAAATGTTTTTTAATACATTTGAAATTTTTCTAAGAAATTTTTACTTTTGGAGAATTCAGAAATCAAGATATAATAATCATAATAAATAATCTATACCTAACCTTAATCTATTTGAGGTCGCTTCTGTTGCTTTGCAAGTTTTTACTCCTACATACACTTTAATATTTAAAAATCTTCGGTCTGTCTTTGGGCACAAAATTGAAAAATTCATAAGAACTGATAAATATTCTGAAATACATCTTTCCTATGAAATTAATTTAAATTTCCACAAAATTAAATGAAAGATAAAGTGAATTAAATACTTGTAAAGGAACCTCGTAAATTGACGTTTGACGCCCTCTGTGGCAACAAGACCGAGTGAAAACATGCAACCGAAGTGCTAAAATAATTGATTTCTCGATGCAAATCGCAGCAAAAGAAAGAGTGACAGTCAATATTTTGGATTCGTTTCCGGGAAATTATTCGTGAACCCGTCGACCGCGGGCATTCCAACCTTTTGCGGACTTCCCTCATCCTCGAAATCTTTGGTGTCAATCTGCCGAGTGTCGATTCTATTTTCGTACGCTGCTTCTTCGCCCGAAATTTTACAATAACCTCAGTGAAAATATGACTGATGTTTTGGCTCAAGAGAAGAGGGATTAAAATTAAATCAATTAAATCAGCTGTTTTTCACGTTCCGAAAGATTGTTGACATGTCATGTGTCACCAAGTGTCGAACTCGAGATCAACATGCCTTCTCCAAGACAGACAGTTTTCCAGTGCCTCTGTTTTTTACACCTGACATTTCCTCAAATTTAAAAGCCTTTCCCAATAAAGAATCCCTTGAACACTGTAAATTTAAATCCTCTAAATCCCAAAAATCTCCAGATTGTCATAGGCAAATCGAATCTCATGAAAAAAATCAGCTTCTGAAACCAGAAAGCTTTTTCAGGAAACTAGAGCACCTGCTAATGTTATTGCGACATTTGAATGGAAAATTGTTGCGATTTGAAAAACTTTCAATTCCTAAAATGATCATTCAAAATACCAATGTTGCTATTGTCAAGTTTTCGAAAAGTTCGCGTGTGTCAAACATGGATTTCGGGTTAATAAATGTTGATGTGGACACAAGTGGTTCAGTCTCAGAAGACACTTGTGAAATTTGTAAAAGTGAGGTCAGGAGGCTTGGTAAATATAATGTAGAAAATCTTAAAAAGGCTGATTTTGAGGTTGAACAAATTTTGTGTGGAGACTGTATCAGAAAAGTCATCAGTGCTCCGAAGTTTATGAGGTCTGAGGAGAGGATGAGAGAAATGAATGAGACGAGTATTCCACAAAGTTTTATATCCTGCGCGTATTTCGCTGTTATTACTTTAATAGCCAATTTTTTAGCGATTATGTCGATAAATAAGAAATCAGAGAAGCTCAAAAGAAACATTAAAAGTGCTGCTCCTTTGGCATGGCTTTCAGTGTTTTTCACTGTGCTGTTTATCTTCCAAATTTTGCCACTCACTTGTACTGCTGATTCTCTGGGGAATCCATATGAGATCTTGGGAGTCTCGAGGCATGCCTCTTTACAGGACATCAGGAAAGCTTACAAGCTCCTTGTGAAAGAATGGTGAGAATATCTTATTTTGAAGTGTTCATTTAATTTATTTTACTTCCGATGAATTATAGTGTTCTATTTATATGCAGATGACTTGCAATAAATGTTATGTAAAAGTTTTATATATTTTTTAATTAAAGGCATCCTGATAAGACTGATCATCCAGAAGCTGAGACCAAATTTGTGGAAATCACGAAAGCTTACGAGGTAACTTGAACTTCACATTCATTTAGTAAACAGGTAAACTTTTACCAAGTGAAAGTAATGTTTTCTTCAATATTTATTTAGCTCCTCTCTGATCCTGAAAGACGAAGAAAGTTCGATAATCATGGAATAACAGAAGAAACTCTACCTGGGTACAGAAGAGACAGTCACCCAAATGTGCCAGATCCACTGGAGGATTTATTCTCTGGACATTTCAAATTTCATTATGAAAGCAGAGACATTACACTCTTCCATAAAATGAGCGTCACATATCGGTACGTAATTCTTGTTGAAGGATTTAACTGATTTTAATAATCTTGATAAATGTAATTTTTAATTATTACCAAATTTTAGAGCATTCGAGAAGAACATAATCCCTAAAAGTTACCGAACTCCGCATTTAATACTCTTTTATTCCGATTGGTGTTTCCCGTGTTTGCAAGTGGAACCAACTTGGCGTCGTTTGATAAATGAATTAGAGCAACTTGGTGTTGGTTGTTATACTGTTCACGCTGAAAGAGAACATGCCTTAGCTAAAAAACTTGGTGTCCGCACTTTACCATGCCTTGTCGTTACTCTAGAGGGAAAAACTAGCATTTACAAAGAATCACTATTGAGCGTTCAAAAAATCGTTGGTAGGTAATCGAGAATTTGTTTCTAATATTTCTATAGTCGCCTTAATTTTCAACCACTGTAATAAATTATTTTCTTTCAACATTCTAAAACGAACTTACATTTTAGAATTTTTGAGGAAAATGTTCCCTTACAAGCTGATTACGAACGTCAATAAAGAAAACTTAGACCCATTTCTCTCAGGCTGGATGGACAATCGAATTCGGGCTTTGATATTTGAGAAAAGGGACGTGGCTAGATTGAGATATATTCTGACTGCCTATCATCACAGAGATCGGGTTGCGTTTGGCTTCGTCCAGGTGGGAAAACCAGAAACCAAAGAAATAACAGCAAAGTATAAAATCACTAGCGATTTGGATACTTTGTTGCTGTTCAATGAAAATATGGAAAAGCCAATGGCTTCCATAAGTATGAAAGATATTCCGAGTGAAACGATGCACAACATAATTGCTAGTAACAAATTTCTAACGCTGCCGAGACTTTCGAATCAGGCAATGTTGGATTCTCTATGCCCACCGGAATGGTTAAGACCTCAGAAACGACTATGTGCTGTTTTGATTTCACAAAATAGTCCTATTCACGATTTTGCAAGGTTGAAATTCCGCCAGGCTGCTCTAGAATCTCCATACAGGTTATTATTCTATTTATAATTTATATTTTATTTATACTAATTTTCTGAATAATTTTTTCTTTAATTTAAAAAATACTTTTATAATCTGGTAAAAACTCAAGTTAATTTTTAATTTAAAATCGCAGTACGGAACGAGTGAGGTATACTTATGTATTCAAAGATGCACAACCAGATTTCGTCTCAGCTCTTTCAAATAGTGAAGGAAGTCCTATGGATCCTTTGTTGCATATTGTGATAATTTGGAGGAGGGACGCTAATCATCTAAAGTATGAATGGCTACCAAACGGTTGGATAGTTGCGAATCAAGACGAAACTCGGTGGAACGAAACTCGACAAGACTTGGAAAAAACGATTCAACGATTACTGCGATCTTCCGAAGCTTTACCTTATGCCGCAGAAGTTGGAGAATTAGCTGATGAGCATGCACTGGTATTACTCAGATTCTATTTTATTAACAAATTAATTAATTAATGATTGAATGTAAATTAGTTTATTTTAAATAGTTTATGTTTAATAACGTTAATATTTAACATTTAACAGGGATGGCTGCAAAAATTAATAGTCAGAATACTGCTGACACTGGATTCCATTTCTGAAAATTTAAAAAAAGAAGACATCTTGCCTGTTATTTCGGTCGTGTTTACGTTATTGTTCATTGGAGCTGCGGGATACGGAATGTCTTATTTAGTGTAATTTTTATCTGTACAAATGTCTCATTAACTAAAAAATAACATTAATTTCCATTTATATTTTATATATTTTGTTTTTTTTATAGAAAATTGGAAGAAGCGAGTGTGGAAGCAACACGCGGTCAATATAGAGGAAATTTGAAAACGCTTTCGACGCAACCTCAGTTGAGATTGCATGAATTACGAGCTGAGAAATATAACGGACTCGTTCGACTTTTGAAACCAGGATGTCGAACTATAATTCTGCTGGTCGATTCTCAAAGTAGAGTCAAATTATTACCAGCTTTCCACAAAGCTGTGTGGCCTTATAGGTACTTTTCTATTTGATCATTTACAGAAAGAGAAGAAATAAGAAAGGATATTAAATTTTGCTTTCATAAACACTATTCTTATTTTCAGGAAAAATAAAACGTTGATGTTTGGCCACATGTCTCTGGAACGGGGACTTGAATGGTACAAGGAACTATTGTTGTTGAGTCTTTCGGAATCAAGAGAATTGAACATCAATCCGAAGAATTGTGTTGGGACTGTTTTATCTCTCAATGGGCATCGAAAATATTTTTGCATGTATCATGCCAAGCATCCTGAAAACAGCAAAGGGAAAGGTTCTAAGGTAAATTGAGAGATTTAAAATTTATTATTTTATAACTCAAGTTATAATATAATATTCGAATAAAGAATTGTAAAATTAAATTTTTTTGTTTAGCGAATGGAAAAAATGACCAATCGATTAACCCGAAGATCAGACGATGCGGAGGCTGGAGCTTTTATTGGATTTGATAGTTCTAATGAGTCTGAATCATCACAAGATGAGGTAAGAATATAAAATTCGAAACTATTTTTATTTAAAAAGGTTCAAAGTTCTTCGAATAGGAATATCTTAGGATCTTTAAAAATCTGAAATTTTTATCTAGTGAAAATGCAATATTTAATTAAAAATATTACAGAAGGAAAGCAGTGTTTTATACCAAGATAAGCTTTTGGATGGACTGCCGAATTGGCTCGATAGATTATTCGAGGGATCGACGTACCGCTACTACATAAATTATTGGCCAGACTTCACTGCCAAGTAATGGAAGGCTGGTCAAAATTTTACGATCGAATGCCTTTTACACTACATATTTGTTTTAATTCTAGTCAGCGAGTAATTTGCTAGGATTAATCTGTAAAAAGACGGATTGAGCCTCGCATAAAGACACAATGCAGTGATTATCATATTAATTAGTGTTCATAAATGTAATTGCAGTCTTCTCCTTCCGCATTTTTGACTAATTTCTCTACTTGAGCCGCAGTATCGTAGATGCTACAATCACGAAGTGGAAAATCGATTATGATTTTCTACTTTGCCGCTAAAGCATCTCGATATTGGAGAACAAACTTCCCTTTCATTTGTGTTCATCTTGCTACAAGAAACATTCAGTGCTGCTAGTCATTAAAATTAATGCTCTCTAATTTAATTACGATAAAAGATATCTTGCCAATTTCCTATACAGCGTGTCAAAGTATTTATAAAGTCAAAATCGACATTGAAAATGTCGAATCAATTGTATCGCATTCTCCTTTTTGGGATAAGCAACATAAAAAATATGAGCAACATTCCTTCCCGGAGATGTTCTTAACTTATCTGCAAAAATGTTAATATATACTTAACAGCCTTTTAAAATGATTCGAGAAAAATCCTTAACACTAAGAGTGATCGACTTATACGTAGATTTTGTAAACGGAACTTTGATCTGCACAGGATTCTGAAACAGAAGTATTATTCTGCAGAAGTTGTGTCAGAGATGTATATATTGAAAAACTAGCATAAGTCTCTTCTCTAAGTCTTCAAAATTCTAGAAGAGCATTCAAGACTCTCTTGATTCATAAATCAATAGTTTAAACATTTTGAAGCGAGGGATGTATTCTTTGACACATAACTACGCAGACGCACTTTGTTAATTTTTATATATATATAATTCCTACGATGAAGGCTCTAGCGTTTATTATCATAGAGTTACTCCATTCACAGTCATCAAATTTAGTCATTCACTTTCAGAGTCATTGAATCTATCATTAAATTCAAACGCATTTTTAAGCTACGATCGCCTTTAAATACTGTTAATCAGCTCGAACCTGAATTTGTTACAATCAATTACTTATACATACTAGTAATGAGTATTTGATAATGAAGCTACGATGCTATAAAAATTACAATCCTATATCGATTAGAGTCAGAATTTTTGTAACAATCTTTCAAGTAGAAGATAAAAAGTCAACATAACTGTATTTACTTTCTTCTATTCCGATTCTAGTCGAAATCAGTTTGTTTAATGTCGATTATGTCACTATTTCTATAAATCGTATCTCAGCTTTTACCAAAAATTGCTTTTGATGCAATAAAGTCACTATTACGAGCCATTTAGCATAAGGTACCTTACAACCTAAGAAACATTTTACAACCTAAACGGAATTTTCAATAACAAAAAAAAAAGTATCTAGTCTACTTTACCAAGTTCTTTATGATTACCTGAATTTACATTTTTTGAGAATACATATCTTGCGAATATTTGAAACTCTCGACTCTTGCTTTTAAAATCTCTCTTCAATAGAAATGCGAAAGTTTTCGATTGAAACTTATTCCTGCTTTAGTCAGGTAGCTCATCAGATTAATCAAAAGCAGTTTAAATTAAAAGAAAGCTACCTAGTTTAAATGATGCGAAAACTCTATCTATGAAACAGAAGTATTTCGGGAGTCTTGACGAATTTTTGACAATCTTTGCTAATGTTAACACTGAACAAAACTGTTCATCTCTTTCGCAACAGATTGTTAATTCACACTCTCGAAACCCCATTCCACTCGTTATTGTTATGATAAATATGTACTCAAAATGCGAAATAGTAAGGACAGTTTTAGAAAGAATATTGTATCGTTAAATGTTATACACTAAAAATTATTGGGAACACAATGTTTATATGACCAATTAATTGGTGCAATCTGTACTTTAGTGTAACGATATCGCTTCAAAAACCGTCTGTTCAATAATTTTATTATCGCTTGATTTTTTTTAATGTTTTAGTGTGAAAAATTATCGTTTTAATCCCTAAATTATCCGATTTTTAACCTGGATGAAATATTTTCATTTGTTTAGAGAACTCTGTTAACAAAATTTAAATTTTCTGCACTCGGTGTCTGATTATTTTAAAATCATATAGAAATTTGCATTAATCTAGTAATTTACATAATTGTAAATTTTCAGTATCGATAAAGTTGTCTGTTCACACAAAAACAAGTAATTATGTTTTTTAAGTATGAGTATTTTCACATAAAATTTAAGTTTAATGCTCGCGTAGAAAATTGTCCTTAGGTAGAAATTTCATTGGTGATTTGTAATAAAATAACTCTCCTCTTCTAATTCATTATGTATTCTCTTTTTGGCTGAAAAAAAAACATAATTAGGAACCTGGTAGCGATGGCTGTACACTAAGTCACACTGACTTTATATAATAAATATTGTTTGTATATTATATAATATTTATTATGTAATAAATATTGTAATATGAATATCAAATAAATTATTACTGATTATTGACAAATCAAGTAATAGCAAATGAAACATGAACTTTTTATTTAGTCTTTTTATCTTTATTAAGAAATTATTTATTTCAGAAGTCGACAACTTTTTTTAAAAAAATGTACCCTCTAGAAAATGTTTGAAAAAATAATATAACTTATTATCGCATTTATGTATTACAATATTAAATTTTCAAATTGATTTAACTGTTAAAGTAATGTCAAGCTGATAGTATAAATATTTTTGATAGTATCTTACTAATTTTGTTTTGATTTTGTATCTAATTATTTGTGATTTAAAATACGCGCGCTGTAAATACAAGTCAAATTCACGTTTGCAAAAAAACGTTTTTATCTTTAAAAAATAATAAAAATATATATGTAAATGGTCAATTTATCTTATAATAATTTTATAATGAATGAAATCATAATTATGAAGACTTTTTCTACAGAAATACAATAATGAACAGGAAGGTTATTGCATGGATGATATTAAACCCGGAACTAAATCATTTAAATATATGATTCACGTAGTTTAAAAATGGGTGTCGTCGACTTCGCGGTTCTCCGGTAACAATCGGAACCGGTCGATAGTGTACATCAGCGGCAATCAGCGGTTCTTCTTACTCTTACTTCTTGGTTCTTGGTTATTTTTCCGAGGTATTTGGGCCTTTCCTTCGGGCCGCTTTAATTTTCTTCTAAAAAGGAGCAATGTGTGAGTATTTTATCAAATAAATCTTCATTTTTGTTACCTAGAATCATAATTTTATGATTCTTAGTTCCTTTGCTCCATTTTATTAATAAGAAACTGTTACTCTGTATCGATTCTACTTAGTTGTGAAACGTACTAAAGATCGTCTCGGAAATGTCATTCGTGAAAAGGGGCGTTTCAGATTGACGGTTAGAGTGCTTAATTACGAAACAAATCACGGATTAAGTGCCAATTATTGTTTGAATCAGTCCGTGACTCCAAGTATGAATTTTCTTTGCCAACAATTTCCAGTCATTTTATTGATTTTTGACCAATACGGAAAATAAAAATAGATATCGCGGGAATTATTACTGTTAGGTCGTTTAATAAATGAAATATTTCATGAAAAATTATTCGGACTCAATCACAGATTGGTCAATGGTTTATTATCTTAGCAAGTGTTTTTTTAAAGATATATACTTACCAATTGCAATCATTAGTGTCTTGATTTTGAAAATAAAGATTCGTGTCATCAATCTCGGCTTATTTGGAGTTGCAGCTGTCAAATTATTCTATGATTTTGTAGTCTATCGTCAATTTAGGAGATTAAGTGTATTAATGTTAGAAAAATATGTTTAATAATGTTAAGAGATTATATTCATTAACGTTGACCTACTTAAAAATTTTATAATATAATTTATTTAATTGGAACTCTTATAACCTTATTTATTAAGAACTTGAAAAAATTCTATGTTTCAAGTTTCTAAAATTTGTATAGAATTATTCTGTGTAAAAAGGTTCAATTTTTTATGAGTAATATTTGTAGTTTTAATGTAGAGAACTTTAAATGGGTTGATGCTCAAGTTATAATTCGTATATATTTATTTATTTCAGATTTCTAATAAAAAAAGCGTGTTCCGAAATCTTCTATCAAAATGATAGGAGGACTGTTCGTTTACAATCACAAGGGAGAAGTTCTCATCTCCCGGGTATACCGAGATGACATTGGACGAAATGCCGTGGATGCTTTTAGAGTAAATGTTATCCACGCTCGTCAACAGGTTCGATCGCCTGTGACTAACATTGCAAGAACTTCATTTTTTCACATAAAACGAGCAAACATTTGGCTCGCAGCTGTCACAAAGCAAAATGTCAACGCTGCAATGGTTTTTGAATTCTTGCTTAAGATCATTGACGTCATGCAATCTTACTTCGGCAAGATATCTGAGGAAAATATCAAGAACAACTTCGTTCTGATCTACGAATTGCTCGATGGTACAAAACAGATATAATGTTTCTCCAGGTGATAAAATTTCAGTTTACAAATGATTATAATTGTCTAACTTGGATTTTACAGAGATCCTGGACTTTGGCTATCCTCAGAACTGCGATACAGGAGTTCTCAAGACATTTATTACTCAACAAGGCGTAAAATCGGCGACAAAGGAAGAACAAGCACAAATAACTTCTCAAGTTACTGGACAAATAGGGTGGAGACGCGAGGGTATAAAGTACCGTCGCAATGAACTCTTCTTAGATGTATTGGAGTACGTGAATCTCTTAATGAGTCCTCAGGGTCAAGTTCTGAGTGCTCACGTTGCTGGAAAGGTATCTCTTTCTTTAACTAACTCCCATTTATTTTGCATAATTTCTTTACTAAATATATATTCATATTACTAACGTTCTGCCATTTCTTTGTAGGTGGTTATGAAATCATATCTCTCTGGAATGCCCGAGTGCAAGTTTGGGATTAATGATAAAATTGTAATGGATACTAAGGGTCTGAAGGGGGCAGGGGGAATTTGCTGCGGAAACGAAGAAGCTTCTGGATCTCGATCTGGCAAACCAATGGTTGTTATAGATGATTGCCAGTTTCATCAGTGCGTCAAACTCTCCAAATTTGAGACCGAACATTCCATTAGTTTTATTCCACCTGACGGCGAGTTTGAATTGATGAGGTGAGAACTGAATTTTCGATTGAATTTTAGAACTCTCTTTACCATATTTCTTCGTCTTTTTTTAGTAATAATTTTAAAACGTTTATTTAATTTTTTAGGTATCGCACAACGAAAGATATTTCACTGCCATTCCGCGTGATACCATTGGTGCGTGAAGTTGGTCGAACTAAGATGGAAGTAAAAGCAGTTTTGAAGTCCAATTTCAAACCTTCGTTGCTTGGGCAGAAAATCGAGGTCCGAATCCCTACGCCTTTAAATACTGCAGGCGTACAGCTGATTTGTATGAAAGGAAAGGCGAAGTACAAGGCTTCGGAGAACGCAATTGTATGGAAAATCAAGAGAATCGCAGGCATGAAGGAAACGCAACTCTCGGCGGAGATAGACTTGCTTGAGACAGACACGAAAAGGAAGTGGACTCGACCTCCCATTTCAATGAACTTTGAAGTTCCTTTTGCTCCTTCGGGCTTCAAAGTTCGTTACTTGAAAGTCTTCGAATCGAAGCTCAATTACTCAGACCACGATGTTATTAAATGGGTTAGGTACATCGGGCGCAGCGGCCTCTACGAAACTCGATGCTAAAAAATACTCCAGATTGTTAATTGATTATAATGGATAATCTGAACGTAAGAATTGGATTGCACTCGATGCATAATAATCTAAGATGCATAATAATGGGTTCGTCAGTTTTGTATCTTTCCTCCATAAGTTAATTTGGCAAATCTATTAAATGTTGTGAGCTTTTACAGCCAACTGATCAGAATCCCATCATTGTATGAAAATAAGAGTGTAAATGAAATGAGCATTCAGTAGATTTGAAGCTCGCGCATCCATTCCCTGTTCAAAACGAAGAATATCAGTAGAAAAGATGTTTGAATTATCAAAACACAATTGATTCTATATAAATATTGAAGGATAAATATATATATATTGAAGGACCTATGTATATTGAAATATACGTGCAAATGAAATTGACATTTCGGGTTTTTTTTTTCGTGTAACTTAATTGTTTTCACTATTTAGAGAATTAATATAATTAGTTCGCAAATTAGAGACGAACTGTAGTGAACTTAAGGAGTTTGCGTCTCCATGACAATATAAGATATTTTCAGTATTTTTATTTTCTACTATTTTAGATTAACACAGAAAATATGTACACTGTGCTTTCTTCATATTGCTCATATTTTATAGCGTTTTTTAATTTTTAGTCGTGAATTCGAAAACTGATTTGCGGGGTTCTAAGAAGAGCTTTTGAAAATTTATATCTTGGAAAGTATACTCTTAAAGAAACCATTATTATTTTTTCATGTGAACCAAAATAGGTGTAAATGTTCCAAGTGTTGAATTTTGACGTGGATCAAATAAAAAATTCTGGAGTTGTCAAAATTGATTTGTTTATTATAAATTGAAAATATCCAAATTAAATCCTTTAAAATACATAGTACAATTTTTAAAAATAATGTACTTAAAAATGTTTCAATTCAAATTTTTTCAAATTTAAACATTTAGAAGCATTTAAAAGTTTGTAGAACTTTCTATGTAATTATAAAGTTTTAAATTTGAATAATATTGCAATTTGTACTATTAATTCTCTGTACTTTTTTGTTTTTTCCATTTTAAATCGAATTATAAAAGTACCATCTATCATATTGACCATCGGTAAGGTAGACATTTACCTTACCAATATTCAATTACGCCTGGCTATAGGCAACCGAGCGACATTTTCATCTATGTATGTATTTCGAATTTGAATCATCATTCCAATCGTGTTCCAACCATATTATAACGGGAAAAATAGGGAGAATAAGAACGGAAATCGATTCCTACACGTAGTTCCGCTTTTTTTCTCGTTTCTCATGTTATCAGTGACTCCACTCTCTACATAATATCATTATTTTCTATGGCCCGGCCCATATCTACTATTTCTACTTATTTTCTGCTCCGGCGCATGCGGTTCTGAGCTCATCAGCCGTGGTCTGTCATGGATTCCGAGGATTGTCCGCGGGCGAACATACACGGAATCTTATCATTTTATATGTGAAAACAGTTGTAGCGGTTCAACAAGTTCGTACCTCGAATCAATGCGCGTACAGACGATAGTGAAGTGATGTCAAATCTGCGTTCCGATTATTCAAGTTCCTGGAATCATCACATCAAAATGAGCCCGACCGTCACCACAGAACCCAGGCCTTCTGTCATCCGAGGGAGAAATTCTGTAAGTACTCGATTTTTTCCCTTTTAACCCTATTTTCATTTCATGACCAGATTTTTCTTTCTCATGGACATTAAACAATTATTCTGAAAAAAACCGCTAAAAATCTCAACAAGCCCTTTTTTTTAAATTTTGCTCCGAAAAGGGTCACAACTTTCTTTGCTGATTTTGAGTTTTTTCCTGGTTTCTAGAACACAGTAAATTTTTAAATAGGAAAGTAGAATTTTCACAGTCTTACGGACTTTGCTAATTTGATTTGAAGTCGTGTCATAGCTCATAATTATATTTAAGTACTTATCGTAGAGGAAGGATTTCTTGTTTTCTATGGCTCGACGTTCTTCCAGACTTAGATGGGATTTCGAAACTCGTTTTTTATGGTTGTCGCTATTTTTAGTGATTATGGTAGACACAAGAATTTCTCATTTTGAGAGTGTTAGAATTAGTTGTAAGAATTAAATGACACAACGGATGTAGGTTTCTGGGGGTTGATTTTAGGACTGGTAAATGTAGGGGTTGAAATGTAAGCAAAAAATGGACGCGTTTAAATTATGATGTGGAAATTAGCAGATGACATGTGTGTAATTGCCATACCATTGACATACTGCTTTCTCTAGGGTTCGTTTTTTTGTTTGTTTACATTTTGGAGAATGTATTTTCCGCTGTTTTATTAATCAGACATCCTAGATAGTCACTTATTACACTTGAAAGTTTTCCTCTTTTCTGTTTTTTAAACATTCTGTAATATTTCGTTTTTTTAAACGACTAGAGTTGCAAATATGAAAGAAGTAAATGCTAAAAATGTCTCTTCTTGTGCTGGTTTTTTTCGTGTCAAGTTTATTTGTATTCCAAATGATAGAGATAATCTCTCAGAGATGATTAATTAATTAATTTTCTAATTTCTAGAAATTAATTCACCGATATCTATTAAGCCGGTTTCGTTGGAATAACTGGATTTTCATAATTCATGCAATGTAATATTTATTTCAATTTAATCTGCTTTTTTCACATCTGGAGAAGTAGGTTAAGTTCAGAATGTCTGATAAGAGATAAAAATATTGCATGCAATGAAAATTCAAATAGCCTCTCGATCGAACTAATTTGGTCTAAGAGCGATATTCAACTTAATTTCTGTTTCCACTTTTTAAATCCGCAGAATAGTATAAAGTTAAGTTAGTTGAAGCCACTTGTTGAAAACTAAATAATTTTTATAAAAATTGAATATTAAATAAATTAACTTAAAATATTAAGCGAGCTAAAATATTAGTTTCATATCGTTTGATGCTCTTTTTATTTGCAGTATGAATTTCATACTTTATCGGGAGGTTCATAAGAATTTTTTATTAGGGGCTCTTGTTAGTATCCCGTTTCATATTCAGGGACTAAAAGCATCTCTGACGTTATTTGCAAATGAAATGAATATTTTGCACTTGACTAAATTGATGGGATGGGTAAATTTATGAAATGTTTGTCTTATTTTTTATTTTTTAAATTATGAATTAAATAATGTTGATATATTAAAAAGAAAATATATAGGATGGTAAAAAAAAGTAAAAAAAACGTTATATTTCTTATTGTGTCAATATGAAATACTAAAGGAGTAGCGATTATGTATTTGAAACAGAAAATATAGACTCGTTTTACATGTTTGATAATTACGTTATAATGAGGGAACGTACACATTGTGAAAATTGATTTCCTGTCGAAGTCGATACAGATATACTTTAAGTATAGTGATAATTTCAAGGTGAAGAGTAGTAATTGTTCGAGTCCGTTATCAATTGAACTCATAAAATTTAAAAGGCTCGTTAGACTGGTTAAAAACAAAAAATTGTTGAATTTGAACATATTTATTCTTCAAATTGTTACTTAGAATTGGAAAATTGATTCTAGTAAAGAAGGGAAAAGAAAATAATTGAAAATTCCAGTAACTTCTCTACATTTATTCTTTACAAAATGTTATTGTGTATACATGCATAACTAAGGTAACATTGTTTACGATAACGACTTTTTTTATATCGTAGTTTATACGTGAGTGTTTTTTTGTCTAGAAACACCTGTTTCAAACGTGTCTGCAGATACATTTAACGTCAAATAGTTTTTAAATAATTAATTTTTTATTCATTGATTTTATTTATTTTGTTCTAAATAATTTTCTGACGGAATTGTTTTGAAATGTACATTTTTTTAAATACGCCATTTTTGCAAAAATCAATATATAAAAATTTTAATTAGTTTTATAATAGACCTTTTTTCGGAATTTTGATTTATTTCATGGTTCCGCTGAAAAAAATTCCCAAAATATATTTTTTTTCTCTGGAGTGGCCTGACCTGTTAATTATCGAGTAATGAGCTAAATATAAGTTTTTGAAATAGATACAATTAGTCAGAGAAAATTTGTATCGCATGTCGATGAACAGATAGAGATAGGAAGTTTTTTGAATCAGCGTTTAAGCGTCTTAAGGGTAAGCTGTTCGATCTAATATATACTTAGAAGCCTGTCTGTAATCCTTTAGTTAAAGAAACCCTGTCCCGAGTGAGTTCAGGGGATATTCATACATAATCTTTGTGATAGCGAAATGACGAGACCTTCCGTTCACGCCATTTATCAAATTGTCGATTCGTGCAGACAATGCTTTCCAGTATATCGAGCGTTATAAATCAGGAATAGGGAGTTTTACTCTATTATATTTGGGCTGTGAATTTGTGAAATCACGCACACGAGTACGCTCCACTATTATATTATACTTTTTAAATCCATCTCAATTAGCAAATTCTTCAATAATTTCAAGTGATTTATTCGAATTTCAATTACCTCCAATATCAGATCTACGACAATTACGATGATTGAGGAGTTAAAAAAAAGACATTTATTGGAATTTTACTTTTTTGGGAAATTCACTTTGTATTGTTTAATTCAATTTATTTGGATAAACGTCCGAAATGTAAATACCTCCAATTTTTTCCAAGCTGCATATTGATCAAAACCGTCACTATATGTATGTACATTTTTTTAAAGCAGTAAATAATTATTTGAGTGAAAATGAATCTTAGTTAGAGGAGAAATTTTCAGAATTTAAGTTAGGATTTAATGGAAAAGCCCGTGGAGAGTATTTTTGTATGAAAAGCGTGTGTAATTGTTCTTTAATAAAACTTAATTCTCTATATGTGTATAGCAAGTTCAATAATAGCAGCAAGTGTTGTAAGACCAGGTCGAGGGTATGTCTCTGTATCTTGTCTTGTTATCTGTAAAATGAGAATTTAATTTCGTAACAAATCGATATTGCTTTTTAAAATTATCGCGTATGTGGAATATGAATTATTTTCTGAACATTTTTCGATAAGTTTCATCTGATAAAATTATCTCTACTGATAAAAGACTAAACAGTTGTTTTTAGAGGAATTGTTTAGTAACCAGAAAGGCGACATTTAATCACAAATTGAAGGTGTCTTATCAAGTGATTCAAACTGATTCACGCCCAGAATCTCATCTATTATTAAAACGAGATCCCAAGATACTGACTCACGTGCAAACGGGTTCATTGAATCCGGGAAATGAGTGTGTTATACACTGTTATTTACTCCGACAATATTTAGACTCTATAACATGAAATTGTCAACGAATTTATAATGCATATTGAATTGATGAACGAGAATGAGGTGATGACGATTAGAAAGATTAATGATGTTTGTAGTTGGCTATAAGCTTCATATTCTGACATTATTAATCGTTTACTTTCATTTCAATATACCTACCAATATTGACTTTGTGATTTTATACCACTTTCATCAAATCTTTTCAACTTGGTAACTCTATTTAAATTCTGGAAATTCTCGTACTGTTTTTTTTCTTCTAGGGTTTCTATTAAATTTGCAATTATATAAAACTATCATTAGGAAAACCTTAAGTTAATATTTTATATTTCAATTTATCCAATTTGGACTAATTGAAATTGAGATCTATTTAAATTGTGTGAAGTGTGTGAAATAACTGACGGCATTTTGAAATAGGAGTATGTCAAGTACCATTTTTTTTATAATACGTTGATAACTTAAATTTGAAAGCCTAAATTTCGTCTTAGGCGTAAAACCTCAGTTTCCCCTTGACTAAGATCTGATGATGATTCAAATATTGGTTCTAGTTGAATAGAAGGGCTGAATGAGTGTAAAGAAGGCTTGAGTAAACTTTACTGACCGGGCCAATTACATGACTATAGACTGGTTAACTTGACTGCGAGATTAATTAATCAATTACCACGTTATTAGATCATGGGTCACGTTTGACGTCAAACAACTCACTAATGGTATGAGTATGATGACGAGTAAAAAAAAAGATATTGACGGAGTTTCTAAGCAACATTGTGTTATTGCTGGTTGTGGTACACTTTTTTCATTAAACGGAGTGTGCTGTGAAGCAAAAAGTATGATTTTTACATGCTTTTTCCGATTATGGTTTGTTCAATGTTTACAACTTTATTCGCTCGACTTTTTTCTTTTTCCAATTTCCTTAAGCTAGCACCATTATTGCTGCACCAATTTCACAGATCAAGAGCCAATCTTTCCTTCTTTCTATTAATTCCTTTTATATCTTCAAAACTAATCAATCAATTTTGCAGATGATTTATAATTAACTGTCTTAATGCGCATAGAAAATACTTGGGAAATCCAAAATGTGGAAGTCGATTTTAAGGTCGAAAGTCGATTTTTTCAAACGACTTTCATCCATCCTTAAATTTTCTCTCTCGTTACGTACTTCTCCGTGCCAAGCACCTAGCACCGCTTGATCAATTTTTCAGTTTCTCTGTTTGCCTCGTTCAGAGACCTTCGTGCTTTACGGAAGTCGAGAAATCACTCGATAAAAATTCACTCGTCACACCTTTTTTAAATGCTTTTTACAAAAGAAGTCAATGGTTATTTTAAGAAATAATTATGCGCTTCTTGCACCTTTAATTATAAATATCTAAACAATTAATAGGATAAATGTCACCAGTGGATTAATGGTTAAGGCAACGGTCTACTTTGTTGTTATTAAAATAACAACTACAATTTGTTTTTGCCATAACCACAGATATTATGAGGCAACAACCAAAACTATGTGGTTCTGTCAATGAAAATCGTGGTTGTGTCAATCACTAATTTTTATTTTTCAATAAATAAACGAATGGTTTTTGTGAATGAACTTCTTATATTGTTTGAAGTTCAACACTTTCTCATGAATCTTTTAAAAGCTTTACAGTAGATAACAGTTTTATATTTCTAACCGTAGGTTAAGCACTCAACTAGCGACATTCAAGAGTTTCTTGAAGTATCCTTCTGAACGAGTCCACTTCTCAAGCGTTGCTTAAGCATACCATCTATGATTACGAGAGAAATCTTACGTTTTCCCCGAGTAAATTAATAATTTAGAGCAAATATGAGAAGATTTGCCCAACTTTCATTTTCATCCTTATTTTTATTTCACACCTCACTCTATAATATAAATTTGTGTCACTGGCACGATGAGGGTCTCTTTTTGCGAATTATAAGTATCTTGCCCCGAGCTAAACACAAAAATATAACGAAAAATGAAGTTAGAGTAGTTGCTACAACGTTTCTTGAGGTATTCCAATTTACGCGCTTTACTCCTTTTTTTATTCACACCTCTAAATTTTATTGGCAACTAGGAAATTTTTATATATATCGGCAGTATGAGGTTTTTTATTAAGAGCTTATAAGATTTTTCTTATCAGTATATCATTCTTTTTTTATAGTTCTTTATGTTGAATGGTAAGGGATATCGTGAACAGAAAAAAAGAAGCCATTTTATTTTATGTTGCTTTTTTAACTGCTTTAACGAATACGATTCCTGCGACTCAACGAGTAACGTTAGCGGCAATAAAATAGTAATTTATTAGTTTTTTATCGCGTCTATCGAAATTGTCAATCATTATCAAGGTTTTCGTAATAAAATTGATACAGTGCGTTGGAAAAATTAATATTGAAAAAAATTAACGTTGAAAATCTTAAATTTTTCATTGTGAAGAGTTTGTTTTCTAATTAAAATTGATAAAAAGCTCTCGCGCTTGGAGCTAAAAAATTAATACAAAGTTTTACTTTCCCGTGTTTATACCGGTGTAGGCAGGTGGCCAATTTGGTCCAATGTTGAGTTGTGTTTTTTGGCAATTATCAATTTTTAGTTTGAATCGGGTAGCAGCGCGTAGCGAATAAATGCGGATGTGATTTTAAGTGAATATAAAACGATGGAAAGCCTTTGTAACGCTGAAGCCTTGCCAATTTTTGAGCAATGAGGAGGCGCCCTCAAATTTTCTTATTCGAAGCCAACGAGCTCGTTTTCTTATTTTTATGACAGTAATCCTACCGACAAAATTGAACTATGGACTGCTTTAATTTCATTTTGTTCTCCAATAAAATTCGCAATTCTGCCATTATGCTAATTTCAACTTTTCTTTTTGATTAATCCTTTTTCTAGAAACATTAAGTATCCTCTTTGGATACTTAAAGTTACCTCTTTTTAAAGATACCTCTTTTTGACCGCCTTTTGAAAATGAGAAAATGCATTTTTAAATGTTTCGATTCGATTCAGATAGGATTGAAGTTGCAGTTAGTAGAATTGCCTGAAATCGAAATATAAATTGATCAGGGAGTAAGAAGAGAAAATAATATAATATATATGATGAAATGAAAAAAATAGTGAGAAATTAGTGAGAAACTCCAAGAAATCGTGTGACTGCAATTTAAATTATACACATACACAGAAAGAATCAGGAATTCCACTTGGTGAGGCTCCAACGGAGTTGCAAGTGTTCTTGAAGTGGACAGAACTTGGGTTTCTAAAATGAGATGTGAAAGGGAGAGGGACGTTCTTCATTTATATCACTAGCAATCTTGAAGCTGGTCACATTCCACTCATACGTATAATAATAGTAAATATAAATTTTTGGAAAATCCTCCTATACTAAGCTTATTTTCTTTATCAAAATAATTACAACCTGGAATGAAAAAATTCTCAGAAATACTGGAAAATATATATTCGACTTTGAAAAGCGATATTATAATGGAAAACTGAAAGAAGAAAGAAAGATCTGAAATTTACTATCCAGCGTCACTAAGGAAGAAAATTAAGTTTGGATAGATAAAAATGGAGCTGATCAAGTTGACACAAGTAATTCATGTCCTGGAAAGTAACTACGAAGACTGTGTAGGAAACAATTTTCCTTACGGGAGTGAAAATCTTCAGGAAAGTGGAGTCTATAATCAGGAAATTAGATGTCTCTATTGAATATTAAACAGCGGATGAATAATTTCGTGACTACAAACGAGATATCTTCTTAACTGAGGAAAGTAAATTAGACATTTCGTAAATTAGACAATTTCGAGTGTCTAGAAATACAGAAGAATTGTATTTATTCTTTGAAATCGGTAACCAGATTTGGTAACCTGATTGGTGAAAGGTTTTCATTAAAAGATAACTTAAACTCATTATTCAGTGATGTTTGTCCAGAGAATGCTCATCAAGTTGATAGAACTGTTTGCATTTAATCGTTTGATTATGAACTTTTCCCAATTTCCTGTTACTCACAGCTTGATAATGGCATTCGAATTTCACATTTCACATTCCACCCTCCTACTTCCTACTTCCACCTTCCTTTTTCCTCAATTCCAATGTCCCTGGAGACCTGAAATAAGTGCTGAATATCAGACTCATCAAAAATGGTTGATAAGCATGCAAGGGCAAGTAACCAGAGCAAGTGCGCAATTGGTCGAATATACGATATGTGATACATCGACGTACGAGAAGGAATATAGTTTGCCAATTTATTCATGTATTCCGTCGCGTATACTTCCTCCCGAGAGTAAACCTCGTGTTCGCCATCTCGAATGATTCGCTTGAATCATATGGACGTCGACGATTCATATCGAGTAATACCCCCGAGATAGTGATCCCCTTAATGGGAACTTTATCTGGTTAGTTAGGTACACTAAAACTCACTACTAATCATGTACATTCTGCACTTACAGACAAATCAGATCAGGAGTCAGCACTTTGATTTGATGGGTAGTAAAAGGTGTCTACTAGGGTGGTTCTTATTTACTCTTGGTGGATTTATTTTCGAATTTCTTTGGTCTCACCTTTTCACCTATTTTATTAACAACAGATACTGTGATGACTGAAATTCTCGAGAATTCTGAATTCAAGTTCATCTCTAATCGCCTTTTATTTTAAAATAATTTGCAAAGATTTATAATTATTTTAAATTCATTTTATAAAAAATGAACCTCAACTTTTACTTAAGTTTCACATAGGTTGTTTAGAGACTCTATAAGTATATATAGTAGTTAATATTGAGTTATTGGTTTCCTTCGCTACTTTCATAAGATACATTAGATATTCCAGGATATTAAATTCCATGCTTGAGAATTTATTATAACATATACACAGAAGCAAAAATCGATGTTTGGTTAGTAAATAAGTTTATTCAGCAAGTCTCTTCTTAAAGAATATTCTCTTAAATATGAACGTAGCTAAGAGAGGAATTAAGTTTTCTCAGAGCTAAAAATAATTTGTCAACAGGTCGTGGGTCAGGGAAAAATTGAATTTATAGAAGATATCAGAGCCAAACATTTTTTCACAAAACAAATGAGACAAAAGATTATCGTTTTAGAATTATGATTAGGGCTAAGTTTAATTAGAAAATACTTTCGTGTGACATATATTCGCGTGAATTAAAGTTTCTCTTGTAAAACGAACTGTCAGAGATTCAAAGTCAATTTTCTGGGTTGGCGTTTGTGTTACAAGTCTTGTAAGTTTCATGAACGATTGGATGTCTTTGAAAGAAGTTGGATCGTGGAAAGTCGTATAAGGGCGTACCAAGCCAGAGATGGTAGAATTTAGAATTCTGGTTCATGTCAACAAACATTACAAGGCTAAAGGAAGGTTCCTGATGTGCGTAAAACAGGATTATCGGGGTTGCGAAGACCCTTTTCCAAAATTTATGCTCCGGGCAGCATTATAGGTACATGTTGGGAAACGTTAGGGCGACATGCGCGAAGAACTGGGTCACTGCTTCTCAAAGGAAGGAAGAGTGCCCACCCCAAGGTGAATTGCGTGGAGCTGCAAAGCCCTGTAGTCGAATGTTTCTCGAACAACGGAATTCCAAGTGGATTGTTGTCTCTCTTTGTTCAATATACGTTCCTCTAACCGTAAGAATCTATTTGTATTGCGCGCAATACAAGAGGATTTGTTCTTTCATTCTATATATGAGCACATCCTTCAGTTTCCTCAATGAAATAACCAATTGAAGCCATAAAACAAGTCCAACTACATTTTATTGATAGAAATATCATGCTTGGATTTTATGGAATGACTGAGAGAAAATACCGTAGAAATAGTTTACTCTATTTTCCGGCTCTAAATATTTTATCCTGTATTCATTATTGAAGATCAACTTTCAGGGCGGGAATTTAAGTATGTAAATCTGGGAATTGTTCTTGATTTCATACATTGCAAGGTTGGTTTGAAAAAATAATTGAAAATTATATTCCGAAAAGAGATTAAAGTCTGATAATAGGACTTGTTGGAAATTTTTGTCTAAAGTCATTGCAAGAGGAAATGAATTTTCCAGAGTGATTTGTGCGTGTAATGAGATTCTCTGGAAAAAAAATACAATTTTAATCCAAGAGCATTCATTCGTAAAAAAATGTGCGCGTTTCGACTCAACCAATTCATTTTCTAAATATACGGTAAACGAGTTTCAGAGCTACGTAAACATCGTTAAAGGGCTTGCCAGGCAAAGTACATTTTGCCTCTCTGCTATTTACGTCGTATTATTTCTACGTTCTATGTAAATCTTTAAAAGTCGTTTGAAGGAGTAACTTCTTTCGAGAAATTGCACCGGCAGCTAAATGAGGAAAAAATACGAGTTTTCCATTTACAAGGTTTAGCAGCAACGTTTTTTACACGCTCCTGTGTAAATCTATTTTCCTTAAATATGTTTAGTTGATAATTTAAGTAAAGGCAAACTTCAGCTTCCCGCCTTTTATTAGCAGAAAACTTTACCTAGAAAGTGAAACTTTCTACTTACAATTAGTAATTCAAAATTAAACAGAATTTTCCTTCGACAGTCTTGAGTCAATCACTGAAAAATTATGAACGTTCAAATGAACGATTATAAAAAAATGTTTTTTTTTATGCCATCCCTGAAACCCATCCCCTATCTGAAAAAAGATCAACGAATTATATTGTAATCCTTGCAAACTTCAATCTCATTGAAAGTCATAGAAAATGTTAAGCTCTAAATTCCAGATCAACCTTCTTTTAATGAAAATATATGTACCCGCTTCATTAAAGAATATGTCCTAATTAAATATGAATTGATAGCCATGTAATGATCGAGGGATCTGAAAAGCGAAGTAGCGAGTATGATTCACTAATTAATCTTGTCATTAACTAGTTTTATTTGTTTGTGTCAGCAGGTGGCGCAGGTTGTCGTGGAGTGAGAGTTGACAGTGGGCGAGAGGGATCCAGAGTTCATTTCTATCGAGGCGACAAAACATAAAGTTGTCATCGGTTTCAACAAGAGTGACGATCCACAATCCTCCAGTCTCGATTAACTTGACGTGGTACCGGAAGTTGGGATGAGGCAGGTGGTAGTTTTAGAGCCGGCTGGCAGTGTTCTAGTAATCAGGCAGACTTCACTCGGTGGTGGAGTGACCGGAGTTACTACAAACACCAATTCAATTGTTGGAACCACTAATCTCCCAAAAACCAACGACACACAAGCACTTACGAATAACACTGTTAACAACTTCGTCTCCAATGATCACAACCAGAACAGAATCGTCGTCGTCAGATCGTCTTCATCCACTTGCCTGACTTCCTCAGTAAGTCGAAAATTACGTTCAAAATATTAAAAAGGACCCCGCACTAAAAAAAAGTATAATTCTAGTTAAAAATTGATTAATGATGAAAAAATAGTCCCTTAACATTCCTTAAAATATCTTGAAATTCTTTAGAATCTCTTAAAGTCTTTATAAAATCCCTTAAAATTCCGGGCAATGCTAGATAAATTTCTACTAGTAAATAAAAAAAAATAATGTGGTTTTAGGAATTTGTTTTGGTATTCTTAATCTAATAAATGTAAAACAATAACATAAAAAAGTTTGTCAGACTAGATATTTGGGAATATCTACTTCGATTACTAGAAAGTAGTAAAATACGGGTTTAGTCAGACATGGCGGTAGTAAATTCTACTTTTACAATTTTTACAGTTGTAATTTCTGTAATTGGTTTATATTATAGATTAGTATCATTTCATCATATTTAATTTTTGAAAAATTGTTTAATGACAGTTATAAATAATTTATAATCAAAAATGTTATGTAAGCAAATAACTGTATATCTAAACTAATTTACTTTTTATAGAAAATTGGGTAGACTAGATATCTAGTTGTTGAACAAGTAGAGTTTTGAAATCCAATCGAGTCAAAATTGAGTTTGGGAGAATTCGAATTGGCATGGGAATATCGACGAATTCGACGTTTGAAGTCTGCACAAAGAGGAAACTTCGTCATCGGCACGTAAACAATCTCCTGTTCTGTCTCAAATCCGGAAACAAATATTCTACGCATATATATTTTCGAGGTCGCGAAATTCAGCCTTCAGGTTAATAGAAATCAATCTCTGAAAAATGTTATTGAGTGTCTGCTTTGCTTCGAATTGTACTGACGTTCAGTAAACCATGTCAAAAAGTATAAAACGATAATGGTTTTCATTTATTCAAAGAGGCAGATTTCAATTGATGAAAAGAAAAAAAATATAAGGCTTGATATCCAAGTTTATCTTTTTCTATTTGACCTATTTGAGTCACTGTAATTTCTTTGAACTAAATTCTCTTAATTGGAAAAGTATCTCACAAAGTACATTTTTTTAGATAGGTTTTCCGTAGCCTTGAACACTTTGAGTTGAAAACTTGAATAATTTGTTTCTTACAAAAGAGCCAATTGACTCCAATTAGATGCAAATCGAGGTCAAACTTTTTTTTTAAATGAACGACAATACAAATGTTTGTTTTTTTCAGGCGGACAATGGAAATGGCAACATCAATTTGAACGTCAGTGTCAATGGGAATGGCAACGTCAACGCCAAAGGAAATCAAATTGGATCGTCGATCGTAATAAAAGCGGAAGATTGCAATGATCCACTTCGAATCGACCCTAGTAGTCAAGATGGTCCTGGCATAAGTGGAGAATCAAACTCCGGCTGTCGGCAAAAGACAAGCAAAGAGTCATTTCATGATAACGAGAGGAAATCTGAAAATGTTGATGTCACATCTGGTGAGTCATTTTTCTCTTCTTAATTTTCTTCTACTTCTTCCTTAATTCGAAAGTGTATATTTTCGTTACAAACAAATTAGATATTATTTCAATATATTAATTAATTCTAATTTTCCTTGAAATTAACTCGGGTTGTTTTCTTTAAAGATGTTTGGAAATTTCTGTATTTAGTTATGTGGGCAATTTATTAAAGAGAAACTGGGAGATTGAAATTAAGCGAGTTTCATGCTCTACTCGGAACCCCTTTTTATTGATTATGTTTTAATAATTACTCGGGGTGTGTAGCTAACGAGATAAGTTGGCACGCAAGTCGCTCCAAGTTTGAAAACCCAGCTAAGAACAGAGGTACATTATTTGTTGGTCGTTGTTGCTTAAGCCGAAGGAGTTACTAAATTTCCATGTGTTTAGCTTACTAGTTTGAATTGTAGTTTATAGCATTCGTGTACAGCTATCAGTTTAGGTAAGGTTCTGCAACAACTTGGAACTCGCATCGATAAACGAGGAGCTTATTAATACCAAGTTATTTTAATATCTTTAATATTCCATTGCTTTACCCGTGTTTGTAAAATTATTTTACAAACACGAAAATTCATATTCCAGTTTTCATAGAAAAATGGAATGTTTTATTGGAAATTATTCTTCACTTAGGTTGAAAATATTGAATTAATTTCGAGAATTTTTTTAGATAATTATTGCACTTTGTAATCAAGTGAGAAGATAATTTAATAGGGCTCAATGAAAACTTTAATTTTGTCCGAAGCGCGTTTGGAATATCGATTTTCTGCTCTGAGAGATACATTACAAGACTGGATTCCTTAGATTTAGATTCAGCAAGCTTTGCTATAAAATACTTAATTTAATCTCCGTCCTTGGCCTAGGAGAAAATTTACTCGATTTGAATCCAAATTCGAGATTTGAGAGTGGAAATTCGGAATATTCGACTCTAACGAAGTGGAGTTGAACCAGCTTCCTAATTATCTAAGAATTGCTCGACAAAGTTCAACTAGAGAAGTTCTCATATTAGTTTTACTGGATCTATGACTATTTTACTGTCAGCCATTAGTAGTGTCGATTATTTGAATTTAAAATTAAGCCGATTAAACTTGTTTTCGTTTGGGGATAAGAATTATCCAATTTGCATGAATTATCTTAAATTAATTCTAGAAAGTGTGATCCCGAACTAAAGACTGATTCTGAAATGATTGGCTAAGTTTAGTGTAGTAGATCCTGATTTATTAATTCCTTTATTTATAGCGATAAGTTCTTTATTGAGATAAGATCAATGGAATGATATATTCTGATGTTCAAGCAGGTAGCCTTAGTATCGTATGTCGTGTGTAATAATGTTTAAGGTAAAATTGTTTCCGATCATGCGATGCTAGAAATACCGTGACAGATACGAATTAAAAAGATTTCTATTTTAAAACCGTTAAATCGAGGAAAAATTGGAACCTAAGTTTGCAAACAGGATTCAGAGATTTTCAGTTTTTACACTCACAAATTTTGTTTAATAGCTTTTTCTGAACTGAGTTTGAATGTAGACACCCTGAAATTAGATAATCCAAAATTATGAACATAATTGTAACTCGTAATAGAAAGCGTAACTTATTTTTATAAAAATATATCATATAGTTATAAAGGCTTTTATAAATATTTTATTATGGGCTGACTTTGAAATCAATAAGTTCCTGGTTTTCAGGAAGCTCACATTGATTTTTAAAGCAGAGAGCCTTGCCATGTGAATACAAGCCGACACTTGCACTTGCAGGGTTCTAAGGAATCCTCGATCGACGGGGATAATTTCCAGTTCCGACCTTATCCACCAGAGCGGCGACCCTGCGCTTTAGGTCCACCTAAAACTGGATGATACAAGTCAATATAAATATATCTAAAAGAAAGATGTGTTTAATCAAAAAGAAACGCCTCTTTCGCTGTTTAAACACAAATTTTACTAGGAAGAAACTCTTGATTCCTTGTCAGAATAATAAGATAAAAAATTACATACCAGGGATTTCGTTGCTTTATATGCTTTTAAAGAACTTTTGATTCTGGAAAATACAACATTGAGCTTTGAAGATTTTTAAGAGAACTGTCTCTTAGGAGATAATTAAAAAACCAATCAATTCTAGATGGATATAAGGACGAAAAAAGGAAAGAAAAGAAAGTTTAAAAGTTTGTTTCTTGAAGAACTCCTGATTCAGGAATCTCGTCTCTAAGTGATAGAGATCTTGATGAAGTTTTAAATCTTGTTTTCAGTTTTAAATTTTCTTTGGAAACGTCTTCTATAATTTGGAAATTCTCTGATGGAAGAGAATGCAAAAGGATGCAAAGAGTGTTGATGTTAGATCCGATTTTTACATTCGATGGTGAAATGGATACTTTCCATCTTCTTTTAGCTATCTCATCCTGTTTCAGCTTTCGGTTTACCCGATAGTAACTGTCTAGTTATCGACCCTTCATGCCCTGGGCTCTATTTCTCTACTTTTTGGAGATCGCTCGCTCCATTGCTGGAGCTCGAGAAAGCTCTTGATTTGCACTTTGAACTAGGCTGAGGTTTAACCGTCGAGAGTTGAATATTGACATTTCCAATCCTCACCTATTGGCTTTTTCTAAGCCTTTTCCGGAAGCTAAATCTCGCTCCCAGAAATCCTTGATTTAATTTGAGGCGGATGCTATTTACTTTCAAACTTGCAGAGATCAGAAAATTTAATCGAAGAGTAATTTTTCCTTATGAAGACGAAAATTTCGCGTTGAAAGAATTTGACTTTGGTGTTAATGAGAGAAAATGTTCAGCCTTGACTCTTGAAATGTATGGCACACTTTTAATCATGAAAAAGTGCTTTTCAGAGGGATCTTGCATGACTTGAACTTTATAACTTCATTAGTTGATGAACACTATTGCATATTCGAGTTTAATATCCTTAAACGATTTCACTTTGTAATTTGTGGCCTCTAACGATGTGAATGTGTTGAGATGGAAGAGCCTCAGGGGAAGGAAAGACAGTTACAAACAACACAAATGTTTTCCGTTGCTAATGACTTGTTCTACCATTCGGGGATGCCCTTGGGTTAAACTAAACACTCAAAGTAAACTAGTGATAAAGTGGGGTGGAAGAGAAAAATAAAACTGAGTGCAAAAGTAAAGGGTTCCGTTATTTTCTCATTCTACCTGAACTCAGATTTTTTTCCCTTTATTTTAAAGTGAGAAATGGGTCTGTTTAATTTTGTAAACCGATTAGTTACCAATAGTCCGTTGTTTGTCTTCGAACAAAATTTTAGTATCTTCCTTTCTTCCATTTAGGAGATATGTTGTAGAAACCAATATCACTCATCCAAAAGAACTTTATCTCAATCTATCCCTTGTTTATCCAACTCTATCTCTTCTAATCTCTGTTAGTATCTGTAATCTATATCTTCAATCTCCTCATTTACCCCTCGTCCTTCCATCTCTCCCTTTCAATCTCTTTTTCGGTATAATCACTAACTTATCTCGATCAGACTCCTCTTTTCTATATTTTCTTAAGTTAAAATGATTCTCTCTCTTACGCGAATTCTGGAAGTGGTGTATCTCCTGGATTTACCTGTTCATTGTCATTGATTTGCAAGGATGCAATGCATTTCGGGTATTCAGTGGTTTTGTAAGACGTATGTGTGTTTCGCACACTCATGAATTCTTCAAGAGGATTCGGCCTAAGACCGGGCCAACCTCCGCGACTTCCGGATGGCAATCTTATCGATTGTCTTAGGTACACTTTCTTGCTCACTCTCTCGTATAAAGCTCGAAACGACGACGGCTAACGACCACCGACTTACTCGTTCAGAATCTTCTCAGTGTGTGGATGTAAGACCTAGGTGATTGGGAAAGAGTGGGAAAAAGCGAGGAAGAAAAGTAGATATAGGAGTTAAAGGATTGAGATGCTCAAGGATTTTTCTTTTATGGAAATGTTTTAGATACCGCAAAATGGAATTGGAATATTTCGCATTAAAAGTGGTTAATCATGTCCACTAGAAAATTCTTGAATTTTATAGAGAATACTAGAAATTCTTGAAATTATTCATTGTTTAAAGAGTTTTAAAGCATTGAAAACCATATTTGAAATACTTTTCTGAAAGTGTCAGTTACTTTTCTTTGAAATCTAATTTCAGATTTAATTCCCACTTGGAATTAAAACAACAGCGAGTGGCATAGAATCGTTCAAAATAAATCCAATGTTAACGTTTGCCTAGTAGTCAATTATGTTCAGTAAATGGAAATCTGAAGTTTCAAACTTGAGTTTTGTTGGCCTAGCGAATCTGTCTAACTGATTCTATTGTTAGAGTCACGAGTGGCGTTTCGTAAATACCTCTTGTTTTGCGCAAATGGAAATTTGAAAATTTCGTGTCGAAACTTTTTGTTCATTCAAGTCTATCCTTTGTGGGATAACTTATAGCCTCCTTTGTAAAAATTGCGAAAAAGGTAGGACAAATAACGAAGCACTATGCTGATAATTGATAATTCGGTAGACATAAATTTGACTGAGAAATCTAGTGGATTTAAGTATGTACAAAGTTTCGTTTAGTAGAATGTCTCAGATGGTTGGAAATTTAAACAAAATCGAATTTGAAATTTGAATTATTGGAAAATTAATTGCAAAAATGTTTTCAAGTATGGATCCTATCAAACTAATTGTCCCTTAAACTTTATTTTATGTTTATTAAAATCCAAAATAAAAATTTTTATCAGTAAATTTTATTAAAAAATTCAATACAGCATTTCTAAGGAAACTTTGCAAGGATTTTCGGGAAATTTGGCACTGCCAGAATACTGGATGTAAAGATACTGTCAAG
Organism: Synergus umbraculus; assembly: GCA_900474325.1. NCBI lineage: Eukaryota > Metazoa > Arthropoda > Insecta > Hymenoptera > Cynipidae > Synergus > Synergus umbraculus. Next base: position 264,508 of record UCOK01008673.1, read on the forward strand.
GGAGAAAAATGATAAGAATGAATGAGGGTTGGATTGGTATCGGAGATTGGGGGGTGGGGGGGGGGGGGGGGGGGGGGGGGGGGGGGGTGTGAGGAGTGAGATATAAGAAGAAAGGGAAGACTAGTTAGACACGAGACGCTGCCAACATTCTATTTAAAGCTGAGGGGGTAACAGTAGTTGTAGCTGGTTTGTCTATAATTTACGAGCTTATACCAAAAAAGTTGGACACCTTGGGGATGGCTCCGCACTTTGACACGTGACCCAGTTTTATCGAGTTACGTAAATTGATCACCACACGCTCCCTCAACTGGAAGCTTTTGAAATCGCGATATCAAACTAGCCTGTGTCGTTCTCTCTTTCCATTCATTCTCTCTCTTTTTCTCGCCATGTCGCTTTTCTCTTTAATGCACGTAATAATGCAAGCAATAATGCAAGCACAGACTCGAGGGGAAACGTGTGCCCGGATCGATTTTCAAAATATACTGCCAATGAATATCACGCAGATATGATATTCCCGGGCTAATTATATTTTCTGACTTGACGTCGATTCGTTTTTTATGGAAAAAATATCAAGATATTTTATGGAATTTACAGAGATTTAACTATTTTAAGAGATATCGAAAGATTTTATGTGATTGAGAAAAATTCCAAGAGATGTGAAGTAGTGCAAAAATAAGAAATTAATTGCGCGTATTGCAAATTGAATTAATTTACTTATGAGAGAAAAGTTTCAGAGTCGGGAATTTTCAAAATTAAATTTTGCGGAAACCGCGAAGGGGATAGTAAAAAATTTGAGCAATAATCTACAGAGTTAGTACTGAAAATTCTGAGGCGTTTTAATAAAATTTATTTAAAAGCTGATATTAGGAAATGTGTCCCATGTTTTTTTTTACAGTTTTCCTCTTAAAATTAATTTTTCTGAAAATTAAATGTCAGAAGGTTGAAATATTTTAGCGACATAAGGCTTCCTTTAGAAAATCGAGATAAAACTGGGTTATTGTGGAGAAGAGGAAAGAAATTGGAAATGCAGAGGGTTTAATTAAAGTCTCGTAATTGAATTTTAATATTTTTCATGTGAAGTACGATCTCCAGCTGAGTACAAAGGAATAGGATTTTTTCTCTCTCCGAGCTACTTTTCTTTTTTCTTTCTTTTCTAATTTTGCTACTGCTTTTGCACGTTCTGTTGTGATTTCATTAAAAAATTCTATTTTAAGCTGCTGATCGCTGTAGCTGCGTAGGATGTACAAAGTACACAAGTCTTTCGTGTAATTATTATAAATGGATTCTTGCACGTTTTATTACATGTTTTCTGAAACGGAAAACGATTGTATGATAATACTCTCAGCGTGAAGCGAATAATAAGTCATCAAAGGATATCTTTAGATTTCCAACGAAAACTGTTTTGAATTTGAAAAGACCTCAACTTGTATTAGTTGAAATACAAGTATAACAAATATGAATAATAGTCATTGGCGAAGTTTTTAGAGGTAGCGAATAATTTTAAGGATTTAAAATTCAAATAGGTTTTAATTTGAGAGTAGAATGATTGAAAATCTGATTTCATTCGTTGTACTCTTTAATTAAATTTCAAGTTTAACAAGCCTGTAATGAAAAAGGCTACACAGCGCTTTTGGGTCGATGGATGTATACGCTGCATGAGTTTCAAGCCATGCAGGCACATATCGTTGTAGTCAGTGTAGCATATAATCTTTAAATCCATCTATACGCCCGTGGATCCAGCTATTAATCAGATTCTCGATAGGGATAAAGCTGGGCGCCAGAGTGATTTTTACCGAGTGGTTTTTGCTTGTCGGCGGATGGGGTGGCTCAAAGTTCATAGGGTCAATGCAAGGTGGCAGCACAACCCTTGAATTTTAGCAGGAATAATTTGAAAATTAATTTATTATATTTAAAAATGAGAACTATAAATCAAGGAAGTAAATGATCCTTCTATTTACTTTATATTGATCAATTAATATTAGTATTTGTTAGTCTTCTTTTCTAAATGGAAGAATTGATTTCAAAGTCAAGCAGTTGGTTCCAGTTTGGAATATTGGTCCAATAACTGATTCAGAATTTGCATATAATACGAAATTCATATAAGGATATCATATGTAGAATGTAGATGGACTAGTTAAAAAATATAAGAGTACAATCCTATTCAGAAATTGGCAACGGACGCGGCTGATGGCCTTGTGATTCGATATGAGTAAAATTTTAAGAATCACTCAGTCATATTTGTGTTACTAACCCAGTAAAATCGTTTTACTGTGATTGTGCTGGCTACATATTATATTCTAAATATCAAAGCCAGAAGTTTGGCTTGTAAAGCCAAAAACTTTTTGTAATCGTTTTTTGTAATACTTCTTCTGTTGGTTGGATATTTTTCAACTGGGTATGTAGTTTTTCCATTCTTCAGAGTACATATTGTACAATGTACACCTTCCTTTTCTTTTAAACAAATAAAGTAGGATTTTGTCGATAGTTAGAAGAGTATTCTATAAAACTTGTTAGAAATTTGGTTGTCCACTTTCTTGAGTATTATATATGAGACTTGGCGTAATTGGAGGGAAAGGAAATTCAAAGAAAGTTGCTTTAATTCAAGAAAAGTGTTTTCTGGATGTGTTGCACTAATATAAAACCTGCTGGTTAGATATTTTTCTATAAGAGTCAACATCTATCACCAGCGATAAAGCGTTGCTCTAAAATGTACTCTCCTTTCTCATGTTCTTTGCGTTCCAATTCAGAAGTCACGTCAGTTTTGATTTCGGTGCATTGAAACTTTCATAGCTCTCGAGTGTAGTGGGTCCATTTTTGAAAGTAATAAATTGACTTATCCATCCGTTCATCTCTCTCATTCTGTCTCTCTCTCTCCCTTGTAAAGGACCTAGATCACGTGTGGTGGGCGAGGAACGACCCGTGTATGTGCAGACAGTCTGGACGGGTTGGTTTAGGTGCGAAGAGGGGTGGCTATAGGCTGCAAGTGGAATATGGGGCTTGGGGTTTGGAGAAGTTCCTGAAGAAGGGGTTATTGGGGGAGAATTTGAGGGCTTATATCGGTGCTCTATGCTCCTCTCTGCCACGTAGCGCCATGCTAGGCTATGCCAAAGGGAGAAAGCGGAAACGGCTCGAGCATAGGTACAGAATCTGAGAAAGAGAGACGGAAGCGGAACAAGCGTCCAAGAGAGAAAGAGAGAGACCAAGGGAGGAAGAGAGAAAGTTGGGCTGTGGCTGTGGCAGGATTGGTCGGCACTTGGGGTTGTCGGTGGGGGTTTTTGGGGGTGGAGGGGGTGGTTGGAAAGCAGGGGGTAAAACGGGGGTTCTTACTCGCGGGTTGGCTCACTCTGCGGCTCCCGCCGCTCGGGAGCAGACACGCGGGGCCAAAATAACTAATTTGAACTATTTTATTAAAAAAATTTGTAAATAACACTAAATCAAAAGCTCACACACTCTCCTAACCACTACTACTTCTAATCGCTATCTAATATTCTGTAAAAAAAAAAAGAAAGAAATAAAGAATCAAAAAGACGCGAAAATTCCGCTCCGTATCCGAGAAAAAAAAACAAAGAGAATTTTTAAGCAAAAGAAAGAAAAGACATCTATTTTCTGAACTAATTCCGCCGCGGTAAGTCGTAAAGGACACGAAGAAAAAAACGCGTTCTTTTTTCTGTTACCATCTCTATCTCGCTAATCTCTCTACACTATCTCTTTACTCGTATACGTGTGACCCTTACATTATTTTGTCCCCCACGCGGGACGGGTTCAGTGTTGTAACTTAGGATATAAGAAGAACAAAGTTTCGCACAAAAAAGGAAAAGCAAGGAGAGACCAGGGAAGTGCAAAGAGACAGGAAGCTAGGAGAAAAGAAACAGAGAAGAGGTTTTCGTTCTTGGATGGACTTAAGACTCATTTTGTAAGTCTTTGGAGAGATTGAAGATAAAATTCTGGCACGTGGAGACTGAAGATAAGTGGGGGAGGAAGAAGGAAATATCCAAGTGTAACGGAAGGCTGTGCATGATCGTCCTGGGGATGTCCTGCCGTTTTGCAGAGTCCCTGCGAGCTGTTCAATCGGAAAAAACGAATTCGTCTTCTAATCCGGTTTCCTGACAGAAAAAGTATCACGAGTCCTTGAAATATCCTGAATCAAAAGGTCCTGGACTTAAAAATCCTTGATCCTGAAATCATCGCTCAAGATCATCATCACGCGTCTTTAATTCTAGTACCTTCGCGGGAGAGACTTTTTGCATTTCTCAATTTTCCGCGGAAGTAATAAATATAAATTAAGAGTAATTTGTGCCTCGTGAGAGAGTTAAGCAGAGTATCAGTGCAAACCTTTCTCCGTCGAGAGTTTATTTCTCTCGTGTTCGCTTTTATCCGAGTTTGTATATGAATAATAATCCTGATTAAGGAATCATTTTAACTTCTAAACGATTTAAATAATTTTTAACTAGTTTTTAAATCATTTTAAAATTATTTCTAAATAATTCCTTCGTAATTGGTGAAGTGAAACGATGGCAGGGTATAATCACGCGAATCCCCAGCGTGTTGTCTACCACGCGACCTACCCGACGCCTCTCGCCCCAAGTGAGTCTTCCTCACGCTATAATATTATTATATATATATATGTACATATATATATTATATATTTGTTTTCTTTTACATGCTTGTAGATGTATCTTGTCATGACGCTAACGCCACGAGTTCGTCGCTCGTCATGACGTCAAAATCTTCATATGCTTTGAGAAACGTATGCAGGGTCACGATCGACCTTTAGATAAAGCTTTGCATGATGGACAGAATCACTTAAGTAGCCGCTGATGTGAATTTTCATGCTGGAATGAATTTTATGCGAATTTTTTTTCATTTTGAAGATAATGAAACTCTTTTCTAAAAAAATAACAGTTATCAATTATTTTAATCAAATATTTGGTTGTTACAAACACACCTTTTAGTAGATTGAATAATTTATTGAATAAATTATAATATTATAATATTATTATATTATTATATTCCAATTCACATACTGTATTCTTCAATATTGACAAAGAAACAGTCTGTTTGAATTTTGTAATTATTATTTGCATAGAAAGCTACATTTGTGGTCATAACATTTATCTTTCATAATATTCGGTTATTATTGGCAAAATATTGACGAGAAAAAAATTCCCGTCCTCGGATGCACAACTGTTTTGATTCCAACGCTTATACTCGCTCTTAATCTAATTTGCATGTTTCACGAGCTATTTGGTAATCACATTATTCGTATTATCTTTTGTCTGCTTTCCGGTTCTGTTTTCGCGTTATAATAAAGATGTGAAAACATGTAACAGTGACTCGACTCCAGGAATCGAGTCACGAATGAAGTTTAACAGAAATGATTTCTTTCCAACGTATCATTTTTTCAATAAATTAACTTTTAGCAATTTGAAGGTTGGATTAAAACAATTACATATTGGCTTCTATCAAAATTCATAATTCAATGAACATTCTAATTTGGACATTAATCTAAATAATGTGTCAAATGTGGATATCTAATTGAGTTTATAGTTACCTATAGTCAAAGCAATTATCGAGACTGTAATATTTTATGTCTAGTTATCGATTTCATGATTATCCTCTCGTATGTGAAATCAAATTTAATATTTATGCATAATAATGGATAAATGGTGATTCGGGATACAATTTCAAAATTTCATTAATGAAGTTTACCATAGAAGATCATTCAAATAGTCATTACAATCTATAATTACTATGATCTCGCCTCAAATTCGAAATAGAAATTAAAATACCTTTTAACTCTGATAACGAAAATTGTATATTTCCCTTTGATATAAAATTAGCTTCTTTTGGCGTAGTTAGAGTCGTTTAGCTCGTTTTTCTTGGCATAATTGTTCGAAGAACTGTAACCGCTCTTATTTTACAAGTTGTAAAATTTCTCGAAGAAACTTCAACTGTTCTTTTGGCAAAACTATGTTTTTAAGAGCTTGTCGTAAGTCCAAAGTAAGACGTAAGTTGTTTTAAGTAAGCGAAGTGCTGACGGCTCTATAGGAGTTTCCCTACTTCTTTTTTAAAGTTTGAAACAATACTTTAGTTGAACACGGTCTCTTTGTAACTACACGATTGAAAGAGATTTGCCACCACGTTATTGGATACAATGTTGACATTATTAATCTGAAGATGTCACATGTGCTTCCGCTTTCATTATATTTGGAAAACTCAAAACTAAATGATTGTCTCTTTTTTCATTTTATTTGATTTATGCACATTTTGACATTGAATATAAAAACGAATATACGAATGTAATATGAATTTTGCAAAGATATGATTGCTTTTTAAATTGGAAGAAATTGACTGTCGTGAGTTATCGAATCACGTGTTTTCTTTTGGGTGGAGCAGGAAGGAGTGCTTTCTTTTTCTAACGATCGAGGAAGGGACTTTGCACATGAATCTTGTTTTCGTAAGCAAGATTTTTCGAAGCCAGTTTTATACGATCAGGGTAATATTATTTGCGAGCAATTTAACCCGTGTCTCTCTCGCATCTGTACATCCTTAGATATACATATAAGAAACAGAGTTGACCCAGTTTGTGTTGGTAGACCGATTGTTAAAATTTATCCGATTGCTAGGCAGTACTTTGTATGGAACAGGGTCACACAATGCGATCTTAGCAGTCCATTCCGATAGTTTATAAAGTTTACTGCGCCGGTATTCGAAACTACGTTCCGTTTTATATTGCAATTAATCATTCCATGCTCACGTGGCTCTTATTAATCTTATAAATCACCCTCCCCTATATAATCATGCCGCAAAGTCATTAACGAAAGTTGTCCAATTTGCGCACGTTAGAGGAATTCGCGATTCAAAAGTCGAATTTAGTGACTATAAGTTTTAAGTTGTTAGTTGCAAGTTGCCCTTTAGAGCTTTCAGGGGATGTGACGTGACAATTGGTCGATGGTCACAGGTTCTTTCCACCTTGAAGGAGTCCCTCTGAGACTTTTGTCACGACATTATAAAGCGCAAATGCCAACGTCGATTCTGAATCATCTTCTATTTTTATTTGACCATATAAGTGTCTCACGTGTCAGATAAATCTAGACAGTTTACTCTGTCAATTTTGAATTTTGGATGTATATTGGTGAATTTGTCAACTTTTTAAGAAGATATTGCATGAAGAGCTCGCGAATCATAATTGCTAGTAGATTTAAAAAGTACATCAGAATGTTGGAAAATTAATTAATCTGTTATTTTCTTTGGAATGTTTAGACGGGGATCCAATCAAGCTTCCAGAAAATTTGGAGACCCTACCACGAGCCGAGCACTTTCCTACCCAAAGGCATCGATGGAATACCAACGAGGTGAGTAATTTTTTACTGAGATTCTCATTTGTTTTATTTGCCAAATAATTACACAAACCTTGTATAATTAATGAACGCTCTCTTAATTGTCTTATAAAATTCGAAACTGATCTTGATTCACCTATTTCAGATCACTTGATAAAAAATCGAACTGAGCTCTCAGAGCGCCAACCAATTTCCTCTAAATTTTCGATAAAAATAATATACAATCTGCAGCAGAAAGCCATCTTGCACCGCCTCGCAAGCTACTTATCTCCAGGTGCTTAAATCCCTAAAGCCTCGTATCATCCCCATTTCTCTTGGACGTCAGATCTCGCAACTCGCAGCATTTCAAAATGAACGAGGCACCCCCCCATCAACCACGTGGTCGCAATTTTTGTCTCTTCTTTTCTTCCTCGTTGGTCACTCTACTACCCACTTCCCATCTAGAGTTCCTGCCCGAAAAGAGCGGAAGGAATTATCGGAATTTGCTGGCGGTTGCAATTTTGTTTTTTGCACTCATCGTCCGCTCTTTAAACCGACGGTAGCTTTCGTTACGCGATACGGTCGGAATATATTCACAGAGTGTTTCAGTGGGTAGTGGGTACATGGTGAGTACAGTAGACGAGGGCGAGTAGGCAGATAGTATCGTGTGGCGTTGGTGGTTCGTGGTCTGGGCCGTTCTTCGTGGTGGTTTAGAGCCAGAAACATTTCCGTGCCAGTATGCTGCACCTAGCTCTGTTAGGTGCTCTGTAGTCTAGAGTTCTGTGTTCTGTACGTGCAGAGTGCAGACACAGAGGCCAGATCTGCACACGGTACATAACACACACACAGACAGGAATCACGAACGTATACCGATGTAGTCCACTGCTACTCTGACCCCGGTCGGCCTCCGATCAATAGCTGGAGCCAGCAAGCTCAGCCGAGTTGAGTTCAGAGTTGAGTCGACCTGAGTTCTGTTCCTGTTCTCGAGAGCCTCCTTTTGAGAAATCCCCTCCGAGTGCCTGGGTCCTCCAGTTCTCCTTTCGATAAATCGACTCTCTGTGACTTGCCTCTAATCGTAGCTTTCCAACCTTCAGTTCCTCTACTGGAATTTTAAGTAGCTTCTCTCATTGTTATTTTCCTTACTTTTCACCTTTTGTGACAAAATTTGTCTTCATATCCTACATTAGAGTGGTTCAAAAACGATTTTTTAATAGAGAATATTTGAAAAAAGAGATTGCCTATTTTTTAATCTTTTTTATTTTGATTTTAAATACTGCTTTTTTTGACTTGGTTTCCCATATTTAAAATACATGGGAAAATATTTTGGGTAAAGTTTCAGATGTCTTATTAGTCTGAAAACCAAAGAAGTTCCTTTCTCATTATTTTTCAAATTTGCAATGGCCTTTTTAAACAAGATTTAAAAGATTCACAATGATATAAGAGAAACAGAATAAAATTGAAATAAAAATAGAATGTTTCAGGAGATACACAATTAAAAATTCTACTTTAAATACTATAAAATTAACGTTTGAGGTGGAGTTTATCTAATTTTACTGGCATATTCATCAGAACAATAAAATGAAATCCGCGAGATGAAAAGTTGCTTTTTGAATGCTTTGACAGAAATATATAGACTTTACACTGAATGTATGTAGCAATACTTAAATTATAACGAGATACATACATAAAACATCGGTTTCCCCAGTCTACATTATTCTTCCTCTTCGCCTGAATTATTCATGTCGTGATAATTATATCACTGCCCTTATTTCTTAAAGACAAGATTGAAGGCACCACTATCTTTTAAGTCTACTGCGAGCACATTATTCACGAGAATAATTTATATAAAATTATTTAATTCCTCCTTCATGTTTCATACTTCACTTCTCATTCCTCATTTTTCATACTTTACCACAAACCAATTATAATTAACATTTTCAACCCAGGAAAGTACTATATTTTTGAGCCAAAGTTAATTTGCAGATAAAGAATTAGTTGACCTAAATAAAATTTCAAATGGGAAATAGAACTTTAGCACATAAAAGTCGCAGTCGTTTACTGAAAAATGTGGTAATGAAAATCACGAAAAGCACTTTCATTTACTCAATTTTATCTGGAACATTTCCTTTTGAGAAACTTTCTGTGTTTTTAGTGGTAGTATAACGATTCTCCAGAGGCCTATAAACTCTTCTCTCTTATCAGTCTAAAGATAAAAAGTAGCAAAGTGCACTTCTCTCGACAATATGAGAACAGGTTGATTGAAATCAGCGTCAAAGAGCACGATAATAAAAATATGAACTGTAATCCCGATACAGTAATCGGCACCCAAGTTGACCTCATTACCCGATCAAGGTACAAAAAAAATCATTATAAATTCCCTAACTTCGAGACCTAAAATTTTATTCTTTCAAATGATTCTATTTAATGTCCAATTAAAACCGAAAAAGTTTTATCCACCTAACTCTTTAGGATGACCCTGAAAATCACCTCTAAGGACAAAAAAAAATTCATTAAAAATCCCCAAACTTAGGGAACTAAAATTCTATTATTTTAAATGGTTCGATTTAATGTCCAAATAAGATCGAAAAAGTTTTATCGGTCCATACCGATAGGATCACCCTCAAAATCAACACCTAAGGGATTTTTTTGTGCTTATTAGGGGAGGATTTTGGGGATGATCCCATTGTGATGAGGGTTTGAACCGGGTTTGGGTTTTCTTTAACATCAAATGGAATCATTAAATTTGAACCAATAAAATTTTAGGTCTCGTGCTAGATAGAATAAAATAAATTTCTTGTTGTATTCGTTGCAAACTTTAGTTTCATTCGAATTATGTCGTGTTATGTCAACTATATGTGGGGGTAAATTGCACCGTAGCATAGTATTTCTTGCTATAGTTTCGACATGTATACCTGATGAAGGGAGAACTTTCCGCTTAAGCTCAACACGCTATACGAAAGCTCGTTAATCTTCAAGTGAGAAAATACACGAGTTGAAGTCGACCGTTTGCCCCCTGCTATCGCCTGACCAAACATATATCGTTCTATATCCTCATAAAGAAAATCTTCGATTCAATAGCAAACACTCGTTAAAGTTAATTCAGCAATTATAGAACCTAATTTTAGTTAAATCAAGTTTTTGCTTCGTGGAACTGGCGAAGTTTCGTGTCTACTCGATTTCTTTTATTTTTTTTTATTTTGCACAGGCAAGTTGAGAATTTCCAAGTAGAAAATATGCAGAGTAATTTGACGTATGGAAATTAAGGCATTATCATTTAATTAGGTAATTTGTCATCATTAATTTTAAATTCTCTTTATAATATTATAAAAATTCAATTTCGATTTCTGAAATGATTCAATCTGGATACAATTTCTCATAAAATTTTTATTCTGCTATAATAAGACTCTCAAAAGGCTCCCTTAATTCGTAAAAGCGCAAAACTTTTTCAACCCTTTGAAATTGCAGGGGGAAATTTTATTTTACTGTTCCATTTCCATAAAATTTAGTCACTTAACTTCATGGGTTTGATAATGATGATTTACTTCCAAGAACTTGTCACAAATCCCTCCACTTGTTCCACATTTGAAACCCATTCTTCGAAAAGTATAAATTTCGAGGGGAGCTTTTACTTCTTTCTCGATTGCACTTTTTCTTTTTTTACTCACATATTTTATTGCACTTCTTTTAGTACTCGAGTAAAAACAGAAATCGAATTTACGATTTCGATGAATCTCACCGAGGCACGTGAATTTTCAAGAAAGTTTTTTTAAAGCCTGAAGAAATGGAGAGTGAGAAGTTAAAATCTGTGACTCGGGTTCTATCATTCTCTTGATCTTGTTTTCTCACTTCTTTTTATCTCTCTTTGAGACCGTCCCTCACAGTAAATCGTGTCGCCCGCTGCTCTTCAGCACCATTTTTCTCGAGCACCCTGACAGCATATGTGAGTGTGCTGTAAGCGAGTTCTGTCGGATTTTCAGTCTACTTTTGAACAGAAAACTTTTCTGCTCAAGCCAGTAGCCACACGACGTTGACGAGCGGTCTTTGAATACCGAAGAGGGCACGATATTTTTCAATTTGGACTGATGCGCCTTGCAAAGTAATTTGGAATCGATAATGAATAAATTTAGATATGACGTCCTTTATTGAAAATGAACAATTTCCTCAGCTCTCCATTTTTATTCAAATAACAACGGTAAACAAGAATTTTGGGCAGAGTTTTAGTAACTTTGGTACTACTTTGGAGATCAATTTTTCAATTAAATATTATCAAAATTAGAGAACCTTAAGCAAGAACTATTCTTTCTTTTTATAAAGAAAGATCGGTACGAAAGTTTTTTTCTTGGGATAGATTCTCCAGACTATATTAACTGAAAGTTTTCGAAGTCCTTTTCCATTTCTGGAATAAAATAAAAGTTTCGTCGAGTTTCCTTTTATTTTCAAAAATCTCTTCCGCCTCGTTTAAGAAAACAAATTTAAAGTTGTTCCTTTTTTCTGAAGTGTGACGTTTTAAAATATATTTGAGTTATAAAGTTTCTGTCTTATCAGATTCATTCAAAGATTTATTTATTAGATTTATTCAAAATAAAAATGCAAAAGTCTGCTTTTATTGTTGAATAAATTGTTACCATTTGTACTCACATAAATGATGAAAATAAAATATAAAGAACGTTGTTTAATGTTTTTAAATTGATTAAACTCTCTTTCATATATTCAGTTTAACTTCGCACCTAATTCTAGATCATTTAGAGATATAGAGAAACGAATCGAGTCTTTTGATTCCCACACAAAACGAGTCCGGAAACGTGCCCTGTCGAGAAACGCCGATAAATCTGTCCGGGGGTTTCTGTACCTCGGAACGAATCGTTTCGATAAGAACTCCGTGCTGCCAATTAACAAGTGAAGTAGACTCGAACGGTAACAACTCATTAACGAGAACAGCTTCAACTCAACGACAACATTGATTCCCCTTTTATGCTCTTCTCTCGACCGGAAATCTAGAAAATCGATAGAAGACTATTACAATTACGATCGTCAGAATGACGATATTTAAACTCGATAAAAAGCCTTGTTTTTTTTTTTTGTTTTTTTTTTAAAGAAAAGAGAAGAATTTTCCTCTTGAAGTAGGATTACGTATTTTTATGATTTTAATTGAAAATAAATATCTATATTTTACAATTTTTATTTGATAGGGTCAATTGGAACTTTTGCTCTTTCCGCCTTTCATAAAGTTAGACAGCTGTGGCTGACCAAACGTGACCGTAACTACTGCGGTGGTTCACAGTAGTTAGTTCTTTATGAGCGAGACGCCCTTGTTCAAAAATAAGGGAAATGTAGAATAAAAATATAGAAAAGTATTTGAGATTCTTAACTTTTCTTTGCTTTTGATCAAATATCTATATTTTCAAGTACGAAATTACTTACTTAGAAATAAAAGAATAACACATTGTTGCCAAATATCTCGAAAATATATTTTGTTGTCGAAAACTTCATCGGTTTGGAAATTGCTAAAAATGAAGCACTGAAAATTCATACTCAGTAAATAAATCATGATTGAATTGTCAAAAAACCAGAAAACGAGCAAACGTATTTTTCGACTGAACATTGTTTTTACAAAATTTTTAGATTTAAAAATTGTTTTACTGGGTATTGGATTCAACTTATTTAAACTTGTAGTTTTTTAAGGGAAGTATTAATAATTTAGAAAAATTAATATAACTTGCTATTGAATTTTTTCTTGTACAAAAAGAATTTGTCAAATTCTTTATAAACTTCTATAGAAGAAAATTTATTTATAATAAATCTTTTTCTCTTATTAGACTCTTTTGCAGACAAAAGAGTATTTTTTAGAAGAGTGAAAGAGGGTGCCATTGAAAAAAATGATGCCGGTCGGGAGAAAGGTCTGGGATTTTCCACTCACCGTTATTCAATGGTACCACAAAGGATTCAGGAAATTGACTAATTTTTCCACGACCCCAACGAAAGTGCATTGCGTGTGCTGTCTCTTTACGTATGATCGGTTTCAGGGGTTGAAGTGGGACGTTATATTGTGTTGTTTCGGCAATTTCGATATTGGAAAAGTGGAGGCGAGTTTTATTGAAAACCATATGTGAAATCTGATCACAGAGATGCTGAAAACAGACTTTTTTGATAATCATAAAGAAAAGTAAACAAATTATCATATAAAATAGAAAAAGGTTCAAATTTAAAGTTATAATCATAATCGCTCATTAATTTAGTGAAAATTGGAAGCAGATTAGTCAAATGTAAACGAGAATAAAAAGTTGTGAAACCATAAAAACAACTAAAGTGAATAAAACAAATTGTGGTTTATGAGAATTTACTTAAAATACACAAATACCATAAAACTTGGCTCGGAGGCAAATTTTTCCCTGATTGTAATTAAAAATAACATTCTTCTTGCATTTCTATTTCGATAAAGGTCACTTATAATTTAAAATTTGGAGTATTCCCGGCATGCTTTCAAAATTTTTAAGATATGCTCGTAATTAACGGCAGACAAAGGATGATTGGAAGGGTTATCCGTTAGATCCGTGTACTCGTTTTGGAATAAAACTTTTTTTTTTTTCTTGGCAGGCCTCAAGAGTATCACATCTATTTTTAAACTTAGGGTAATTTTCGGTAATTGCGTGACTTCTTTCCACTTTGCACAGGGTATAGTAATTTCGTATTGATCGTTTTTGATAGCAGTGGTGCGAGAAGAAATCAGCCTAATGTAATGCGGTTGACCGCCAAGTGATCGATAAAAAAAACTGCCTAGTAAAGATATTTAAAAGTTTCGGATTTATTCCTTCTTTCGCTTCCAAGTTTTCCTTTATTTTCTTCTTCTTTTCTTGTAATTAAGGGAATCGTGACCAGCGGTGTAAAACTAGGACGTCACTGGACGTGAAAATAGAAATGAAAAGAAAGTCCATTCAGAATCCCGCAACCTCGATTTTCCGGTACGAATTCTTCATTTGGTAAAGTTGGGAAAAATTTGTACTGGAAATAGTTGATTTATTGTCCTTGGTTAAGAGTTGGAGAGTTTTTTTAGCAATTTGTTTTGTATAGTGGGAAATTGGAGTAGAATTAATTAAAATTATATTTTTTCCAGGCTTGGCACTTTTTGTTTTGTGTTATTTGGGTCAGGAAATTTTGTCTTATTCATTTTTGTTTTGAAAAAAGTGTTTTCGCTGGAGGAGATAAATAATGGGTGCTGACAGAATATTTTGAAAATAGCTTGGGAGTTTTAAGTCATTTGAAAATTTTTAAGGACAAGGTTTGTCAACATTTCGAGGGAGTTTTGAAATAGAGCACTTTTTGAAGAGCAACTTTTATCGTCAGCTGTCCAACTTTAAAATGTCTTTATTCAGCAAAATAGAAGCATTTTATTGATTGCTCGAGGCGAATCAAGATTTGGAACAAATTCAGTTTAAAGTACTGGTGATCTGTTTTAAAAACTCTCTGAAAAATTTAAAAAGTCTCTTATTTGTATCATTTAAGAATATTTTAAAAACAAGCTTAATTATTAGTGGAAATTTGTTCTCTTTAATTATTAGGAAGAAAAATGCGCGTGAAACAATTTGCAAACTGTTGAATCGATGTTGGGAGAGTTCGTTAGTGAGTTTAGCGGAAAGGGAGACGATTTACCGATCCGGTGTAGACGTAAATCAACGGGGACACATCACTTCCGGTTCACGCGGGAGGGCAAACGTATCGTGAGTCGCGACCCAAGGTTCCCGGAAGCTGCTTCTGGAATCTATTACTTTGGCACGTCTTTCAACAGCATTCTAACTCTAAATACACGAGGCTTTCTTCTTTCTTCGAAATTTAGCCTTTGTTTGTGATACAAAAGATTTGGCTAGTATTCCACTCTATTTTTACTTAAAAATCTTCCCGCATTCTTTCTATGTCAAAGAAAATGAAATCTAACTAAATTTTTCAAAAAGAACTTATTTAAATATTTTTGGAATTTGAAAAGGTCAAGAATTCTTCCAATCAGTTTCTATTACCAAGTCTCAAAGAGAAGATGAATTTATTTTTAGAATCTTGTTTCCCTCAAGCTGTATAGGATAACAAAAAAAAAATTAATTTTACTTTGTGTCATATCTGGCACACTGGATACGTTAAGGGTTGAAGATTAGGATTACATACTTGTAGGCCTTATGTAAACGAAACTGTAATGACTATAAAACATGAGGGACGTTTGAAAACTCTTAGAGGTGTCTTTCATCTCAACTGCCTATGGCTGAATTTATATTTAGACATGTAAACTCAAACTTCCAATCTTCCAAAAATCTACTCTTTTATTTTGCTTTACTAGATTTTTATTGATTGACAAGCTTCAATCTTCGATCAGTCGTGCCACCAAATCCTCCTAATTTTAATAATAGAATGATTTATCTCCTTTGTGACAGAGTTTTTTCATCATACCGATAATAATAATCTCACCTGCTTTTCGCATCTCTTTCATATTTCAAGCTCACGTAGGGACCTGCTACATCTATACAGATAAACCTACCGAATTCGAGATGCCGGTTACGTTCCTGACCCATTTTACTATTGGCGAACGCAGAAGCGTCGACTACAAGTTGTATATAGAGGAATAGCGTCGTGCATGAAACGTGAACCATGAGCAAAAGCAGTCGGCCTCTTCTCCACACGAACAGCCACTTGCAGAATGTAAATGATCAATTATCAGACCGTAAATCACAATGACGAGGCCGGTAGGCCACCTAACGTCTGTCCCTTAGGCCAAGACTCGTCCAACGCCTGCCAGAGTGCAAGGCAGACCGAGGGTGGCTTAGCTTCTGCCCCTTTTCACGTTCCAACTCTTGCTTCGACGGGAAAGAATATTTATATCCAGGCCACGTTCGCAATGCTCTGGAGAAACGTCGAAGAGACATGGACGAGCCTTACGATCTAGCTCCACTAGCCAATAAGCATGCACAACTTGTTCCTTAGGTTTTCCTTTTTCCTTTTTTGTTTTTTTCTCTATTTTTTACTTTTCTTCTAATTTGCTTCCACTTTATCTACGTACCCACTCATGTGCAGCCTAACGAGGCTGGGAGAAGGCAGTCCCTGTTCTTAAGGCTTCCTCTCGAAATTTACACAAATTATAAATTGTTCTGTTAGGTGATATGGGTTGTAAATTTTGATATTGTGATGAAGAGCTTAAGCTCTGGGTAAACTTGGACGAGAACCTTTACAGTACTCCTTCATCAAATTAAATTCCTTGGACACTATAGAAGGGTTTACAGGTTTAGTGAAGTGATTTAATAAAATAAAAGTTTAGTTACAGTCCTGTGAATTCACTTGGAGTATCTTTTGAACTCCCTTAGATTTATAGACTTGGTTTATAGTCGAATGATATACTGAGGCATCCCCTAAGTCATTTTGTTCGTTAAACTCCATAAAATAAAAAAGAAATCTTATGAGACAATTCCTTGTATATTGAAATATTTCAGAAATGCCTAATACCCTTTTTAGTAAAAGTTTATGTGAAGTCTTTTGTATTAAGCATGAGGTTAATGGGTCGTAAAATAGTTATGTAGCTTCAAATGCTTTTCATATGAAAATTCCCATGTGGTATTACGACTCGAGGGAGAAAAAGGTGAAACTACTGAATCCGAAACAAAAATTCTGTTTTATTCGAAAAATGTTATATTAAATTCAGTTAAAAAAGCTCTAAGGGCCATAACTTGGTAGTTTTGCTCTAAAACTTTGAAAAACATCCCAAATAAAGGATTTTTGCTCTTTTAAAAATCGTAATATCCGTACTATACAATGCAGGATTATCTACTCTTTAAAAAATTGTAAAAAAAACTATAAATTCATAGGCCAAGGATTAATTCTGTCCCTACTATGACCTGCGAAGCTTGGTATATTTAAAAATATCGGAAACTTTTGTTAGCGACGAAACAATCGAAAAAAGCAGGGATTTCATTCGAATGAAAAAAAAAATTCGCTTTAATCCCTGTAGGCAGCCTATATTATTTTTCACGTCAGGATTTCTTTCTCGCTGTTTATAACAGTAGGAAAAATTTCAGTCAGAGCTTAAAAGAGAAACTTAATTAGGTGAAAAGTAGTACTTATATGTATAATAATAAATTTATGAGGAACTTAGTCTAAATTTAAATAAAACTTTGTTTCTAAAGAAAGTGGAACGAATAAGACGAAAATAAATAAATGAAATATTGTCTTTCTCAAATGCGACGAATTTTTGACATGTGTTGATGTTATTTTGCATTTTGCTGCTTTTCCCGTCGGAAAAGACGCTTGCATTTTATTTTCTCCTCGTCATTTTTCATTGCATCCCCCGTGGAGATTATTTATACCCAAGCCACGTTCAGAATGTTCTGGGGAATTGTATAGGCGAGACGGAGGCGAGGCCATCCCCAGACTGTCCAAGCGGACTAACAGCAAAACGAGACTTCTTTCTTCCATTCCCAGCACGTCTTTGCCTTTCTTCATTTTGCTTTTCAGTTATTTCTTGGAAATTATTAATTAATGGCGGATTTCTGTTTCACACTTTTTTTTATTACTTCGTTGAAAACTTCGAAGGATAAAATTTACGGAGAACAAAGATTTTATGTGAGAGGAATAAATTTCTTTCAACAATAGTATTTTCTTATAGCTTCTTGACCGGGTATTTTTTTAAATGTCAACAAAACAGGAATTTATGGAAATTCGAGAATTGTCCGGTCTTAAAAATATGCAAGTGATAATTATAGGAGGTTTTAAAGAGTGTTAAATTAGGTCCAAAATTTCAACTCGAGATCAGAGAAGTCCCTGCTTTGATTACAAGGAGATTCCTCGAGCACGTGATTGTATTACGTATGAATCAATCATTCTTAACTGGCAATGGGTATCAACGGTTCACTAGGAACATGACCATTGGTCGTGTGTACCTTGTGACGCGAGCCAAGTAAGTTCGGAATCAGGGTATTGATTGGACAAGTGTGACCAAGCGAGACACAATGTCTCATTCATGCCAATTTATCACACAATAGGAAACACTCAGTATTCACTCGGACCAAGGTCTAAAATATTCCATAGGTCTCTCTGACCTGCAAGACAATTTTAATATTTCTTTAGATTTGTCTTGAAAAATTTAATTTAAGCTCCTTCCTAGTCCTTATATGTTTTTCCGCTTTCTTCCTTGAAGTGACAAGTCGAGCCTATCATAAATTCAGCAAAAGAACTTCTCACAGCAACTTTTTATTTAAAACAATATCCGAGACTATTTCTCTAGTTGAAAAGCGGCCTTGACGAAAAATATTCGCATATATTTTACGCCTAATCTAAGGGAAGGATTTGCTGAAAGCATCACTCAGAGAGGATGGATTTGTGATATCAAAGTAGATCTTCATAAAGCTCGTGTCATGAGTTTCGCGAAATAAGATTCACTCAAGCTTCTCCATATACTGCCTCCTGTCACTGAGACTCTTTTTGAGACTAGGTTCAAGTGGAAACGAGATTTTCCTTCCCCTAAGGTATCGGGCTGTCTGTAGTGCATTTTGCTGATACATTTCCGGTCGATAGTGAATTCTAAACGAAAAATGTTCGACTGTAAAATCCACTTCGATATTTTCTGGGTCATTTCTTTTACGAGGAAATTAAATGAAAAAGTAAATACGTTTTTCATAATTTTAAGAATATAGGATCTAATTGTCATTTACTTTTTCTGTTGCAGGAAATTGCTGCCATCCTAATTAATTTTCAAAGGCACGTAGAATGGCAGAGTCGAGAGGCGAAAGTGAGACCGCGAAGCGGATCGATGCTGTTATTTTCAAGAAAAAAAGTGCGATATCGGCGAGATGGTTATTGTTGGAAGAAAAGAAAAGACGGAAAAACGACAAGGGAGGATCACATGAAGCTAAAGGTAAGTTATCGATGTCTACTTAATTAGAAATTTGCTACCTTTAAAAAAATAGTAGATAATTTTTTTTTGTCGATTTTTGTCGACTAGGAAAAATACAAACTGTTCTACTTTGCAGAGATTGAATTATTGAGAGGTGTTGATTGACTCTAAAAATTGTCCCACAGGTCCAGGGTGTGGAGTGTATATATGGGTGCTACGTACATTCAGCAATTCTGCCAACGTTCCATCGACGTTGCTATTGGCTTTTGCAGAACCCGGACGTAGTTCTAGTCCATTATCTCAATGTTCCTTATCCCGACGGGGATGCGAAATTGGCGGCACTACCACCATGTCTCGCCTTGCCGCCAGATAAAAAAGAATGGACGCGAGACGAATTAGCGTCCCAATTAAGGCCCATGTTCCTTGGTGGAGATGACGATCCCAATAATCCTCACCTCTCCCAACACTCTAATCATCCGGTCGACATGATCGTCTCTCAACTGTTAGATAGGCAAAGGGCTTCTTCCGCCTCATCGACCAGCAGCGCTCAAATTGCTCCCAGACGGCTCACCCCTGACAATCAGGTGATTATCAGTTAAATCTAAATTTATTTCAATATATGTTTCATAAGTAATTTACAAATTATCACAATTATGATGACAATGTCTAGAAGATTATGATCATTTACTATAACTAGCAAACCAATATGATTATTTTGTTTTACTTTTTATAACTTCATCATTTCAATCAGGTTTAAAATTATAATATATGTGAAATTTTCGAATCATTTCGTCACACCACTTTTCTTAGGGATCATCATATCCTGATTTCAGAAAATAATCGTAAGATTTTAAAATAATTCAACCAGGTCTCATCGACGACTGGAGGTCAACAGCCATCATCGACGGCGTCGACGGCTCCTCGCGTATACTCGAGACATTCCCACTCAACTCAGAGCCAGCAACCGGCTCCCTTAGTCTTAAGTCTACAACAAATCCAAGGAGGAGGTGGACTCCTCATTCTCAACAGTCAACCATATCATCATCAACAACAACAGCAACAACAACAGCAGCAACAGCAGTCAGTGCAACAGTCAAATCAACAGGTTGAGATGCAGCAAGTTCCCGACCAAAAGATCGTGCAACAAATCGGTGTGGATCGAGAACAGCAAACTCAGCAGGACATTGACTCTAAAGACAACATTGATTGCTCGACTGTTCAGTCTCTTTCAACTCCCGGAAGTGGTTCCGGAGTCGCCGACTTTGCGGAAACACTGGACCTCAGTCAAGAGGATATTCAACGAACCTTATCTGCAAATATGGTTCCGCCTTCACCTTCTCCATCTCCCGCCGACAACAACATCATGAATACGATGGACTTTATTGATTCACCGGACGATCAATTGCTGGTCAATCTCGATGCGTTCGATGTCTTCGGGGACCTCCCGGAGCTCCACGACTTCGAGGCTGAACATACCAAGACCGAGGAGAGGATTGAAAATGACAATGCTTGTCATCCAGGAACGACCGTCCATATTGCTGAATATAGTCCTGAATGGAGTTACACCGAGGGAGGTGTTAAGGTATTCTATCAAGATTAATTTATGATTATAATTATGAGTTCGAGTATATATAAAATTAATTTGAAGCCAAAATGAGGGTGAAATATGGGAGACTTGGGGAAGTAAAACAGTTTCAAATTACAAATGTAAATCAACCGTGCATTAATACAAGGAACCCAGATTTGCCAAATTCACTACTAATCACCATTATCCTAACATTGAATGTCCTCGAGTCGATTATCGGAAAGCGGAGTGAATGATAGGGTCGTTACAAGAGGCCATTTTCGATTCTTGGCCGCGCAATTGATCGTATGTCAAGCAATTGGAACTCCCGCGACGCTCCAAATTACTCTCTTCATTGAATTTCAATTCGAAGACGATAACCAATCGACTTTGTTAATAATTTTCCCAGGTGCTGGTGGCAGGACCCTGGACCGGAGGCAGTAGTTCACAATCCTATTCGGTTCTTTTCGACACAGAACCCGTGGAGGCTTGTCTCGTCCAACCAGGTGTCTTGCGGTGTCGATGTCCCGCTCATGGTCCGGGAATAGCTTCTTTACAAGTTGCCTGTGATGGTTTCGTAGTTTCTGATAGCGTCGCCTTTGAATATCGAAGACCTCCAACATCTGAACCTAGTCCAGAAAAAGCTTTGCTTGATCGCCTCGCAGATGTGGAAGCTCGTCTTCAAGGTCCCGGACCACCATCACCTGCTGCTCACCTTGAAGAACGTCTTGTAGCTTATTGCCAGGTATTACACGTATTAATTTAAAAGTCAAAGGTTGAACTTTTCAATATTATCAATGAATTAGAATTTTTTAAATTTATTTTCCTTCTCTTTTAGGATGCCGTTGTTCGACCTTGGCGTACTGGGGCCGAGCCTCTTCAATCCGGTGGTCCGACTCTCTTGCACTTGGCAGCAGGTCTCGGTTATTCCAGATTAGCTTGTGCACTTCTTCACTGGAGGGCCGAAAATCCAAGTAGCGTTTTAGATGCCGAAGTCGACGCTTTGCGCCAAGACGCCGCTGGATTGACACCTCTTGCCTGGGCTTGTGCAGCTGGTCATGCCGATACAGCCAGGATTCTCTATCGGTGAGTAGACCAATTAAACAATGAATAATACAATAATGTTGAAATAATGATAAAATGAGGATAAAGTAAAAGAGAAATAAAAATATAAACGAAGAGATAACTAATTGGAGAAAGAGGGTTTGAGCTTCCGTGACTTCCGCGCCTCGGCAGATCTTCGCCCTCGTCAAGTTAAGACGGTTCTTGTGTCGTTTGTCCAGATGGAACGCAATGGCGCTGCGTGTGAGAGATTGTCAGAACAGGAGTGCCACCGAATTAGCTGCGGAGAATGGTCACACGGCGATCGCCGAAGAGCTGAATCGGTTGGAAGCTAGGAGGCAAGACGAGAGGCTATTTTTGCGGCCTGCCAGCCCTATTCCTAGGAGGCCCTCTCAAGATAGCGGTCTCGATCTGGCGCTGTGTTAGTCTCGTTTATTTTATATAAATCCATCAGGTGCACACTCTTAAACAACACTACACTTACACTAACACTCACAAAGGGCCGCATTGGGCCATCAGAAGATCGGGAGAGCTTACTAAAAAGTTGATCTTATGTTTTTAATGCCATGAGCTGTAAAATGCAGATGTAAATAACAAGACAGATTATTACTGTTATATCACTGTTTAGAGTAGGGTCTGATCTGAGGCCAATCACACGGAGACAATGTTCCATCCCAATTCGGTCCTACACTGACCCTAAACTCAACATTTATACTAACATTTAGACACTAGACCCAAGCACATATCCGCTTTCCTCTCTCTTTCTCTGTTTCTCTCTCTTTGTAAAAAGTAGTAGTTCAAATCGTCGTAAGTTAAGAGAACCTAAGACCAGGAGCGTGGCATTAAGGGGTTTATCGAAAAACACAGGTGGTTCCCCGCTCCTGGACAACATGGATTTGTTGCAAGAGGATGAGACATCCTTAGGCCTCGGCCAGCAGGGAATGGAGAGCGTTCCAACCCCTCGAGAGACCGTAGGTCCGTACTTAGCTCGTTCCCCCTAATGTATGTTTGTCTGTCTGCCTGTCTGTATATCTGTATATATCTATACGTAACACTGTCTTTAACCTTCCAAACACGCTCATAATAGATCACCTGAATAGAAGATTCGCCCCAAGCGCGAACATGTAGACTAACTTAAATATGTACTCCAAGGACCACTCTGATGAGAGAGAATCAACCCTTCCATCCACCCTTAATACTGTAAACTCTTGCAGCTTCAGCAGTATTGGTGTTGCTTGGCATTGGTAAACCGCTCTTGTACAATGTCCCTTTGACTCTTTAAGTCCTTGACTAATACCTACTCTACTAATGACTATTAGCATTCCTGTCTGTTGGATGTATATTGTTCCAATCGCGTTTGTTACCGCGGTACGTATACTTCTAATATCTGATTTGCAGATGTTTCTGTCTTGTGGCCAAGATTATTTACTGATGTTGTGCAAAATTTTTATTGGCTTTGGTTATTTTTAGGGAATTGCATATATATAGTTTTAATTTAAAATTAAAAAAAAAATAATTTATTACGTGTCTTAAGAATATTGGTCCTAACTATTAACCGCAAAATTCTATCACTTCATTTTACTTAACGTATATTATAATAATTGTATAAATTTTTGCTCTATTTCATTTCCTGGTAACGCGAAAAAAATATATAATTAAAATATGTAAGTCTGATAAGACCTTTTCAAATAGTTTTGTCTTTAATGAATGTGTAAGCGTTGGAGCCTCAATGGTGATTTTTGAATAGCTTTTGATATATGGAATTATAAATATAACTATTATATAAAGATCAGGGCATGACTAATATTGCTATGGTATAAAATTGTAGTAGTTTTCCTGTAAAAATTTTGTGCAAAAGGTGATGGGCTACACGTAACTTTTGAAAAAATCACAGAAAGCTTCAGTGGAGTGGGTCAACCTGATGTGAGCTGCACTAAAACTGCAATTGTTGTTTGATGTTTGAAAAAGTTGGGTACCACTAAGTTCGCTGCAAACACACGTTAACAGCTTTTCTTCGGTGTTATGTTTGGTGTGATAGCAGCGGTTCGATGCGACTGCTTTTTTAAGTTTGGCTAGGGTCATGCTTAATTTTTATAGGGGAGGAAGACGCGAGGGTCCTGACTTTGGCCGAGCAAATTATAGCCGCACTTCCGGAGAGGATCAAGAGGGCGGAGGTCGATCCTCCATCTCCATCTTCGCCACCACCACCTCCACCTTTACCGCCTCTCGAGGACGCATTGATGGAACAAATGGTAAGATTATCTCTTTTGATAATTCATTATCTTCTTTTCTTAAGCAAATATTAACAAGAATTTGAATTTTAATTGCAAATTAAATATTCGTTTTAGCCACTAGACTCGGGTGAGTTGTTCGACTCGTATCGGGAGTGCAGCGGCGGTGCGGCCTCCGTTTCAGACGCGGACGCCGATGCGAGTCCATCAAGTCCATCGAGCAGTTGCCTGACGCCGGACTCGCCGTCGCCACCGCCGACAACCGCAGACTTCTGCGAATTCCTACAGCTGCAGCTGCAGCTCGACGGTGGCAACGGTCATAATGGCCAATATCGTTATGGTGGAGAGAGGAAATTCGGGACTGGAATGAACTGTGGTGCGGGTGGGTCGGGATCGGGATCGGGAGACGGGAGCGAGGCTGACTTAAGTAGGCTTACTTTATCGGATCGGGAGCAACGGGAACTCTATCAAGCAGCCAGGATGATACAAAAAGCCTACAGGAGTTACAAGGGTCGTCAGCGTCAGGAAGAGGCTGAGAGACATGCTGCGGTTCTCATTCAGCAATACTATCGCCGGCATAAGCAGTGTGCCTATTACAGGTAATAACTTTAGTATTACATATTTCTTAGAGAATATTAATTCACTTTTCCCTCTTTTAATTTATGAGACTCTTTCCTCGAGTTCTAATATTAATTTATCATCCCTTGAAATAGCGAGAAGCTCGTGACTTTCAATTGCATTTCGCTAAATCGGGTAGTAAATAACGAGGAAATTGTGATAAAGTTTGACACGACTGTCACTGTGACGGTGTAGATGAGTCCGGAAATAAATCATAATTACCAAGAACGATACTAGCGTGTCTCCTTAACCCGTTCTAACGATCTGGTGGTCGACTCGATTTGAGTAAAGTTGAACTTACCTCAGCCGGGGACTAGGAACTTTTAATTGGCATCGTAAATAATTCGGAAACTTTACGGACTTTCTTCGTTTCTTGCCACAGCGGCCCGAATACGAAATTAAGCTGGCATTAAATTAATACGACTTTAGCTCAAGCCGAAGTCTCGGATCGTACATAATGAAACACTTCTTGAGTGTGTCGTCTAGTGGCGTCGTTGTACAATCTTGTCTCACTCGAGATTCTTTTCTCATTACAGGCAAGCCACGAAGGCTGCTTTGGTGATTCAGAGTAACTACAGAAATTACCGTGCTCGTCCTGGATCCTCTGGAACGAGACAACAGGCGGTTCATCAACAAGCTGCTCACCAAGCTGCTCGGAAGATCCAGCAGTTTATGCGACAATCCAAAGTCAAGTGAGTTTTTGACTTTTTCTACATTTTGAAATCTCTTTCAATTTCTAAAGTCTATCTTGTGTTGATCAATGCAGCTTGTCGTGGGATGATTCACGACCGGTAAGTAGCTATTTGATGAATTAATCTTACATTAAGTTCCTTGATTTGCTTTATGTATCTCTAGATACATATTACTCTAGGAGAGTAATAAAATATTTTTAAATAATTTTTTTTGTGTAATTATTTAAGTTTAGAATCCTAAATGATGAGTGAAATTAATCTTTTTCAGACTGCAGAACGCCAGGGCCGCCGCAAACGGGAACGGGAGGCAGCCAGTGCCCATTTCACGGGGGGCTGCTGTCCCCCAAAACTCGCCCTTATCTAGCCCAGGGGCCAGCCTAGTAGCCGCCAACCCAGATGTCACGTAGTCAACAGTGAATGTAAGACAGATGATAAAGAATTTCTACAAGACCGGTGTCGACCCATGTAGGCTCTGATAGTGATGTGAAGAAAAATTTCCGGATGTTAAACGGAAGTACTGGAAACACAGTCTCACGAAGATACCACTCTGCTATTTGAAACAAAGTGGTACCCTTCAAGTTAGTTATTTCAAGATGCATTTATACTGTTGCTATAAGTTTAAACTCTAAATTTTAAAGTTTTTATCCACGTCTTCTAAGCTTCATAAGCGAAGTTTTTAGCACTTCTCAACTTATTACAGTGTTTCCAATAATTCTCGTAATTCTGGAAACGCGTTCTTCCGAATATTTCCGAAAATATTTTCGGATTTTTTGCATCACTTTTTAGGATGCGTTGAGAACAGTATAGGAAACGATTCTTATATTATAAATACGAGCGAAAGATTGTAAGTTTCGCTGTACAGAGGCCACGAGTTTCTTGTGGCTTTCCACTTCGCTTTGTTCTCAATTCTTTACGCGAACCGAAAAGTCGGAAGAGCAGATTTGAGAAATTACATAGACTTAGGTACTTAGTCGATACTTTTCGCTTTCTCACGACAAGTGAACTTAATTCAGTGTTCAGTATTCAAGGGAGAATACCTTACTTGATAGTATTTGTTAATTTGTACGATGCGTTGGTCGCACTATTTTTTAAGCAAACTGTCAACTGAGACAGGCGCTCGTTATGCGATACATATGTACCTTCTGCCGGACGCTTCTTGTTCCTACGGCAACCTTTTATATTTTTTTATTTCCATTTTTCTTGTTAAGTTTCCATCCAAAAATACCAATTTTTATTTATTTTTGTCGTTTTTATAAATTTTTTCGATAAATTTTTTAACTTGATGTTTTTATTTTCTTCCTTTTTTTTTTTAATAGAAACGCTGATATTCGTAGTGTTTCAATTCTCTATACTGGAGATTCCGAAAAAATTACGCTTCCTTAAAGTATTCTATAAGTGCAAACACGATATCTAACGACCGATCACTTTTCGCTTTTAGACTCGATTGGGGCTGAATTTTTAGAATAAATAAATCTAGAGCTGCGAAATTTATATCCACTTTCAATGGTGCTATAGGACATGCATGAATCTGTTTTTGCAGCGTCCTTTAGAAATAGCGCGCGACACTAAATTCGTGGTGGCTGTACTTCAAGTTAGAAAAGCTGGATAATCAGTTTCCAGATGTTGCCAAGTTGCTAAAAGGAGATCAGGTCTAAAAATTAAACCATCCAAAAATCTTCTTTCTCGTATTCAATTTTCGACTCTTAATATAAATGTATGCACTCTGTTCTTGAACCAATTGTTTGGTTACTAAACTTTTGCATCTTGGCAACAGCTTTTAAGCTCATTCCTACGAGTAGTTGCATGATAATTTAAACCAGTGTTAATTGAGACGATAAGCCTCGTCCTGAAAAAAGCTCAAACAAATATTTTTGGACTGCATAGAGAGGCCGAGTTGATCGCACATTAATTTAAAACTTGCGGAAACCTGGTCGGGTTTCTTAATGCATATGTAGCCCTTCATAAGTGGGGCGTGATCGATCGTTTCAATTAACATTCGAGGAAAAATATTCCGTTGCTGGTAAACATTTTCATCTTGCTGAGTGTGGCCACTAGATTCGGAAATGAATTGATAAGAAGATATTCGTGATAAAAAAAGTGAAAGGGAAATTTGGAAACTTTTTAAAATTAGTTTAATTTAAATAATACAATCCTCTTTGGAAAACTAAGAATAAATATGACAATGGTTGTGGATTTCTTTCAAGATATGCGTAGCCACTCTTTAATCAATTTTGAATTTGAAATGTCAAACACTGTTGGCAGCAACGATATTATTTTTTCTGAGATTCTGGTTACTGGAAAAATTGATGAGAGTGATTGCATTTTTATTCTTTAATGCTGAGGATATCGAATCATCCGTCGACGTTTGAAAGAAACGCATTTGAGAGAATCGCTTAATGGACTGAAGAGTGTGGCGGAAATTTTTTTTTAGTTTAGCCAAATTTTAGGAAAATAAATAATACTAACAATAATAAAATTGGGCAAAGAGAGCTCTTTCAGTGGGGCCCTTTGATCCACGGGCTGTGCTTGAAGTCACGGTATAATCAATTTCTTAGAAGGTACGTAGGACTATAAATTAGGTGATTGCATTGTTATTGATTATCTACCAGTTTCTCTCCAGTAGGGGATTTTTTAAAGGCTCTTTAGGCTAGGGAATGCACAGAGGATGCATAAGGGGCACAGGCGAGGACCCCGCGTTCCTGTTGGTTAAAAAAAAAATATATATATATATATTATATATATGTGTATTGTGATAAATCCATGGTGATCCAAGAAAGTATTTCCGAAGTTTCGACGCTGATGATAAAAGAGAAGATTACGATCAGTCAGACAGACATACCAGCATTTCAAGATTTTTTCGGTCCTGCTGGTAAATGTTACCAAAATTTTCTGTCTACGGTAATCGATGATCGAATGTTTTTCCAATTTAATGTAAATTTCCGCCTTTTCTTTATTGAGAAAATATTCAAGAGTTAATTCTAAATGTTTTATTATTAAGTAAGTTTAAATTTTGTCGATTTTTGAGTGTAGATTGTATTTGAGTATTTCGCGTTAGTGTTTTTAGATTTTGTCGTTTGTAATTGTTACAATTTTATGTACATATTCAGCACTTAGACATTTATTCGAGCGAATCGAAATTTGTAAATAATAATTTTCTGCGATTGTTTGTTCGTTAGCGATTATAATTGTAAACTAAGTAATTTTACGAGCCAGGGTGTCGATTACTGCAGGATAATTTTTTAAATTAATTAATTAATTTCTAAAATAACGAAAAATAAAATTATTGTATTTCCAGAGTGTTTGCATTTTTGAAAAAGGAGATTTTCGATTATCGCTTACAGCGAGTTAAGACATTTGAGGGAGTGAAGGGTTGCAAGTGAGAAGGATATAATATTGTACACGAGTCAATTCCAACGAGCATTTTCATGCCACTAAGCTTAAAGAATTATTAGTTATAAAAAAAGGACGAAAATGATGGTAAATGCAAAAAACACTCTTTCTCAATCATTGTTAATTAATTAATGAATTAATTAATCACGATCCTATATCGATACTTAAATGAGGCGAGTAAGCATTATTATTATACATAAAACTATTATTATATTAATATTTTTGCTTATTGCGTAATTAAGGAACTACTACAGAAAATGTAGCGATTTTAGAGAAGAGGAGAGTAAACCGAAGAAATGGGCGATTTTTCGTAGGGTGCAGTTTGCCGAGCGCGTGTCGCGTGTTCCGTGTCAATCAAATTGCGAATTTTACATTTCTTATTAACTATAAAAACCAAAAACAAATTTATATTGTCGAATCATCGAAGCGCGCAGCGCAAACTGTACTTCGCTAAGCGAAATTCGAGTATCAGATACTTTAGCCCAATTTAATTATCGTAGACCAGGATATTTTCCTGAGACTTGCGTCCTGGCGAATAAATTCTACCAGACGATCTAAATTTCCTAGAAAAATGATAATTTCTAGGAAATTTGGAGAGATCTTGAAGAAATTTTCGTTGATTAGGGAAGAAGTATTGCGTAGTATTTTTTAGAGAAGATAGAATTGAGCGATCGCGTATGGATAAAGTGATTTTGCGAGGCAAGAATATAAATGAAAGGCGAAAAAGAGGGAACCCACTTCTACTACTACTTAATGAAATTGCTAGGGTAGGCGCTTCGAGGTACATTACTCTTTAAAATCACTTTAAACAAACAAAAAAAAAAAGCAAATTATTCTCAATCATAAATCTATCGAGTAAAGACATTTTTAAATCTACATAAGAAAGCCAAGAGTCAAAGACGACTAGACGATAGGTGCCGCATGGCCTAACTGCTGCCACTTTAATTAATTAAACGATTAATTATAACAAAGAAAATACTTTATTACTACTCGATTTAAAAAAAGACGATGTATCGGGTGACGATTCTAAGGTCGGTGACGATTACTACGATAAAGGTGTGTCGCGCCAATTTTCATCTACTTTTTAGACGCAGAACGAGAACAATATTGTAGAATTAGAGAGACTACATTTACTTCTTCGAGTCTCCGATGTCCAATTTCAAGAAGATTTATATTATCCAGTGTCGAAATCGTCCCGAATTGACGGTTCAATTTTTGAAATTAATGCCTGAGTAATTGAAGTAAATACAGTTTAATTTTTAACATTGCTTCCTAGTCGACTAGGTATGCGACTTATCACATAGTGAAATCATATTGAAGTGTATTATTTTACAAATGCATTCCACTTTTGTTTTCAATTTTGAAAATGTTTGAATATTTGAAATTGAATTTTAGAAATAAGGGCTAGATTTAAACTTAATTTTCCAAAAGAGAAATTTACAAGTGAAGATATATTGAAATTAAGGATACTTTTTTTATTCTTCAAATTTCTTTTGGACTTCTTGAATTCCCGAATTTGCTATTCCGTCAGTTTTCGCTCGGCATTTTCTAGTCTCTTTAAGGCACTGATCTACTTAATCACGTCTACTTTAAGCGACCCGACGGAAAAGCTTCTCTCTTCCAATCTTGTTTGATTTATTTTAGGAAAAAGAAACATAAATAAGAGTAGATTTCTTATTCTCTAGAACTTTATATACAAATTCATTCTAAACTTTATGCAAATTAATGCCAATTTTTATACTTAGTCTATATTGAATTTCAATAAATTGTTTTTTTTCTTCTTCTTTCTAGAAGACAGAAATTTGTCGGTGACCATTTCGACACTTTAGATCGACATTTCTTCGTTTTGAAATTCGTGCGATAAGATGAAATCGCAAAGCGTTAGATTTTAAAGATTTACAAACAAAGACAAAAAATAAGAAAAATAAATAAACAATCATCGACGTCCTCGAAAGCGAAAGTTCAAAAGCCGCTGGCGAATTTCGATGCGAAGAGAGCAAGTCACATTTAAGCGCTATGTTAGAGTACGAATAACGATACAGGCTCCATCTCTTGTAATATTTTTATTATCGCAAACATAATATTAATTATTATTATATAAAGTACTATAATTAAATCAATGACTATACCACTATTTATTATTTATTGACTAACGTTCAACTAATATTGTAAATAACGAAAATATTTTATCTATATTTCCGATCCGGGGACTTGGGTGGGACACCAAATTACCTAGTTGGTGATCTGCGGAAATCGCGCGATTTCCGGTAGCCCGGTCTCCATTGTTACACCATTTCATCATTGCATTTAATAAATTATATATTTATTGACTTACTTACCTTTTCAATTATCCCTCTCTTTAGTTTAAATAATTTATTTACATTATATATAATATGAACCTGAAGGCCGACGAATAATTGTATGAATTTTATTTAAACAAATAAAATAAAAAGATTTGAAATTAAAAGCTTCGGTAATGTTCATAATTAAAAAAAATATGAATAATAATTTTGAAGACGTTGTATTAAAAATTCAGAGGTGATTACTTCCGCAACAATTTATTTAAAGCATAATACAAACGGTACAAACGGAGTGTTGTCACATTGAGTACAAATTAAATTAAGTTACTTGAATATATCATGTGTGCAGGATTTAGCGGTATTTTAAATCATATTCAGCTTGAATAGTAACGACGGATGAGAGATTTTTAAAAATCGAGTTATATCTTTAAATTCACTTTTTAATCAATGTGTCGTTCCTAAATCTCATTAATTTTATTTTGAATAAATAATACATATATTTGACTAGTTTTTGCAACTTTTGTGATTCTGAGTTGGTTACTTACTTTATTAATGAAGAATTAATAACCACATGAAGCTTATGATATCAAATATATCTTCATCATTTATCTTTTTAATAGTTTATTACGTTTATGTACAATTATATTTTAATAATTTACTTTATTTTTATTTTTAGAGTGTGTTAATGGTTCGATGAAATTCCGGTTGAAAATTTTTCTACAATTATTTAGTTTTTAGATGTCTTTAATCGATTGACCACTCTTAAAAATTTGTCCACCTTAAGGTATCTTTTAAAAATGTTTCAACCGGATTTTCTTCGAATAAGGGCTCCTTTCCGATTTAAATATGGTGGCAAATGTCCCTGAAATTGAGAAAACTTTCAATTATTCATTATAAAAAGGCAATGTGAAAAAATCTCTTTTATATATTGACACATGAGATCAACATCAGGCTGAGTATTTATCAAGCTTAAAACCTAAATATTTTTTCCTTAAAATGCCCAATACTAAATTTTAAAATTCGTTCAATTATCTAAACTCAAACATTATTTTTCTCTCTAATGAAATAATATCCATAACTAATCTAAAGTGAATAATTTTATATTCCACAAAATGTCAGCTTTCAGAAAAAGAATCTAATTTTGTTTCTAGCCCAGTTGAATAAAGTTTTTGATGAATTAAAAGACTTGAACCCGATGATTCTCACGATCGCAGACGACGATATTTCCAGCGGAAGTGACGGCAACACCTTCGAGTCCTTTGAATTCGCCATCGCCACTTCCCCAGTTTCCAAATGCCTTGAGGAAGATTCCTTCCGGAGTGAAAATCTGAATACGATTATTTCCAGAATCGGCCACGATTATGAAGCCTTGATCGTCTACGGCGACACCACGAGGAAATTTAAATTGACCTTCTTCAGAACCTTCAGATCCAAATGCAGTTAGGACACGCCCATTGACGTCGAAAATTTGAATTCGATGGTTGTTGCTGTCGCTTACTATCACCCGATTAGTATTGCTTACGGCGATATAATGAGGATGTTCTAGCTGACCACGTCCACTTCCACAGGAACCAAATTTCCCCACGAAAGTTCCATCCGATTGGAAGACCTGGAAGATGATTAAAAATTATTTGCCGGTTGGTACAAGTCCCAATCATCAGTTTTTTGTTTGTTTAGTTTTGAAAAAAAATTAACTAGATCCTCTATAGTTAGGATAATTAAAGATGTATCGAAAGACATTTCATTGAATAATTTTTTTTGGAATTTAATTTTATTAGAAAGCAATTAATAGTTAAAAATGAAAGCTTACTTGAACGCGATGATTTTCTTTGTCGCACACATAGATAAATCCAAGAGCATCTGTAGTAATGCCCCAGGGATAGTTGAATCTCCCATCAGCCGTTCCCTGGGAACCAAAGGCTCTGAGAAATCGACCAGAGGGATCTAAAACTTGAATACGATGATTGTATCGATCGGCGATGATAAATTGCCCGATTCTGTTTACCGCTACTCCTGCAAGACAGTCAAACTGACCCTCTCCAGGTCCGTACGTTCCGAACTCCTTCATGAAGTTCCCGTTCCCGTCAAAGACCTGTTAAAAAATAATATTTTATATATATATTTATATTTATTAATATTTTATTACAATAATATTTCAATATTAAGAAATATTTTTTTTTCTATCTTCACTATTTGAAATCGGAAAGAATTTCGATGCCTCTCTTTTATAGAAGGAATTCTCTTTTGCAGTAGAAAGTGATAGAGTTATAGACAGACAAGGCATTATTACAGTGAGTTTGATAGTAAAACAATTTGATTTTATTTAATAAAAATATTTTCATTAAAAATATAATTTGTCTTTCTATAACTATGTATCACTTTCCACTGAAATTTTTTTTACTATGTAAAGGGGTTGTTAAGAAGATTATTCTTTTAAAAATGCAACTGTCTGAATGAAAATGACCTTTTCTACTTGTGCCTGACCGTTGCACAGTGGGGCAAAAAGAAGTGCCTATTTAACCGAAAATTAGTGAACAAATTAGTGAATAAAAATGATAAATTCTTTATTTTTCACATTTAAGTGCAGCAAATCAAATATTTTCCCCTACTGTGCATTTTGTCTGAGCGTATATTTCCATTTTTACTGAATTTACAAAACGCGGCATTCTTACACGAAAAAACTTAGTTCTTGAAATTTTCCT
Source organism: Synergus umbraculus (assembly GCA_900474325.1). Classification (NCBI taxonomy): domain Eukaryota; kingdom Metazoa; phylum Arthropoda; class Insecta; order Hymenoptera; family Cynipidae; genus Synergus; species Synergus umbraculus. The sequence goes on from UCOK01008673.1 coordinate 298,246, forward strand.
TGACTATCATCGACTTTTATATAGGACAAAGTTTCCAAACTATATCATTAACGTTTTTTTAAAATCTGAACCAACTTTGTAATGAAATATATTGAAACTCTTGTCCTATTCTAAAGTCGATGACATTCAAGGAAAGTTTTGATTAAAAATTTTATCAGTGTAAATTTTTTTTTCATGGATTAATTTATGAACAAAAAATTTTTTCTGTGTCTCATTCCTGGCGTTACTTACTTGAACACGATGATTAGAACTATCGGCCACGACGATGGAATTATCAGGCCCAACAGCGAGGCCTCTTGGCCAAGTAAAGCATCCGGCTTCGCTCCCCCGCATCCCAAATTTGAACAGCTGCCGCCGCTTCAGCAGGTACTGACCTCTGTGTCGTCATAAATATAGAATATAAGTTTCATTTTTTACACTCTTAGGTAAGGAATTTAAGCAATTATACCTCGATTAGACTTACCTAGTGGAGGAACCTGCTGCCGCGGGTATAGCGGGAGCTGCTATAGGGGACGTGGGGGAGCCTGACGGGTTTTTTTGGTCGTCGTCAGAAGATTCGAAGGAAGTTTGACCCGGGTGTCTCAGAGGTAGACCGAGCGACAACCTCCTAGAGGCCGCGCTTGCACTACGACATTGAAGAAATTTTGATAAAGAACGATTTTCGAATTTTTGTTTAAATTACTTGTTTTTGAGCGTCGTAATTATCACGTCATTGTGTTTTGGATGAGTTGTGTATTTTTATTTGAAAAATCGGAATTAGAATTCAAAGATAATACAAATTTTGTTAAACTATTAGACGTACTTAAAAAACTGTTTAACAATTTGAATAATTGAAAGCAGTCTTTAATTTGGATTACAGGTACGTATTGGAAGTACACTGAGAAACTCTGTGTTAGAAAAATTACTAATTCGATAGCAAGTAGGGGAAAAATCCCAAAATTGAGACATTTTAATACAGAAAATAATAAATTTTACTATTTAAATAGCAAAATTACTATTTAAATAGTAAAAATTACTATTGAAATAGTAAAATTTATTATTGATGCAAGAAGTGATGTGTATAAAATTATCAAGAAAATGTTTATGAACAAAATGGAGAGTATAAATTGTTGATTGTTTTTTTTTTAAATTCATCTGTTGGGGATTTAAACAACATTTAGGGAGTTATTCAAATATTACGTGAGCACAATAAGGATGAGAGGGAAAAAGGTTTTTTTTTAAATTATTGCAGAACTTGAAAAATTTTGTAATAAATTATTTTATATTCTTTTCTCTTACCTTGATTTTTATTGAAAAGTGGGAATAAACAGAAAATCATAACATGAAGTTTAGGAAACAAAGTGGAGAAAAGGTAAAGTTAAACCAATTTTTAAACATTGATGTTTTTACAATAGAGGGGTTCCTGTAAAAATTAGTGAAAAATGTGCTTACATAATATTTGAATTCCTCCTTACAATCCTCGCTTGGTGCCCTTTCAGATGGTTTATTATGTAAGTTACGTTATTCCTGTAGGTTTAAATTTGTGTACTTTTAACATTTTCTTTTTATTATATTTGACAAACTTTATCGACATTTATTAAAATTGTTTTATTATTATGATATTTTATAGGAACTCATTGGAGCAAGAATCTAATTCGTGGCGAGTAGAAAGTGAAAATTACAGTCAGACATAGAAGGAGTTAGAAAGGCTGAATGAAAACGACCTTTTCTACTCGCGAGTGACTACTTCGTCTGACCATGCAATTCCATTTCTACTGGTAATAGAAGATGTGACGTACCATGTCAAGTGAAAGAGTAAAATCTTGAATTAATGGTTGTTGCGTAGTTTTTAGGGCTTTCAATACTGTTACCCATCGATTTCTTGAAAATTCGCAATATTTTCTGATCATCTTTCTAAAATATTGCAAATTTTGAAAAATCGATTTGTACTAATATACATTTGTCCAAAGATGAAAATGGATGTTTCCCTTACATTATAACATTTATTCACCTTTTAGTAGGAGAGACAGTTTTCAAGGGGTTTCTAAAGTAAATTTCCATCGAATTTTACACATTTTTTTATTTCAAGCCTTTAAAAGAATTCCAGATTCAAAATACTCGAGTGTCTACAGGGTCTACAGGTCTAACAGAGTGTCTACATTTCTCTATAAAAATCTGCCTAAAATTTTCATTGTCTCGTATAATCTCTTGTTTTTTGTATATATGTATATGTATATTTTGAGAATAGATGAAATAAAAACTGGATTTGCTATTTTCTAATTTCTAAGTATGATAATAATTGATAAAAATCTCGGAAAAAAATTTGGAAAAACTGGATCCTACCTAGAAGACGGGATCGAAGAGGTGGTCGGTGGTTCCTTATCCTTAGTGCTCCTATTCCCGTACTTATTTTTGAGATATCGAGCCCAAGAGCTAAGGGCAGCGCCGTCTTTTTCGGCGCCTCCTCGATCTCGATCCGGACTCGGTTCCCTGGATTTTAGGGCGTGGGTGCTGCGACTCCTTGCCAGTTCCGACCCGGCCCCGTATTTGGCGGCCAGGTAAGCGTTCGGAGACTGGGTCGTCGGCGACGGCGGGTCCTCGTCGATGTCCTGGTCCTCGCCACCGAAGTTGTGAGAGCTCCTCGACCTCGCCAATCTTTGCCTCCTTTCCTTCAAGGCCGCGTATCTCGACCTCGGAGACAGCGGTTCTATCGGCTCCACTTCCACTGGCTCTCGTTCTCGTTCCCTGGGTGGTGCCATCGCCGCCTGACTCCTGCTCTTGTTCAGAAACCTGCAAGATGCCAAAACCGGGATTTTCTTGCATTACTACCACCGCATCCTTTACTTTTTCGCCTCCTTTTGGCGAATTCACTTTCTATTTCATTCCAAGGCTGAACATTTATTTATCATTAGGGAAGTGGAGATAGAGTATGAAAAATAAAAATTTTCGAAATAGAAAAGGAACGAGTTAAAGGAACGAAGTTATATTATTTAAATCTACTATTAATTTAATTTGTAATTTAATTTATTATTCGTATGAGTGATTTAGAATTGGATTGAATTGCTCAGCCTTAGTTTGAATATTCCAATTACTCGAAATAAAAGTTCAGATTTACTTCTTTCATTGAATTTATAAAGTTTATTTATTTATTTATTTTTTTTTGAGACAAATAGAATAATGATAAGCTGCAGTTAAATTTAAAAAATACTTTCTACTTCTATACGTGCTTCAGACCTAGTTTAAAAATTAAAAAAAAAATTTTAAAAGCCTGCTATTATGGTGGTTAATCTTTAGAAAAAAATAATGATAACTTGCAAGAATAATTATTTCGTCTATTCCAATAATTACTCAAAAAATCAGTAAGTTTGAACAAACGAATATAAAACAATTCGAATTAGATGAAGCAAATTATATTTGCATTAAATTTCAATTATTAGTTAATGTTGTTAGCTTTATTAATATATAAATTAATTAACCAATTAATCAATTTTTGGGCAGGAAGAACGGTCTAAAATCAAATAATTTTTCTTTGAAGATCTTGGACTGAAATGAAAACTTATTGCGAGAGACCAGTATAAAAAAAATAACGACTTATATCATTTTGATAACATCAGTATGAAATAATTACAAATTAATTCATGTCGAAACCGAAGAAAAATAATCCTAATTAGTAAAATGAAGGTGAAAGGTTTTTTTTTGTAAATCTTCTGTCCAATTGCCTGTTGACAGTATAAAGATAATCCACAGAATGAACAAAGAAAAAAAGAGAAATAAAAAATTAGAGCAATAAAAAATGAGATCTATAAACTTCTGTTTCGGAAAGTTACCGCCATTTTCTAAAAGTATCGTCTTGAAGGATCAAAGTGATAATTCACAAGCGGGATGCAAAAATAACTAGGGACGGTTTTTGACAGGGAAATAAAAAATGCGAGTTATCACAAAAATGCAGTTTATTTACCACACAACAAAACTGATGCAAAAGCGTATATGTTTTCGCTGGGAAAAACAACAAGTGTACAAAAACTTATTATGTAGATTCGTAAATCGTATCGATGAAAACTCAAGATGAAATAACTTTCCTCACGGGTTTCCAAACATACGATTTTTTTTTCGTTACATACGACTTTCAAGACTCTAATTCTTTCTTTCTCTTTTTTTTCGATCAATTAATTTTTGGAATTTTTTAAAAGACAGAGCAGGCTAGTATTTTATCATTAATTTTCGTAATATTAAAGTTAAAAAATACAAATTATAAGTAAGTACAAAGTTGAAGAGAAATTAAACTACAAACTTCCTTAAATATAACTTGTATTTTGTAATTAAAATATTCTTCAGCTCTGTTTAAAGAAATTCTAGGGGTTTTGGGAGGAATGGGGACGCGAAAATGTTAAAATTATTTAAAACAAAAAGAAAGAGCTACGAAGCTATAGCTATACAATTACGAATTTGAGCAACAGTCAAAATATACGATTGTGCGAGACACAGAGTAAATAGGAACGTAGATTTGCAGACAGGAAACGGTTAAAAACACGTTTTCAACAATTATCACAATTATAATTAAGAAATGCAAAGGTCTAGCAACGAATAAATATAAGAATCTAATATATTACTAGTCTCACGCCTAAGGATCCTTGCTATCCGCGAAATAATTATAATTTATGCATAATTATCGTCACTCAATTATTTTTATAGTCTGTGGTAAAAGAAGACTCGAGAAAAACTGGAAAACGTTTTTTCCTGTATTTCTATTTTTTTCTCCGATCTTTCAGCCCGTTAAAGTTACGTTAACAGCGAGATCGTGTTACTTTCAACGAATGTTAATAAAAGAAGGTGTGAGAATCGGAGAAAGACCAGTTTTCACGAAAAACAATTTCGTTAAGGTTCGGCTTTTTTAGTCGGACGGAATTCTCTCAGTCAGCTGCAGTAAAAAATTTGATATTTATTTTTTGAGATTTTTTGCATTATCTGTTCAGTCTTTTCATTAATAAGTCGCAGATTTTGAATTGCAGATGCGAGCTTTTCATTGAAAAATAATTTTTTATTTGAAATTTAACAAATTATCAGAAAATAAACTTACTTATTTGTATATTTTATTTTTGTATTTGATTATTAATTCAAACTACTTTTCCTAATTTTATTTCTATTTGTATTGCAAAATTTAATCAAGCAGAAAAAGCAGAAACAAACTTCTAAACATTTAGAATAGACTACAAACCATTTTGAATTTTTGCAATATGTTTTTTGTTAAGAAAAAAAAATATTTTTCTTAATTTACGAGTGCTATCACCAGAGGCCTGTAAATATATATAATATATTCTTATTTTATTTTCCATTTTGAAAAATTAAAAAAAAAGCATATTTAAAATGTATTTCACACTATTATAAATTGTTAAATAAGAATTTCTAGAGAACAGCCAATTAGAAAGTGTGTAAAAGTTTCAATTTTGACACCTACCTTTTTAATCATATTTTAAATAAAATTTTCCCAAAATTGTTCATATTTTCAGTTTTAGAAAACAATACAAATATTCTAAAACATTTAAATAAAACCAATATCACTCAACACATATATATATATATATATATATAATTCACAAATTCTTCTGTACACAATGTTCTTTTTTTTTTAATGTTTCAGTTTTATGTATTTTGTTTTCTGTTTCAAAAAATAATCTTTTTCGCTATTTATCCCGATAGCACTCGTTCCAATTATCTCCCTCAAAAATTGATCATGATCATGGATTTCTTTCTTTGAAAAGCAATTCAATTGAAAAAAAGCAGTCCACGAGAAAAAAATAAGCAAAATCATTTTTGAATTAGAAACTTAATACTTAAAAAAACAGCAGCAAAGGGAATGTTTCGTTTCGGTCTTTATCTGATTCTTAAACCCGCCACCTTCGACTTTCAAGACGTTTCAGTCACAGCAATAAATTAAATAAAACGCTGCAACACAGCACGGAAACACAGAGAACGGTGGTTACCATTTTCATCGGTATACTCGTATCATTTAAAGTTGCTTCATCTTTCTCAATATCGTTATTTTTATCCCCAACCGGGACACTAGTTCGGAAACGATTTTCATTTCCAACAATGTCGCCACCATTCAGATCACCATTTTGCTCATGATTCTTTTTCTCGTTTTCCTTGTCCAAAATCACCCATCCATCATCTCCAATATTCCATTCTCCAATTGAATTTTGTCTCCCCTCCACATTATTATTAATCTCTTCCTCAAGTTCGCTGCCATCAACTGGAAGCGTCGGTGAAAGAGTCCTCTCATTCTCACTCTCATCATCAGAAGTCATCCATCCATTTTTTCCAATGCTGCTCTGCGTATAAATTGTACTTCTTGGGTTATCTGAATTCGAGGTGCTTTCTTCGTTTCGTTCGTCGTTTTCGTTTTCGTCATCAGTCTCTTTATTTTCAGTGGATAAAAGTCGTCTCGAAGAACTTTGTTTCTCATCTAAATCTTCCGACACGATCCACCCATTGTCGTCCAAAAGGTTCTCGACCTCTAGTTTCTTTGCAGGAATGCTTCTACCAGTATCTTCTAAATTTGACTTTGAAGTACTTGCTCCTGATTCCTCTCCTACTGATTCTGAAGTGAGATGGTTATTGTTATTTATCTCCACTCCATTTTCTTTTATTTCCTCCTCATCATCCGAACTAGATTCGTTGATGACGATTTTTGGAATTTCGTTTTGTCTCGAAGCAAACAAAGCTTCTACTTCCTTATTTTCTTCATTATCTCCAACGTCTTCTAACTCGTTTGTACTTTCCATGATTGGTCGCAGGATCTCCCTTTCGAAATAGATTGCTCCCGTCCCATCATCTATTTCCCCATTCTTGGTCCCTTCTCCATTTGTGCCCATTGCTAATTCTCCAAAGTTGATTTTCTCCTCCCGTTGAAACTTATTATTACTGCTTTTAGCTTCTTCTCTACTATCGGAATGACCATCAGTTTTGCTATTGCAGTGATCCCCATTTTTCTCGAGCTCAGCCGTTATCCCGAGATTAGTTTCCAAATTATTTGTGTCGCTTTTCTCGGTTTCAATCCCGTCGTCGATGACGTTCCTCTGCTTGATGAAATCACGCCCGGAGTCTCGACTAGACAAGAAGATATTCTGATCATTATTCCGTATGACTTTTTCGCCAACATTCGATTTGTTAGGGTCCGGTGTTAAAACCTTTCTTTCATTTTTACTATCATTATTATCATTATCATCACTAATTTCTCTATTATTATCGTTAAAACTATTATTATTATTATTACTATTATCTGTTTCTAGAACGTTCTCCCTACGACCGGACACTACTAAAATTTCCGTGCCTGTGGAATTTGTGTTCGCTACGCAATCGTTAATATTATGACTGTATTGACTATTTGTCGATGATGGAGTTTTGTCTAGTTTTGAATTACCGTCCGACTGAATTTTAGTGAAATTAATCTCGTTTTGTAAATTGCTACTTTTCGCGTCGGACGTCGCAATTTTGTTATCCTTTATATTATTGGCTGACGATTTAGCACTTTCATCATCAACCACTCTAAAACGATTATCATTCAGGGGGTTATTGGAATTAGAACCCAAGTCGTGAATGTCGTGATCGTTTGTTACGAACCTGCTGGTATAGCCGCCTGGTGACGTCGTCGAAGCTGCTGTCGGAGTTGTCTGAGCTGGACTTCCCCTCGGCGATGAGTACCTGAAAATTATCAAATTATTTGAATTATTAAATTTAAATACTTCAGAAACGTTTCTCCTAGCTTTTTATACCTTTTATAGTGATTTTATATAAAAATATATCTTACCTAGCAGAAGGTGAGTCTTCTTTACTACCACGACGAGCTTCTGCACTGCGAGCAAGAAGAGGTCCAATGTCTGTTCGTGCCATTGCAGATTCACTTCTTTGCCGTTCTTGAGTTGTTGCTGGCGCAGTTGTCGATGGTCGAGTTTCAGTTTCTGACTCCTCATCGGTTTCGGTTTCTGTCTCTTCTGAAGAAGTAGTCGTCTCATCATCATCGTCATCCTCCTCCTCTTTCTTTTTTGATTCCTCCCTTGCTGGCACCGGTGCCACTTGAGGAGGTGGTGGTGCGGCACGGTTACCTAAAAATTAAAAAGAATGAATAGATATTTAGTTTAATAACGATTAATTTCATTAAATATTGCATAATATTGCTATATTATATGAATTATAATTACCTCCGCCTAAAAAACGGCTTTGGAAGGGTCTGGGAGAGGGAGTTGTCGTAGTTGGGGGTTCTCTATTGGCTGAACTTGAAAGACCACCGACTCCGGAAGAAACAGTGGAAGTGGTCGTATTTGTGGCTGGAGCCCTGGACAAATATTTTTGCTTCATTTCCTCTGCTGTAAATGGTGCACCTGTACTGCGAATACCAGATCCGCTCGAACTCTCGGAACCAGTACTAGAATCCGAAGAAGCACTTCTTGCACCCTGAGTATGGGCCTCTGTCGATGTTCTCCTGCAATAAAAATATTGTAACTATGTTAATAAATAGAAATATAAAATTTTATAAATAAACATAAGAACTTTCAATTTTTATAGGTTTAATACATTTTATTTTTATACCTTGAAACAGGTGTTCTTCGTGGGAGGTCCTCTGGTTCTCTTTCTTGCATATCTCTGGAGGATGGATGAACCGGTACAGACGAGGGCGGACGTTCTTCAACCGTTTCCGGCGTGGCAGGGACGTTCTTGTTCTGCTTTTTGATTCTGGAAATTTCGTCGTCTTCGCTCACCTGCCTTGCCATTGCCGTGGGTGTTTTTCGCACTTGGACCTGTCGCGTCAAAAGTTTTTATTTTTATAGGTCATTTGATTCATGCTTGATTTTTTAAATGTTACAAATGATACAAAAATAAATTTACGACATCAAATTGTAAGAAGATTGTATTTATTTCTTCATTCTCAGTATGCTTGTGAGTAAAAAATATACACATCTGAACAATTGTACAATGTTGTAAAATGTTTAAAAAATATTGAAGGGACTCTGCTTATTCTATGGTGGTAAAAAATAATTTTTACAATTGTGTGATGTCAATTTTATGGATATTGTAAACTAAATGAAGGAGATTTTCATTTTTCTATATACGCTTAAACTACAAAACTATTTCTAAAAATGCTTTATAGAAGGAAATAGGACTACGATATTATTTTCAGTTAAATTTTTCGAGTTTTTAAGGAATATCTATTCAATGAATAAAACTGTAACAAAGTTTGGTGAATGAAAGTCATTCTAAAATTGAGAAATCCAATTAAAACGACCTTGAAAAATGATAATTTTAGAAAGATGAAAATAGTTTCGAGATCGTATAAATCATGACTGCATCGCAAAATAAATTACGATTGCAATACGATAGTAATGGCAGCAGGTTGGAGTTTGGAGACTGTACAAACAAACCGAGAGCCTTCGCACAATTTCTATTTACACAACGGCAAAACGTTTTTTATTAGTCCAATCGCTAACACTAGGCAGCCTTTTATTAGCGCACATGCTTTTTTTACCTATACTGGCACTTGCTGAATTAGAAAAAAATATATATATATATTATTTGCAAAATAAATAATTACTTTTTGCTATAAAAATTGCAAAATACGACATTTCTATTAATCTGCCTTCAAACAAGAAAAAACTCGTCAGCAACTGCGCTAAGAAAAGCTCGCACAATCAAGGAGATTTCAAAACTTAAAAAAGTGTCATTAGGTCAGTGTTTTTGTGAATTTTCTTTTCAAACAATGCTTGCTGTGATTAAGATTCAAAATCTCTCAAACGGTGTTTGTTTCGAACTTATTTTTCGTTGTGCCGAGGTGTTGGGTGTGTGGATGGCTCGCCCTGTTTTTCTGCTCTTATTCGTCAGGATTTGACAAATCCTGTCAATCATAAACAATCAAGGATTTTAGTTTCTTTAATTTTTATTGAAATTGAGATTTTTAAATGAGAATTCAAAATATTAATTGCTTTCGAATTTTTACAGAATTCGTACTATAGTTATATTTGTCTATAGAATTTGTAAAAAGTGGATTTAAAAAAAGTATGAAACATAAGATTCTTAAATCAAAAATGTAACATACACTTTTTTAGGTATTATATTCTAATAATAAGAAAAGGGGAAAAAATCCAAATGATTTTTTTTTATTTTTTTTTATTGTTTAAGTTGTAATAGATTTGCTAAGTGACTTAATTCATTCCAATAAACTACAAGTACTACCGTGATCCAACACAAGATAAATAAAACGTAGTCTTTACTCATTTCAAGGGAGCCAAGTGATTTCTTGAATCCTCTTGAGCAACTGGCTGAATCCTGCAGATTGCGGAATGATGGCCATAATATAACATTTGTTTTATTTAATAATTGCATTAAATAATTTTCCCCTTAATTTAATCTTAAACACTAATAACTATCTCTAAAAGTCTAAAAATTCCATTTAACTATTATTTAATACATTTAAATAAACTATATTTTAAAATTATTAACTCAAGAATAATTTAGAAGAAGTCTAGAAAAATAAATTACTTGCTGTAGATAAGAAATTAACTATCATCATCCTTCGATTTGATTTAATTAAATTGTTATATTTTGAAAAAATGAGAAATTGTTGAAAAGAATAAATGAAGTTTTTAAATAAAATAAAGTATGACCTCTATTCTTAAGCAAGATTAAGTATTCGTTTTAAGAGTCTACCTAATAATAAAGAATGCTTTTGCTCACCTGGGGCTTTGGTTGTGGGGAAGGTTGCGGTTGGACGGGTTCTTCCTTTTTCCTTTTTCCTGCCCTTTCGCACTCTTGAAGTTTCTTCATTACACGAGGAGAATCCGTGAGTCGAAAAATTCCAGAGAGAGGACCTCTCGCAGCATCTTCCGTGTCCAGGACTTTTTCTCTCGCATTTGCTGGATCTTGAGTCCCGGTGAATCTCACAGTTGACCTGTTATCACCATCCGAGTCTTCCCCATCTCTATGCCTCATGAATCGGCTCCTGTACCGCGATTTATTCCTTGGTGCCTCATACTCCGGTGCTTCGTACCTAAATTAAATAAATAAAGTAGCTGTCAATTAAAAATGTTGGTAAATATAACGACTACAAAGCTTCCTCTATGAGGAAGCAAAAACATTTAGATTTCTTAATCTTGATATAAAATTACTCTGGTTTAATTAATACAAGAGTTTATCTATCATGTAATCAACTCAAGTCCTCCTCCTTTCCGAATTCTTCTTTAATTTCTCTTTCAAATTTCTAACAAAAGATTATTCATTCCTTCTGGAATTCAACATCGCAATTTACCAATTAGAAAAAGGAATTCCGTTCTTATCAGTCCTTCTACAATTTTATTACCCAAGCGATAAAGATGTTAGGAAAACAAGAATGCCATTTGGACAAGATTCGTCGCAGTATAAAAGGAGCAAGGTGCCGTAAAAAGTCAGAAAAAGCGATCGTAAAATAGAAAAAGGGCACAACTCGAATACAGGGTTGAATTGTAGCGTTGAAAAGAAATAATTTATAGCCAATTTCTTTTCTTTCATTTACGCTTGCGTTCAGCACGCAACTGTTTCAACAATTTGCATTTCGAGCGGGTTCATTAAGCGACTTGGCAACGTGCTGACGAGTATTATCTTACACGGTCTGTAATTAAATTTTCTCGCTTTATACCCGAGTAAGTGCTTACCACACTCAAGTGGAAATTTTGAAAGAAGCGTTTAGTATTTATAACTTATTCTGGAATAGATATGTGGGTCATTCTGAAAAACTTATTCCCTCTCGTCAGGCCTTTGGCAGCTCGCCAAAACAATTTGCTACTTTGATCGAAAAAAGCCGAGAACTGTCCTTCCTACGTGCTTCTTTTATCAAATTACCTATAGAATTTGAGAAAAGTTTTGTTCATAACCTATTTATCCTTATTGCTTGACGTAACAAAATTTTCGAGTCGCTGATCTTTCCTGTTTCAGCACTTTACTTAGATTTACCCCCCTTCGGATTCAACACTTGTTTCTAAAAAAAATATTTATACAGTTCCTCTCCATTATTTGTCGACTTTGAAATTTCTCAATTCCTTCATTTAGACCTTTAAAGTTTCTTCTTTAAATCTTAAAAGAGTTTACAATATAGATTTAGCAATTAATTATAGGAGTAACTAGTTTAAAGAAATATATAATTACTCGTAGTCGGGGACGTATCGATTTCTGGATATCCGATCTTCATCTGGTTGGCGATATTGAGAAGCAAGACGATGATCACTTTTGCTTCTCATTAATCCTGGCGATCCACCGGGAGGTGCAAGAGATCCGGAACTGGTTCCTAAATGGCCTCCAGTTCCGGTTTCCGGTTTAATGTTTAGTTCACCATATCCAGCTACATGAAGCACCAGTTGGTTTGGATCATGTGCCATTACGAAACGAACTCGTCGGCCATAATCGCCTGCTTCGTATTCAAAGTTTCTGGAAGAAATTTTAATAAAAATAAATTAATAACACGATGAAAAACGAGTAAAATATTCATTAATGAGATAATGATTTTAATTGAGTAATGAAAGAATTACCTGATGAATTCCACCGTTCGTAAAAAGAGTTCTTTGGTGTCGAGAAGTTCTGCATCATCCCAGGGCACATTTTCATTGATATGAGCTTCGGCGAGGTCGCAGTTGCTTTGAATGTTAGCGATTTCGAGCTCAAGGTTTTCTTTAAGTTGGATGAGACCTCTGAGTTCTGTGCCTAAGTAACGATCGATTTCGTTACGTAAATATTCAGTTCGATCTTTGAGAGCTTTGCTGAGTCTTCTATAGATTTCATCCACTTCCTCAGCCACTGATGCAGAATTTGTTTGCAAACCCAGAGTGTTCTTTTCCACTAATGCCAAAGCATCCTGAAGTCTATGTAATCCTCTACGCACCTGGAAAATATTTTTAACAATTATTTTTCAATTTTACTTCATTTTAGTATTTTTTTTTGTATTCTTTTGAAATTTTCAGTATTTAAAAATCACTTTCTTATTAAAGAAAGAAAATAATAATGTATTTCGAAAATATTGAACACATTGTTTTTGAAAACTTGATTGGTTTTTTGGAGATTGCGCACATTCTAAATTTCTGTCTCATAAAAATTGATCGATCGAGAAAGAACAATTGAACTCCAGAAACAACATTTCTTTTATTCTGTCATTAGTTTAGGTCAAAAGTAAACATGTTTTTTCGGCAAGAAACTTTTAAATTATACTTTTGGGGAAAAAAACTTTAAAAATTCATAATCAGAAAATAATATATAACTTCAAACGAACTGTAACAAATTTTTAACTTCAAAATGGCTCAGTAAGTGCTAAACTTATCATTCTAGAACAGCATGGTTACTAAATTAAATGGAAATTTTTCTTCTTTAGAAAAATATCTTCAGAGTTTATTCAAGAATGTATAAAACATCATAATGATTATCGAGCCACTCACGATTCCCCACCTTTAGTAGAGGATCAAAAAGTAAAAAAAATTCTGAACAATTTAAACTTAATTATTAAAAGATCTTTTTTAATATAGAATGCTATTTATTATGTTCGTGGATTAGCATTTTATGATAATGTATTTTTTATCCCCAAGTTGAATCAACTTGCACAAGAATGGGCTGAAAATTTAGCAAAAAGAGACACCATGGAACATAGAGGCAATAACCCATACGGAGAAAATATCTACACAGCGTACAATTCAGATCCGAAATGGGTAATGAAGCCAATAGACCCAGTTAAAGCTTGGTAAGTTAATTTCCGAAAACATTTTTCAAAATCTGATTTTTTTTCTGATTGGAATTTTTATTTGATCATTTTTTCCACTGACAATAAATGAGAAAACATATTGGACTAAAAGGGAGAGGAAATATTTGAGTTTATGGCATTTGAGGCAGAAACGAATTTTTCATTGTTAATAAAATTTCGTGAACTTGAAAAGTATCAAAAGAAATGTTGATTCTACATAGGTACGATGAAATCTCTTTGTACAAATTTGGCGAGGCAAAACCGAGAAATCCAAGTGCAGTTGGACACTTTACCCAATTGGTGTGGAAGGAAACGGAAAAAGTGGGTGTTGGGATGGCGACCAGTAAAAAGGGATACGTTTTCATCGTTTGCAACTATGAGCCTCCTGGCAACGTGATCGGTCAATTCGCGAAAAACGTGCTACCGGCCAAGAAATCGTCCAAGGTAAATTATTTAGCTATTAATGTCATTACCAACCGATTCGACCAAATGACAAATATCGTCTGAGAATCTTAATGCACCTTCTTCCTTTAAAAACGGATTTCTACTTGAAATTTTATCCCTATTTCAGAAAATTACTATCTTTAACAAGTTTGCTTCAAATTTTCTTATACCACTTTTAAATAAAATAATTCCTATAAAATAGGAGCAAAAAAAATATAGAAGATATATAAAAGTAAAGAGAAAAGATTGTTGGAGAACTTTGTTCCTCCTTTCTATTTTACAGATCCCACAGGGTAAAGCTCGTGCAAGATGAAATATGAAAAGAAATAGGTAAATAAAATTTCAATGATATATTTACTATAATAACAAGAATAAAATAAAATTTAAATCGATTTTAATGTATCCAGAAAATTTTATAATTAGACTTGATTTATAAAATGAAAGGAAATTTAGATTAAAAACTTTTAACTGGTCTGCTTATTTGTACGAGGAATAAGTTTACAAGGTCAACTAATTCACCAAAATGGATTATTATTAAAATTTCGAATTGGCACAAGAAGAGAGTCCGAAAGTCTATCATTCACGGAAATAAACGTGAATCATTGAACCACGTTAGAGCTCAATTTCAATCATCCGTTTGGCATCGAGACTATAAACAAATTTAACGTCATCTGCAAACAATTTTAAATATACCAGCAACTAACTAAGCTAATTTCTCATTTTTGCATTTTTTAATATTTCAAGATATTTAGAATGATAATAATATTAATCTGAACAATTCGCTAATTTCCAAAAAACCAATTTGCTAATTATGTATAGAAAATATCTGAAAATTGATCTAGAAAATAAAAAATATTTTATTAAAGTATGTAAAGAATTTTACCTGTGAATTGATGCGAGTAATTTCTCGCCTGAGAATATCCATGTGAGCATCCTTGCATTCCGGACAGCATTTTTTCTCGCAATGGACGCAAAGAGCACAATAACTTTTTTCGGAACAAACGCCACAACGTTCCATGGTCTGGCCACTTGTGGGATCTGGTAATTCTCCAGTAATTTCGATGTGTAACTCTAAGAAACGTTGCAAAGTGACGTTTGTTGGGAAGGCCTGCACACCCTGATAAATAAAAAACACAACATAAATAGATTACTATTCTTGATTGATTTCTCTTTTTTCAATATGGGATTTGAACTTTAAAGATGTTACACCTAGAAAAAAAATTTGTTTGAATCAAATAAACGTATATTTGCCCCAGAGCCAAGTAAAAAATATCTTTGAATTAAATAAAATTTATTTGATTCAAAGAAATTTTATTTAATTCCAAGATATTTTTTAGTTGGCTCTGAGGCAAATATACGTTTATTTGATTTAAATAAACTTTTTCTCTGAGTATAGAGTGTTTAGATGTTAGTCATACTGTGTTATGAAAAAATATTTTAGATTAATTCAGTACTGCTCTCAAAAATATTGTTTTTTCGTTTAAAAATGCTTGAACAATAATTTTACCTGGTAGGGTATACGATGTTCGGCACGACATTCTGGACATTTGACCTGTCGACGAACGTAGTCGACAAGGCCGTCCATGCATGGTTCCATGCAAAAACTGTGTTGACATGGCAGCAACTTTGGATTTCTGTAACGATCCAAGCAGATTGCACACGTCAGCAGCTGCTCAAACTGCTCCATGATCTCTAAAAAAAACCAACAAACTTCTGTTAAACTTGATCAAATTTCAGAAATATGATCATCTTTTTATTAATAATAATTTTCAAAGGTAAAATTTGATTGTTTGGGAAAAATGGGACTGAATTTGTTAACTAATTTTTAATTTTTAATTTCCTTCGGACACTTTTAGCAATTGCGTATAAAATTCGTGTTACGTTTGCGATTGTTGCACCAAGACAGTCAGATTGGATTTATGAGTATTTCGGGCATCGTGAAATTATTTCAGGTCTGACCCGAATCCAAGGCATCCGCCTAGGATGCATAGAGTCAAGTCAACCATCAACAATCTTTTATTAACCATAACTATTTAGGCTCTACATTATATTTGCCTTTCATTACTTCTTTGATGTCGAAACTGTGCACCAAGAATAAAATCAATAATTTTCGTCTATTATAGATTTATTCCATCGTTAATTTCATTGTCATTAAAAGTATGGAATATACAGTATAAAGTATACAGTCGGTTCAAATTTTACCGCAAAAAAAAGACAATTTAAATGCTATTATAAATTGTAATTTTTTCATTGTTTATGGCCCTTATAATATAGAATTTCATTATTCATAATAATACTTTGTCCATAACTGCTTCTTCATCTTTTTAAAAACCTTGTGTCTCATGAGACAGTCTAAATAAAATCGGTCTAATTTTAACTTTTCTGTCGCAGACTGGAAAGTGAAGATATTCGGAAAATTTGAATATTAACCCATTTCCTCGTTTCTGTTCTTTTTTAAAAAAGATTTAATTCTTCTGTCTGGAAAAGCGCGCTTTTATGACATTTTTTAAGACTAAAAGAGCCTCGTTGAATGCATTGTTATTCTGACGAACCACTTGTTGATCTAAGAGTACAAGGGAGTGTAGCAGACGAAAAAAAAGTATCAGGAATTTAATTTTTTAAAGAAGCTTGTAAATCTGCATCCTCTTCTCGTTTAAAAAATTAGTATGGAAAAGTAGATTCTTAAAATAAAAAGGGAAATAGAAACTAGATTCTCATTTGTAAAAATTAATTGACTGTAAAATTAATTGTATATATTTTATTTAAATGATTCCAGTTTTAAATTATTCTCTTTTTGCAAATCATGTCGTGATTTTCATTGAGAAGCTCGCAAACGTATGAAGCGTGGGTGAACAACGTCACTGTCTCGAGATTTCCTTTCTCTTTCTCAATCTTAATTTATCAGATCTTCCGATCCACGTTTTGTTTTCGGACATTCAGTCTATAAATAAATTCAGTTTCACGGCTTTTAAGCTCCTTGAAGGTGGTTCGATTTCTGAAATAATAATTTTTATCCACTAAATTCATTATAAATTAAAATTAAATTATAGAAATTATATTAAACTTGGCTTTTACTTGGTACTTTTATAATTGAAGCACAAGATGTTTCAAGTATCACTGTTCGTGGATAAACTTAAGACTTTGTGAAGTTTAGTAAGGAATTAAAGTGAAATTCTTTAAATGGAACAATGACGCTATAAATAATTATTTCAAACCAAGAGAGTGGTTTAGGTATACGCATTCGTCAGACAAAAATTTAGTTGCGCATCGTCATTCTGTTGTCTGGACCAAAATGATTTTTGCTTACACAAAGCGAGTGACTTCGTGGAAATATCATTAAGGAACTCACTAAAAAATATGCAAAAACATCTGTTTCTCTCCACAAAAAACTTTTTTATAATCTTGAAGAAAGAAAATATACATTCCGCTGTTTCTTGTTTCATGAGGACCAAATCAAATCGACATTTCATTATTTTGATTATCATTATTTTGATATTTTCAGTCATTTCGAACAAAAAGTGTTTATAAATTCCTCATCTAAATTAATGAAGTTTATTTCTTAGGATGCAATCACTTGCAATAAATTTGCACACGTGTTAAAACAGAAAAACACGTGGATTTTGCTTTTCGCAATAAGCTACGTTGTTGAGTAAAATAAACCTGATGCCAGTCTAGTTTCAAACATTTTCTTTGTTAGTGAAGGTGCGAATAATCTCTATGCGTCATTTGAAAGCCGGAAAGCGAACCAAATATTTTGAAATTTCGAAATGAATTTAGGTTCATAATTATAATTATATTACTTTTACTCTCCACGTATTTTTCACTGAGAAAATTAAATTCAGGCAAACGGTAAAAGTGAAGTGGTCTCAATATCAAGATGACCTTTTCGAATGAGTCATCACTGAAGTCTTCAGAATTTTTTCTTTCGAAATTAGAGCATCTTGGTATTAAAACTCGAAGAAATAAAAATCTTTCAGGTCAGCATGTTTATCAACAATTTTAAGTGGCCACCTTTCTTTTAATTTAAATATAGAAGACCAATTTTTGGATTCTTTTTACATTTTGCCAACTACAAATCATTATCGGAGTTTCTCATAAAATATATTAAAAATCATATCTCTTAAGAACACTAAACTTCAATTATTACAAGAAACTTTGGCATCCATGCATGCCTCAACATCCGAGTGACAGAAGAAGCTTAGAGCTTCAAATCTTTCTCTCGCGAGTCCGGAAATAATCGAGAATTTCATACCCGATAGAGTGTTTGAAGATCACTTTAGAAGAGTTGTTTGTTCAACTTCTGATAAACAAAAAACTAAAAAAAAAATACCGAATTTTGGCGAATTTGAACCGATCAATTGACCCTGATCGAGGATCGATATTGCCAGTTGGTACGCGGAATCAGATACTGATACTTGGTTCTACTGTTAGGTCGTACCAAACCCCAAGGGATATTTTTAGCTAACACCTTCCATTTTCCAGCGGCGTTTATTTTCAACATTCTGCCGCTCTCTTAGAATAGCGGAGACGGAAAGTCACGTGCTGCCACCCGCGACTTCTCCCACGAACTTCTCCAGCTTCCTCCTCAAGAACCTCAGTCTCCCATTGAAAAAGCAATGACCTCTCTTTTTCAATTGAGGAGAAAGCTAAATTGACATTATCGACTTAGAGTGTCGGCAAGTTAGGTGTCTCAACAAAAGCTCGCTGAGAAAAGCTCCGGCGAAAAGCTCTCGCTCTGGAGTCAAGGAAAATATATTTCGAGCTACGGTCGGTAATTCACTTACCCTTGTGTGGTTATTAAATATTGGAAATTTCGATAAGATTCTGAGAGTTACATAAATCATAATTTAATAATGATTATGATTTTTGTAATATTTAATTATTTTCACTTCATAAAACAAGATACCATTTAAATTGTCACAATTCGATGCAACTAAATGGAAATAATTCACATCACTGAGTTGTAAATGGTTGCACATGTTACCTCTATATAAGTGACACTTAAGGACGTTTAAAATTTGGCAGAGAAGTTGACAATGTCTTGTCGCTTCAGTTCATTCAATTTATTATCCACTCTAACGTTATTTTACTCGTTCACAAATTTTCGCATCAAATTTTAAAATTCCCTCAGAAAAAATCGAGTTCATTGCATTTAGAGAATAGAATCAGATTAAAGTCTCTACTGGACATAACAATAGGACAATGGATATGAATTTAATCCTTGCAAAATCGAGGGATGAAAGGAGACACGCCATTTATTCGTAATTCGAATCACTGCCTGTATCGAAATACAAAAAACTACGTGCTGAGGGAAAACTTGCCCAAAAACAAAACAAAAACTAATAACAATGAAAAAACACGAGTCACTATTGTTTTTTTTTACTTTTTATTACTGATGCAGTTCGATAGCGCTATTCGATTTTATTTGGAGAAATAGTATTATTTATCAGAAGAGTTACTTCAGTATAGAAAATCTTGCTGTAATTCTGAGTATTTGACAAAATTTTGTAAACAGAGAGAACACAGAAGCAGGCGCTAGATTAAGATTAAACTTTAATTACATTGGAAATTCTAAAACCGCAAGTATGCTTTAGCTTAATTGAGGGATCAAATTTAATTATGAAATTGCCCTTACGATAAATTAACCGAATTCAGTGCGAGGCATAAGCCTGGCGAGCATGTAATTAATTTATAGTCAGAGAGTGGGGATGACGTATAGGACCAGCTATGTTGTATCAATAAAGGGATTGCATTGGAAAAGTTTTTCAATTGACGAAAATTCAAAAATTCTGATAGATTTTTTACTAATTTGTTAGTTTATTATACTACCGGCCAGGCTTGTACGTTCACGTGTTTTACAATGACCGTTAAAATTTTCTTCAATTAATTACATAATTTCTAGGGCATTCAGTATTTTTGCAATTTGATTAAAAAATTGCCAAAGTGCGATTTCGTCCTAAAGCTCATTTCAAGCAGATTTTTGATAATTTTCAATTTACTTAAAACAACAAAATTCAATTTAATAATTTACATTTAAAGTAAACTGTAGAATAGCAGACATTTTGCTCCCTTACCCCCTCCCCCTTTCGCAGGAAATTTTTGCCACCGTTCGCCGCAAGTAGATAAGGTCGCTGAGGCGTCAGACATGACTTACTTTTAGTGCTGCACTTTCCTACTTTCTTGACATAGTTTTCACATTTTTTTCCCCATAAACGCTCATCTCAACGCACATTTTTCCTATTACAAAGAAGTAGTCGACTTTTTATCTGAGAAAAAACGTAAGGTATAATAAATTCATATCAGCATCAGCATTTAAAATTTTTAATTGGTTCTTTTTAATAAAAACACATGGGACAAAAATGTCACTTTTTCGAACTGTTTGATTACGATCATAAACTTCAGTTCCGCTTTTAAGTTGAAGCGAAACAATTTGCTCCGAATGGATGAGAGGGACGATCGAATCTAGGATAACTGATTCGCTGTTTTTTTTTCTATTTACTTCTTTTTTTAATTCCGATACTGATTTTGATGCGAAAAACAGAGTCCGAGGACAATAAAATATTGTTATCTCGAATTAATTGTTACCTTGTACCTCTACAAGTCACCGTGACGAATGGAAAACAAATTTCGGACTTTTAGCACTCAAGATACTTATAGGTCAAGCCAATATGTCCAATTTAGAGACTGATAGATCGAGAATTCCGATACATATAGGTTAAACAAAACCGACTCTTCGTTAGCTTTAATAAATATTCATTATATTGAACTGATTCTCTGAGTATTTTCTTCTTTTTCATAAAATTGGCAATTAAAAGTTTGAAGAGAGAGAAACAAAAATTTATTTTTGCAAAAGGGAGTGGCGATATCCACTTTAAAATCGGATAACGTTTTAATTATTTTCGATTTGTATTTCAAATTCGAGTTTATTTTAAATGATAAATCCAAAATTCCAAAATTAACAAGCCGAAAAATGTTTTCCCAGGGAATGAAACTCGTATTAGTTTTGAGAGGTAATTTTTCTGCAGTATCCTATCGTCAGATTTTCTCTTAATCCGTTTAATGCTATCTGTGGCAAAGGAAATCTTTTGCGATCTCTGGCCATAATGAGCGAAATCCATTAAGCCGGAATTCCATTTCCACTGTGCCGTATCATTGCTTATACCCGTATTAACTCGGATTTTGCACTTTCGTTGCTTTTACTATAGACACATTCAAGCTACCAGTCAATTAATTTTTCCCATAAAAGAAATAACGCTAGCTTTCATTTTACTATACAAGCATTAGAAAGATAATTAAAACATTATTATCATCAGTAATTGTGTCCTTATTAAATACAAACTCTTCTTTAATTGAATAAAAAAACATGGAGAAAAAATCCACCTAGTATTAAATTTAAATTAAATATGCATTCTTTGACTCACCTGCCCTTTACTCCGCCTAAGGGCGGCTCCTTCCGTTTGGGGGCCCTTTATATAGGGCCCCGATGTTATGCACTTTTCGACCACCAAAATTCGGCGCTGTTTCAGCTAAAATAAAATCACTTCAGTTAAAATCTCTTCACTTTTCTCGAAAAACGATTAGAAACCAGCGTGACGGAAATTGGGAAGGTATTTCTTTGTCAAGTGCTTCTTTCAGAACGTTATTAGAGTAGCAGTGAAAATTAAATGAACGAATCGATCCCTGCAAGTGCACTTCTTTTATCTTCGCACTTATGTCTAAATTTAATACTTTGATTAGTTGCATCTACGATGCTTGTATATTTAATCGTGAACACGTGAAGAATTGCGCCTCCTTTATTTCAATATGGTGTTGCAAGATATATAAAAAAATCAGGGTGGTCACAAGATTCAATTTTTAAATTTCCCTGCCATTTTTCTGACTTTCCTGACATGTGGCCACCCTGAAAACTAGAGAAGAATTAATTATATTTAAATAATTCATATTATTCAAAATACTTAATTTAAGTACATTAAATTGAATGTTAAGATTTTCTGAAAGTTTGTGAAAAAGTAAATTGAAATCGGGGAAAGCAAATCATTTCTCTGGTTGAGCTTTTATTATACCTTGTCATTCTTTTTACACGCGTAGCACAAGGTACTTTCATTTGAACGTATCCATGGTACTATATTTCTATGTACACAAGGATCAGTTTTAGTGCCAGGTGAAGCGAAATTGAGCACTTTTCATCAGTGCTTTGACGATCGTGAAATCACAAGTTCGAAAAATTGTTTGAGAGTCGGTTTACTACCTTTTTTGTTGGTTTACCAATCACTCAAAATTTAAATCAGAAAACGATTGCGTTTTAGTATTCTCTCTGGTATTATATTTATTCAGCAGACAGTTGGAATTCTTTCAAGTGAAATATATATTTAAAACTCAAGCAAAAAAAAAATTTTTTATATTTTTTTTAAAAGACTTACTCGTATAAGGTTTTCGCTATATTTTTACTGCATTTTTTACTCGATACCTGCAGAAATAATTTTTTTAGTAGCCCAATAAAAATGGATTGGTTGAAAATCAAATTTTGTTGGTCCTTGGGTAGTAAAATAAAATCTTTCGCTGATCTCTTTGGTAAAAAAATGCAGAATTTTTTTTTAATAAAAATATATGAAAACTAATTATTTAGTTTTATATGAATTACCACCAGACCTTGGAAAATATTATCGTTTTTAAAAATATCATGAAATTTCCTGCAACACCTGCAATTAATACATTTTATCGAAAATTATAATTAAAAAAAAATCCAAACGAATATAAAAATAATGGCAACTTGCAGTAATCGATGCCCCGAGATGATAGGAAATACGTTCATCCCCTTTGATATACATATATACATTGCACGCTTCCCTATTGACGTCATGCTGGATCCGTGTCCGGATTTCCGTGCTAGGGACATCGCGAGAGACGTTCAGAAATTATATAGCAAATGTGTCGATGCAACGCAGGTTAAGGTAAATGAGGCCTTTTGAAAATGGCTGTGGATGGGAGGAAAAATCCTATTTACATTCTACATTCTACATTCTAAATGGTAGATTCGACCTTCTTCAGCCGATAATGACGCTCGTGGGTTTTAAAAATTGAGAAGTAAGAATGGCGTACAGAAAAGAACAACAAAAATGAAGGGAAAAAAAGAAAAAAGTGAAAAGGGGTGGAGCAGATGGGTCAGGTAATTGGACACCCGGTGGCCATATTAGAACACGCGGGCTCGAAGTCTCGAACTCTAAGCGACTTTAGACGAGAGGGATATGAGGTAGGGAGCTTCTGGCACGCTTCGAAGCTTTCAGCACCGTCACTTTGACCACAAGAGATGAACACTGCCGGCTTTTAGTATTCGACTAACCGACCGACGACGCTCAGGCGGTGCAGATTATCTAACACTTAATTTTAGACATTTAGACGACCATCGACAAATATCTTGCTGCAACGAGAAATATGCTCATGAAAAAGAATCGCTAGAGAACTAGAAACTAGATTGAAGGTCATCTCAGACTGTCTGTATTATTAGGAAATTTATTTATCATTTTTGAGAAAGAATTCTGTTGAAGTAAAGTAAATCAAATGAAAGTCTTGAATATGTTTAAATTCCCTAAAATCACTTGAGGCTCCATTAAATCTCCCGAAATTCCCTAAATACGCTTGAAGTCTCTTAAAATTCCGGACTACGGTGGGTAAATTTCTGGTAGTAAATAAATCAAAATAAAGTGGCGTCTGAAACTTCCATTCATTGATGCAAATTTTCCAACAGAAGATGAATCTTTGTTAGAGGATTTGAATTTGATAAAGAACCAAGTAAATAAAGGGAAATTGAAACCCTTGTTATAACTTGTATACACATCGTTTATACAAGTTTTAGGAAACAATATATTTTTAGCAGAGGTTCTTTCTCTTGGATGTTGTGTTTTTTTTTTATTAAAAAAACTTGTGTTAGAGAAACTTCTTTCAAAGAATATCTTATTTCAATACATGATAGATTTTCTCACTTTGTTGGAGTTACTTCCTCATGAGATTAGAATTCTTTACTTAGACCGAACTTCTACGTTTGCAATAAACTCTTGATAGGAATAGAATTTATCAAAACTGAATTTATTGATGTATTACCATCAATCCTAAGACCTTCTAGTCATGCAAATATTTGATCAAAGTTCACCAAGCTATGCTATCTATAACCCTAAGGCCACCAGATTTCCTAAACCCAATATAATTGAATACTTAGTATACCTATGCAAAAAATCAAAGAATTATATTCATTTGTAAATCGTATATATCTGATTGCGAAAATTGCGATGCTGAGAAAGTAAAGAATAGAATTACTGTGCAAAGATAAATTAGCCTCAAGATAAACTTAGGGATAGATATAAATGGTGTAGAAGAAGTTCTAATATTCAGTGAAAAATCTTCTATCTTCTATCTTCTATCTTTAAATACTGATAATAAGGCTTTGCGAATAAGCCAGAAAATTGAAAAGCACCAGTTTCGACGAAGGGGAAACAGAGGTCTGGATACATCCTATCCAAATGATATACGATCCCTTTGAAGGCCTAAAAAAAAGATTTAGAACTCTGTTGATAAGATTCTCCATTCAATGATGGAATTTTATTCAAGGTGAATAAGATCTTTAAAAAAAGTGAAACAACAAAAGTAGAATTTGTTCTGCAATCTCTCATTCTAAACAATTAGCCAACTATCGACAGAAATATTGCAATTAAGTTCTTTCAATCTTTGTTTCGGGAACATGTAGAATCTAGATCTACAATGTCTACAAACCCTGGCTCAAATTTGAACTAGCATAATAATTCCTACTCTGCTAGCCAAATCAAGACCTTAATCATCAAACAAAGATGAAATCCCTTTTGCAAAGTGTACAATACAAACGGCGGAAACAGCTGCGTGAGACATATATGACGAATCCATTAGAAACGTCACTTACAGATGTGAAGTGCTGCTTCGGTCGTTATTAGAATTCTGCTGCCCCTGGTCGAGGTCAATGTGGACTATGGAATGAACATATGACCCTGTAATCCACGAGAGTCGTGAAAGCGTTATCGAGATGAAGGTGTCATTCGTATTCCGTGCACGGAAACTGCACAGGTATTAGGTACCGTTAAAGTCGCGGACCATCACCGGTTCTCCAAGGCAAGGGTGGAAACGCTGACCATTGATCTTTCCGGATCGTGAAGATCTTATCAAAGTACTGGCTCTTGCTGCATGAGCTGCTAATCGCCCCAGTGGGAAATAAATAAAAACGAAAAGAATAGAGAAAATCCGAAACAAAAAAGGCATTAAGAAATCACGATCACTGGCACTTTTGGCAGAGACAGGGGTCGAAGATCGCTCGGCTTCATTATTATTTATTGGATACTCCAGGCAGCGGAAATTATGATCGGCACTGGCACGTTTACGTGGGAGATATGATTCAACATCGTAAATGTCACAGAGCTATAGAAGTAGGCGGAAAGAGGCACTACACTCTCGAAAGATTGTTACTATCTTGCTCTTAAATGAAGATTGGCTTCTCAATTGTGCATTTTTTTTAATGGGAACTGAATTGAGCTGTGCTGTTATCACGTTTTGAATTTTAGAAATATTAAAGCGTTTCGCGAGATTTTATTGGATTTTCAGGTGTTTTAAAGGATTTATTGATATTTGAAAATATTTTGTATTTCATATAAAATTATATATTTATTAAATAGGAGTGTAAATTAATCGTATGCAGAGGGCGAAGAGTTTATATTAAATAGTAGTGGTTTGATGCAATAAAGAAACTCAAATCTATGTTATTTTACATTTTATTTTTAGAAGGGAACCTTGAAATTTTCCAGACCACCTGTCTAGCTTTAGTTGCATAATCTTTTAATGATTTTAAAAATTCTTTTCTCTCAAGAACAGTTCGAAATGTATCAAAATACCATTGAATAGATCCATGAATCATTAATTTCTCTAACAAGATATTAAAAGTGTTTCAATTTAATTGCTTTTAGAAATAATTTAGAAAAATAATTCACATACAGTTAGTTACTGAATCAATTCAATGAGGAAATTTTTTAACTAATGCTTACTGCACTAGTAAACGAATTATAACTTTACTAATGAAGATTGATGGTTGACTTCTTTTCAATTAACCATTTTGACCCAATTCAGACTTAGAAAGTACATGATAAATATTATATTTCCGCGACCTCTTATAAAAATAGTGAAACGATCTTCATCTCCTGCAGACTACCTTGAAATCTTTATAGGTATTACATCACGAAATTTATATATCACCATAAAAAATTGCGTTATTATAAGAGGATCACAATGGTTAACTTGATCATATTCTCTAGAAGAGTTTTTCTGTTATTATAATGGTATCATCACATGCTATCCGTAAATATAATACGATGAGTCTTTGAGTTAAGCTTCGTACAAAAATACACCTCGCCCTCTGCGCATGTACTTGGCACAGGAGATCCTATCCGTTCTTCGAATTAGACATACATTAGAATTTCGTCGCTACATTAGAATTACAAGAAAATTTGTTTCTAAATCATTAATCTTATTTAATCATGTTTTATATCTCTTCTATATATACTCGACTATTTTCCAAGTGATTTTAATACCAAGTCGAATAAAAATTAATTCTATTTTCAAAACCTGTGATATCAGCACCACAAATCAGTTCCACCATCTTTTCCATTTCTCATTTCGAAGAACCAATCAAACCCCCTGTTAGATATACACTCAAAAGAATCACTAAAATCACTGGCACAAAAGGACCAAAAAATTATCAGCACCTTGAGGGATCACAAATTCGGAATTCTTCCTTTGGGAAGAAGATGAAGAGCGATAACACTCTCGACACGTAACGGACCGATTATCGCGATTTTTTTCAGACACTTAGTCATTAGGTCTTTTGTTAAGGATCACACAAACCAGAGGATCTTTGGTGATGATATAGCAGGCAGGTCGGCTTTTTTCACAGTTTAGTACAAACGAAGGTGTGAGATATGAGATGTGAGGTATTTTTTGTTTTCTTTATGGATTGAAATGTATCTCAGATGAACGGCAGTTGTATTTAATAACTCGATACTATCTAAACGGGATTCGGGACGCACCGCGTTCGTCCGGGCCGGATGGCCGCCCGTCTTAGAGTGAATATCTTATTAGTTATTTCTGGCAAGATCTTCTTCCACCACTTCGAGTTGTTCTGTCTTCGTCGATCGAATCTTGTTTCTCATTTTAAAGTCAAGTTGTGTAGCAATTTCTTAGGTAGCTGCAGATGTGGTTTCTTGGATTTGTGCGAACACTGCTGTATCATTGAAATATGAAAGCTCGAAAGCTTGGCTAATTCAGAGTTGTGATTCTCAG
Organism: Synergus umbraculus; assembly: GCA_900474325.1. Lineage (NCBI taxonomy): Eukaryota > Metazoa > Arthropoda > Insecta > Hymenoptera > Cynipidae > Synergus > Synergus umbraculus. Next base: position 325,760 of record UCOK01008673.1, read on the forward strand.
TGCCTCTCTGAGCAGCCATTGGGAATGCAGCATTATTGATAGACCACGACATCCGTCCTTGATCCTTGAGGCGAAACGTCCTATAGACGTCGGCGGGAAACTCGTTTCGAAATTCCAACGCCCCCATCTTCCACGTAAATCGCGTGGAAACGCGATTTCACTAACAGAAGGGGATCGAGAGGATGATCTACCCTGTCAAGCTTGGATCGAGACACTGATTCGATTCGTAGTCTCATATCACATTCAGGAATCACTCTGTCGTCAAGGACCCTCTTCTTTTTAGTCCTGCGTATCGAAATGCGATAATGAGATTCTTTTTACCTTGAATGAGTATTTTTAAAGAGATTTTAAACTAGATTTTCTCTTCCAAATGGTATTTACTTGATTAATTTTCGTCGCAAGGCCAAAAAAAAGCGATTTTTTAAGGTAAAAAATCGAGAAAGAAGCAAGTTATAGCTAATCTGACAGAGGTTCCAAAAAAGGTGTTTCCCGAGAAGTTTTAAAGAAAAATTTCGGGAATATTTAACTTTGGAATGTGAGATATATTTCTTTATTTTCAAGTCGCCTAAAAAATATTGATCTCTTTTAACATTTATAAATATGTCTACGATAAATATTGATTTCAGTTCTAAGCAACAATTTGGAAAGCTTCCAATTATTTGTTATTTGTTGTTTTTTTTTTTCGAGAGAGAGAGGATTAAGTTTTACAAAAAGTTTAAGAAATGTGGTGAAGATACTAGAGCAACGAAAAAACAAGACTTGCTTTAGAAACTGATTAAGAGTCCTGCGAAGAGGCTTAACAGAAGTTCTCTCTTTCCGAAAATAGATTACTTTATCACGACGAAACCTGACGTGCATAAATCTTACCAATCGAGTGAAGTCGTGTCCAGGAAGTAGTAAAATAAATTTGATAATGTGGTACATCAAAAGAACATTTTTTTAAAAATCTTATTTGAAAATTTACACAATTTTTAAAAATCATGATTTTTATCTCACATGAAACAAAAAGTAAAATTTTTTTCATGAATTGAAAACATTTGTCAAGAGCTTTCAAATTTTTTTAATTGTTATCTCGAGAGTCTCTTGAAGTAGTCTTTTGTTTTCTAGAAATTAACAGAATTTCAACAATTAAATTTTATAAAACGCGTAAATGCAGAAACGTGAAAATGCATTACGAATTACGATTCTGCACGAGATTTTCAGCTTCTTCACAACGGACTGACCATAGTTTGTATTCCGATGAACAATGTCGTTTTTTCTGCATGACTTGTACTTAAAATTCTAATTTTTTACATAGTTTTTTTTTTTCTTACTATTCCCGGAGCTTTTTTCTCAACTTTGTGAGTGTCGGTAACAATAAAGGAAAAGTTACGAGAGATCTTGAGTAATTAGCTGAAAACTAGGTCATAACGTAAACTGAATTTTATTCCATTTTTACTCTCACTCTTTATCTATACCTAGCATTTGTTACTTCCTTTCTTTTTATTTATTTTTAAAGTTGCTAAGTGCAAAAAGTTTGAGGAATTTGATATTAAATAGTAGATAATTTTTGTATAATAACCTCGGGCAATTATAAAATGGTAATACAGCCCTGAAAACTATTTTGATGGTAGTTCGTACTCTCTGGTTTATTAATAGCGCCGACAAGTATACACGACAGACTTGTTTTATTCGTGCAAGATCGAACGGTTTTAGACCACTTGAAATTTTACGAGTGAATTTTCTACCTGCATTCAGGCAAGTCCTACCTTGCTGGCTACTACTACTTGTCTTCATTAGTGTAGCGGTCAATGTCCATTGTGCAGTAGTGGTAAACCGCAATCGCCAGACAGTAATTGGCATGGTAGCATAATTGTGGTCAAATGATACTTTATTGGCATTTAATTAACGAAACGAACACGTTTCGATAATTCGCTAATAATGATAGGGTCTCATCTAATTTATCTTTGTAAATTATTTCTCTTGTTTCAAGCTCTACATCAAATAATTATTTCCCTTCATCAAAATATGTCATTTAAAACTGAAATTCGATAATGATAAGTTGAATGTAATTTTGAAAATCGATTAAAAAGCTTCAATCTATACTTATTTTAACACGATTTCCAAACCAATTAATGTTGTCGATTGCAATGTATTCGATATTTTCGAGATATTTGATAACAGAGGATTCTTTTGATTTAATAATGATAATAAATATCTCCATGACGATTTTCCATTTCTAAAGTCGTCATGATTAATAGTTAGAATATGTTGACAAGTTTTAATGACTTCAGTCTAAATTCCTCGAATTCATAGAGAGCAATAAATCTTCGACTGTCAACTTCATGAGTTTAAACCTCGATCATAACAATTCAATTCAAAACATTAAAATAGGTTCAATAAATTCCTACGAATTTTTACTGAAATATATTGGAAATAGTTAAGAGGGTTTGAAAAATTCTTTTCTTGGAAATCATTGCAGTTACGAATAGAACTGTTTTTAAAATGACTAAGTAACTATTGAAAAACGAGATTTCCGGCATGAAAAGACTGGAAATATTTATGAATTCCGCAAATATTTGAAAACCATAAAAACGCCTCTTTAAATATATATATATTTTTTTAGTGCTTCTTATTTATGAAACAAATATTTTTAGCCTTCGGTTTAAAAACTTGTCGCTTAAATAATACATAATATAATATAACATAATATAATTATATAGTAATATAATATTTTATATATTTTCACGAGACAGATATAAATTTTGCTGAAAGAACACATTTGGGAAGGGATGACGCAAGTACTTTCGATTTTAATCGACGATAAGCCTTTCGTTTAGATTAGAGAGTGGTATTTGAAGGGGTCGATTAACGAGACATCTTCGTGCAGGAAATCGAGGAGGAGAGGACGGAGAGAGAAAGGATATGGCAAGAAAGGCAAGAGCAGCGAAAAAAAAGGGGCGACAAAATAGCGTTGACACCTTCGCTCGAGAAAATTGGGATCAAGTTCATTCAACCAAATATGTAAGTCGAAATTCTCATCTGATAAGCTTACATCATTAGGGCACAAAACATTTTTTTCAAACAAGGGATATAGATGCCAGTAATATATATATTTCTTTACCCTCTTTTTATTGACGAGAAAATAATGACCCGTTAGATTAGAAATATTAAATAAATTATTACCATTAACTATTGAAACTTTATTTATTTGCTTCAATAAAGCAAAGTGTTCATTGAGTAAATTACAAAAGTTGATACAACTTCACAACTAGCTATTTTTTGTTTCTGTCAAAACGAGTCGAGACTAGTTCATATCTTCTCCCTCGTGTGAATCCTACTCGAAATAGTTTGACGATCAGCTATTGGTAATTTTAGTCCAAGGTGTAGGTTGAGTGACGCAAACAGAAGCCACACAAAAACAGGAAACAGCAATTCCACCACGTTTTACCGGAATTCCGAATTGCGAAAGACCCACTTCGGACAATTTTCACACTTTTCGAACTTATCCATTAACTGATTCTGGGGTGGAATTAGAGGGGAAATAATAAATTTAATGAGACCTTTGTGCCATTCCACTGCTCGGAAATTCAAGGTCTTTGATATATGCGTATATTCAACTATTCAGAACAGCAAAAGCTCAACTCATGCTTTTCAGACAAAACGCTATTTGACTCATCACAGACTGATGAAAAATTGCCAAGAAAGATTACAAATATTTTCGTAATTTGTCTCGAGTCTTCTAGTCGTGTTTTCTATATTTTGAAATATTTTTGTGAAAAATTTCTTTGTTGTTTTACTTTGTAAACGATGACGATGAAAATTATTATTTTTGGTCCTTGAACTAATATACCGTTCCAAGATCTTCAATGTTCAAGTCTTTTATTTTGATATGCGAAATTTTTCAAGAAAACAAAACAAATGTGAGGGAAAATATTAAACCGAAACGAATTTCAAGGAGAATTCTTCTTGAGATTTTGTTCTCTTGGGTTATTTTTAGAAAGGTGTGAAGTTCAATAAACAATCTGCTATGTTAAAAAAGTGATGTTACCAATATATCGAACACATTGTTGTCGAAAATTCCACGGTCCCCATACTTTACAAAAATTGAAAATGAAACATCTTAACTTTTATTTTTTACTTTCAGAGAAGTTATAGAATCCATGGATCGTTTAATTGCAGTGCCATCGGAAAAATTTCGTGTTTGGAGTTGTTGGTTGTCAATGGTTGGTGACGAGGTTCACGAATGGCGATACTGGCTACTTTCTCAGATAAATCTTGTTTTGCGGATGAGCGAAATTATGTTGAAAATAGAGTCAAAAGGAAAAGAATTGAGTAAAGGGGAAAAACCAAAAGTCAAAGGAGAGAAGAGGAAGAATGAAGTTTTAGAAAAGAAAACTGAAAATACTGTAAAAGATACAGTGGAAACCAACGATGGTAGGACTTTCTTTCATCTTTTTTCGTAAAGAGACTAGGAAATTAAATGGCTACAGTTCGCCTAGTTTAGGTACCTTTGCAGACTTGAAAAATGCAAATCATCCTGCATATTATTCTAAAACGATTCTTTTGATATGCGGATGTTAAACCTTGAAACTAAAGTTTTGAAAAACTAAGTTAAGAAGAGCCACTTCTACGAAATATACTTCACTTGTATCTTTTTATGCTTTGTACGTGGCTACTCGGTGGAAAAATCTAAATTCGAAAATTTCTCTCCGCTCGTTCATGCGGTTTCTTACAGAGGATTGGTTAAAAGTTGTTAATGGAACATTTACTCCGTCGAACTGAGAAAGGAACTTTCTGAGTGCGACGCAGCAAGATTCCTCCCTTGATAGCAAAAAGGCGAGTGTGAAACTCTTGAGTAGCTTTCAGGAATAATTCACCGACTATCACACTTTCTCATATTCATGCTTTTGCCTTGGGATATACACTTTCGTATTTTCAAGTCATTTTCTTGCTCTTATTCAAGGCTTTTATCGTGATAAACTATACAAATATCAAGATCCGGAGTTATTTAATACCCCATGAAATCTTATTAAATCCCTTAAAATATCTGAAAATTCAATGAGTTTTGAAAATGCCTTGAAATAAATAAAATGGTTTTGGGTATTTCTTTTTTGTTATTCTTAATCGAGTAAATTTAAAAAGCAAATAAAGTAAAAAGTATTCGACATAATAGACTCATAAAAATTCAACCCAATCCAAATTAAACCTCCAATATCTGGGATTGTAAAAAATGCTCCAATATCCATAAGGTGTCTCATAAAAACCATAATTGAAATACACTGGCCTCGGGAAAGTAAAATTAAATGAAAAAACGATAAGAAAATGAAGAATGAAAACCACGATTCGAAAGACGAGAGGAGATTGGATGATAATGAAATGAATCTTTCACGCCTCTAATGAGAAAACCAGCCACGAGAAGTAGCCATATGCAACAATTTGCTAGGCCCCAGGATTTACGGTGGTTCGCAGAATTTTCCATTCGCTCGTTCGATCCGATCCTAAATCGATTAATCGACGTTCGATAGAGGGTCAAACGAGCTAAGCATCGAAGGGTAGTATATGGTGCATTTGGACAGTGGCTGCAATCTATGAGGACGTAAATATATCTGCACATATATCGGGAAAGACGTTTGGTCCAGATATAAATTGAAGCACACACTTTAATTCCTTTCAAAAGCGGCTCTGAATTTCCAAATTGACTGTATAATAAATCCATTTAACTTCCCGATTTGGAAAATAAAACAGAACGTAGCTCATTCTTTTTTTGCCTAGGTTTATGTTACAGTTACGTTATGAGTTTGAGTCTTTTCGAGGTGGAATAATAAATACTTTCCCGAAAAATATAAAAATTGAAAATTGTCCAAATTTTAAAAAGATTGGAAAGAAAATATTTTTAAACATGGAGACTATTATTACATTAGAAGAACATAAAGCAGAAGCTTTATTACAAGGATTCATTGTCGTGAGTAATTTAAGCAATCCTTGAATAATTTAATTACGTTGGACATCGAGAAATGGCTTTTATACCAGATGAAAGTAACCATTCGTGTTGTTCTTAGTTTGCATAATTGTTTTTAATATGGAATTAACTCCGACTACGGACACCGACACTCAACTTGGCCATCTCTACCATAAAACGAGAGTTGGGTGGATTACAGGATAGATACGCCTATAAGGCTAGAGAGCTTTTTTAGGAGAGTTTTAGGGGCTTGATGTGTACTTTCATAATAGCGTTAAGTTTCCTCAAGTTTTAATTAAATAAATCTAATTGCATATTGAATCAGTACTTGATATTTTTACCAAATTTTCTGTAATCTATTGTAAGTTAATGATGATTTTTTCAAGGTTCTGAACTGTGGGAAGTTTATTATCCATGAAAATTTTCAGACAATCAAATTGACACTGAGCGAGAGTCAGATGAAGAAAAGGTGGAAGAAGAGGATTCTGAGCCTGAAAAAGTGGATGATGAAATTGAAAAGGAGACTTTAGATGACACCCCTGTGTCCGGAGAATTAAGCTCAGAGACAGAATCGAAATCAGATGCAAATGCTGTGGTTGAAGATAGGGAAGAACCTCGGGAAGAACAGAACGACGCAGACGAGACGAGCAACGAAAAAGCGACAGATGTAATTGAAAAAGAGGGGGATGCAGATAGTCATAAAGGGGAACGGAACAAAGAAGATGAGAATGCCTGGCCGATCGGTCTACCCTGGAAACCCAAAAAGTCTGACAAAAAAGATGAACGGAAGAAGGAGGAACTGGAAAAAGTCAAAGTACTTTATAACGATCTTGTCTTCCTTTCCTCTTGCTACTTCCTCTCGCTCTTCATTTTCTTTTCTCTCAATAATCCTTTTGTTGCGCGCGAACCTCTGAGTTTGTACAAGCAGTCTTAATCGAGGTTATCTGCCCTTCTTCCACGCGAAAGAATTGCCGAGTCATTCAAGCGGTTCCTGCAACGTGCTATTAAATTTCCAGCATTCAATGCTTCGTCGCTTCTCATCGAGACTTAAACAGCTTATTTACACTACGTTTCACTTTTCCCCTTCCGAAAACTTTTCAGCTTTATTTGAATTTTTACTCCCTGAACGAAGAAGAGTATAAATTAAAATTTATCAACTGATAAATAGAACCTGACTAATAATTAAGTTCATTTTTAGATTATCCCCATTCCAAGAAATGAAGAAGAGATGATGAAGCTTATTTTGGATGTTCGTCATAAAGCGACAATCTACAGAACACTTTATAATCACTGGACCGAAACAGGTGATAGGGTAAGAAAATGGATTTTTCTTAAAATAATGTAAATTTAAAAAGATGCACAATTTTATGAATTAAATTTTATCTAATTAGGCAAAGAGCGAATTTATGGATAGAGAATTGATGAAAACAGATATTGTACATACCCATGAAGAAATTCCTTATTTCTTCTACTTGAAGTGTGAGCCTGATGTCCATATTGGTGTTGAACATGACGATGAGCAAATTCTTCTACCCGATCTCACGAGAGAAAGAATTTCTTCTAATTATGTCCATCTGTTTTATAATCTTGCAGATAAACCAGGGAAAGCCTGTAACATTACGGAAAATCGTGGATTTAAAGTCTGATGTAAAATGTATCAAAAGTTACGAATAACCATAATTATACCTTTTAAAAAATTGAACTTGGTATATAGTGGAAACAAATGTATATCAAATTGTGTATCAAATTTCATGAATTTATGAAATTTATATGAGAAAGCAAAAAAATGGATTTAGATTGTTTTAGGTACAGAATTTTTTTTTCAATTTTATTTAAAAAAGGTTATTTTTTAAGAAAGCATTCTATTTTTAAGGGTATATTTATTCAAAAGCAAGTCATTCTATAAATGATAGGAATAAATTTATCCAGTCCCTTCTAACCTTTAGGGGATAAGCAGACTTTGAGGTGGTTCTGCATTTTATCCTAAAGCAAACGAGATATTTCACTTCGCAGTTTTTAACGCTCCATGAAAGATCAACAATGAATAAAGAGGAAAAGAATTTTTTTTTAAAATCACAAGAACAAAGCTTCAATAAATCCAAAATAGATCACTTATCAAATTTATATAAGTATTTTTAATATCTTTCATTAAATATTATCCTATAATATATGAATTTCGATCTTTGCAAACTAGAGTAGAGAATAATTTAAGCTCAAATGTTGTTGTGTTAATGACCAATTAGGAGTATGCAATTTAACACATATATTCCTTCCTCCTACCTCTAGAACCAATTTCACCATCAATTAATATTCATGCGTCGGAAATTTCAGCTCAATTAGAGAAGATCAAATTCTCGTAAATATCATGTTTTTATTCGAAAAATTTGAGTAATAGTTGAGGAAATATTTATTCAGTTTCGCATCGTTTCAACTTCGTTAATAATTTTTATCATTGCACTTTGATATCGCAGATTTTTACCTACCGGAGAATTCGCATTGGGAATTTTTCAATTCACAAACAACGGAAATTCATATTTGTATATTTCATTAATGTATCTCTTCTCAGCACTTTTATGCTTTTCAAGTAAAAAGTATTCAATAAGCTCACTGCTTTGTATGAAAATATGTGTCGAAAATCGAAGGGAATTTTTTGTTGTTACTCTATATATAAAGAATTGAAGGCTGTGAAAATGAACGTTAAATAAAAACGTGAAAAAGCGAGTATCACAACTACATATATGCATATGGAGATTAAATCCATTTTTTAAAATTCCTTTTCCTAGATCAATAATTTCTATATAGATTTAATGAATGAACTTTTTTAATTTCACAAGAATTTACAAATCTGGAAAAAAGGGAATGTTAAAAATTCAAGATACTGGAGTTTAATTTCTCAAGACAATCGAAAACCGTGTCTTTGTGTTTGAATTACTTTTTTAATCAATCTCTCGCCTTTAATCTCACGCTCTCCTCAATAAAAGTTATCGGAAAGTTCTTTAAGCACATCGTATGCTAACATTTTGGTATTACAGCTTGGTAAACTTTGAAACCGCTACAGTAAAATTATTCACGCTCGTTATTCTCCAATATATTGTTCGCTTCTATAATTCACAACTAAGATTGTATCGGAAATATTGGCATAGTGCATAATGAAAATTAATGTTAAACATGAAAATTTACGATTTTTGATTGCGAGCTTGGAAAATTCATCTCAGAGAATTATATTGTTTAAATTATTTCACGTGATTGCAAATTAATTAACCAACCAATAATTAGATCACCAAAAAAAATCCTCTTTTACTGCTAATCTTCCCCTGTAATTAATATTTAAGAGAAGAAATGATGAGACGCGATTTTTGGTTCCGCTAATTATATCCCGAGGATACGAGAATCGCTAAAGTTTTTGCCTAGGTTTTACTAAAAATTTGCAATTTTTGCACTAGTCGAACGGCTAAACGAAGATCATTTGTTTGCTCTCGTTGGTGAAGAAAACTCTGTGGTATCATCGACACCGGTTTTCTAAGGAGGGAAAAATTTAGCAGCATACAGGGAAAATTCTACGGGAGAGGCGCGTGCGCCTTTTCTCAAGAGCGGAATCAGTGGCCAAGCGGGGCTGCCACCACCCCACAAGGCTCCAGTACTACTTCATGTCAAACTCCAGTACTGGCACGGTACTCCGGATCTCCGGTTCACTCTCCGATATCCCTCCGTGCTTCGATCAGTTACAGATTCTCCAGTTGAACGAAAGAAATTCACAAACTATACCAAAATTACAGTGTAAACAAATAAATTAAAATACTTAAATTTTTTTTTTAATTATCTAAAATCTCAATAAAAAATGAATTATAAATTAGAAAGGAAGAGAGACTGTACCATAAAGAGACATAGAATAAATAAATGCTGGTTTATAAACATAAACTAAATTTTTAAGAAAACTGAGAATGTAATTAAATGAATAATTAAGTAAAAAATGAAAAACAAATAAGACTGAAACCACCTGTCCGATTCACTTCTGTTTTCAAAGAGGCTCTTAACACCATCGGTAAAGAACTTCTCTTCGACACAATAAAATGAGTTGAAACTCGTTCTCTAGCTTTTCTGGGTCTCTCGATATTTCGGAAAAACCACTACTTTATTTCCTCTCAAGTATACTTGTATTTCAATTTTCTTTTCCTTCTATTTTGGCATTTTTTTTGTTTTCTTTTAGGACTCTTGCTCCTCGGCTTTTGCATGCGAGGTAACAGATGTCGCGTATTTTTATCCTAAACTCGGATCGGGAAACAACCGTGTTGTAAAGTTTTAAGTGAAGTTTCACACTAAAAGTTCACCGTGTGCTGCGATCGTACGAAAAACATTCTTCCAGTATGGGTTTCGGATCCTCGTGTACGTGAAATTTGTCGGCAAACCACTTTCCTCGACTTCTTCGTATCTTGGATAGAAGAAGGATCCGCTTGAATATTTCCAATTCTATTATATCGTTAAAAACTTGCATATAAATTGCTTTTACTTAACTCTTAAAGTGGCTTGAAAAATTTTTGTTTACTCGATCTTTTAGAAAAGTTAAGCTATAATGCACAGCTCACTTCAAAATCTCTGTGCTAAAATTCACGAAGAGAGGAATTTAATACCTTTTAATTAAAAATGAAAATGAATTTCCATGACTTAAAATAAATGCAGAAAAGCGCATCGTTGCATGTCTAAGCGATTTCTCTCGCGTTCTAGAAAATATTGCTTTGGCAAAAAGAAACGTTTCGATAGAAATAAATAAACCTTCTTTGCCACGAATCGGCCTTTGCGTTGGAATTTAATTATAAGTACTTCAACATTTTTTGTGTATTTCATGATCAAAGCGCTGACTCTTGTGTAAATGGCGAGGAAATTTAAGGAAACTAGTTAACCTTTACACATTTTTTGCCGATTTCTGTGGATTTCAACCTTGAAAGAATTTCACTAAATCGCCGGTCTACATGCGAGACTAATTTAAATAATCAACAATATAGAAAATGAAGGAAAAGTACCAAAATAATAATATAATCTCGATGAAACATAAGGTCAAACGTAGGATTGATTTTTTTTTATGAGCTCATTCGGGTGTAGGATTTTAAAGGCCTGTAATTCACAAAATCAGTAGAATGACTGCATTTATTGTATTGAGTACAGATTTTATCGCTCGCATTTCTTGAGCCGTAAGAAAGGGAAGTGTAAAATGGTCAAACAGAGTTTTCAAACTACCGGTTGGATTTTACGATCCGGAAGAACGATTTTTTTTTTGCAGGTTGAGTTTGAACATTTGGAATGAAATATACCATCAGCTTCATGTGATTTATGACATTATCGTCCCTAAGTTGGACACTGGCTACGAATAAATAGGTTTTAATAAAATTAGTGACATGTATCGCTTCTCCGATAATGTACTACACTCGGCGCGAAAATTAAATCATCCGCTTGCATCAAAAGTGGACGTGTTCAATGAGTGATTACTTGAAAAGTTGTAAAAAAAAATTTAATCGTGAAAAAGTGCATCTGGTGTATAGCCACAAAACAATTTAATCTACGTTTGATAGTTGCTAGTACTGGGCAAAATGTGACGTAGTACAAGTTTGTGAACTGCTATTATTCGTTACGTGAAGTGCGTGTGAAACTCTTCAGCTCCCCTGAGTGCTGGAAAATCGCAAGGATAAAAGCCCCAGAGGTGAGCTTATTCACGTCTACATTCAACTTTATTTTGTTCTGATGGGAATTAAAATGTGAAGCTTTCCAAGTTTGCTGGGAAAATATTTAGATGTATGTATTGGAATTTAATTTTGAGAATTCAAATTGTAATAGAAAGATTCTTGACACGTTTTATTTTTGTGCAATAACTCAAAACTGTGATATAAAAAATTCAGAATATTCATGATCGTTGAGGAATAATAAAGTATAAGAATCTAACACCCTGATTTTCAGGGATCTTGAGATGTTTAAATAAGCTCAGATTCATTATCATATAGATAGCTTACATTATCGTATGAAAATGAAGAAATTCTTGAAAGCTTTCAAATTGTTAATAAATGTAAGAAGATGGATTTTATGCATTCTAGATCGCATTGCAAAAATAATTGTGTTTTAATAATTTAAGAGTTCATTCCATTTTTTAGACAAATAAATTGCAGTCAGCAGAATATATTTATTAAATTTGTATCTCCCATAGTATGTATACATATGAGAATTTATAAATTAATGTAAAGAGACGAAAAAAGAAATCTAATCGTTTAAGAATCTGATTATGTAAAAGCTACATAGTGGTACCAATTTTCCCCCGAAATTTCTTCATTCAAATTCGTTAGCCCCATAAACGATGGATTGTTTGGTTGGAAATTTACGCGAGAATTTGAATCATTCATGAGAGAAACTGAATGGCGTGAAATCGCTTACATTTGCCACACAGTAAAAAAGGAAATTTTCCCTCCAGACGTGTTTCTAGAAAAATCTCATCACTTTCTCGCCTTCGCGCACAATTAAATTCAATCAAAGAAATACAAAACTGCTTTTATACCAATGCTGATATTGAAAAGTGAAAAACAATCGTAAATCTTGTTATATTAAAACTGCTTTTCCGATGCATTAATATTATTATTAATATTATATAATACAATATTTATTGATGTTATTTATGATTCTATTTACCGAATATTTTTTGTAGCTTTGCAAATAATTGACTGTAAAGTTGATTCATATTTCACAAAAAGCTTTTATTTTCTAGAAACGAATTAATTAAACCTGATTTTCTATTAAACTAATCCGAAACATGAGTTCGTATCTTCAAAATGAGGTTTTGGGACAATTATGAAAGATAAGAATGTTGATTTATCATCGCAGACAGTACAATTTATTTAAAGTAATGAGAGGTCGGGGCTTGTCGACTCTCCCCTAAAAGAATATTTTTAATTTTCTTCCACAACGGGTGAATTAAATTAAAAAAGTAATTGCTTCTCTGGACAAGAATAGGCTACTATCACGCGCACAACATTATCGGATTTACTCAAGCCGTCCCTGATTTTCTAAGACTCTTGAAATACATTGAATTTAAGTGCTTTACAGAAATGAGAAAAACTACTTCAGTTTTATATAATGCAGTTTGCATTTCTTTCTTTCTCGTCCTTTAAGTAAACGAAATTGAAAACCAAAGCCTGTTGCCGTATAAAGAGAATATTTTCAAATAAATCACGAATTTTACGTTCAGCTTGTTTTAGTATTAACTATTATTATGAGTATCGGCGCCCTATTTTTCGATAATTTTCTTGGATAAGGAAGGTATGAATAAGGGAATTCTTTGAGGGGGTAGCTAACAAAAGACACCAATTTTCCCCGAAGAAAGAATATCTGGAAAAGTTGGAATTTAGGAGTCTCATTGACTTCATTAGGTGAGAAGAACATCGTCAATTCTTTGAGTCTACTGAATAACTTCTCACCAACTTGCTCACTTGCTCTAGGGGATTGGAAAGTTTTTTATTTCATTTCAAACGACAGGTCTTCTATTCTGAAGGAAAGATCCTTGTTAGTGTGATTTCTTTTGAATTTTGATGAACAAAATTTCTTAATAATGATGAGATATTCTACAATAACATTTAAAATCTCTCAGAATTTTTTAAAATATGCTAAAATTGCATGAATTCCTTTAAAATTCCTCGAAATATCCTGAAATCCCTTAAAATACTAGAAACCTCTTGAAATGTCTATCTAAAAAATTCTCTCTAAAGAAAGTTTACTACAATAAAATTATATTACTCTATAAAATGGAAACAATGTAACGTAAAATTTGAAACGATTAAAGAATTGAATCCTATTAAATAGCCATTTCAAATATGAAGCTCTTTGAAGATCTTTATGCCTCTTACCTTTAAAAATCGTTTTATATAAGATTCGTATATCTATAGAATATACGTTGTCTATAACATATGAGTGTATAAAGTATTCAATAAAAAATGATATCTTAACTCTACAACATGATAAGAAAGGGAATCGTAAAGAAAACAATAAGAGATGGGAAAATGAGACTTATATCGAGGTATCCATAAGGGCATAAAGAAAGTAATACACTACAAAGTATTACAAAAACACTAAAACCGTACTTTCCTGTTATCTACCTTACTTAAGTGCATCGTATCCATTCTTTTAAAAGTGGACAGCATATAGTGCTGTTGTTATTTATCATTAACTTTTTAGGGCGAGTTTTCTACCCATGAACATTTTCTTCCCTGACAAGAAGATGGCCAACTACAAACACAAATTACATTACAGAAAACGGCGACGCCAAAAAGATGGATGATATTAATCCCAAGAGCTTCTATCAGTTCAATAAAACATAAGAAACTGAAGGAAATTCAAAGAAAATATTGTATCGGCAAAATCATATAGATAAACGAAAGATTACACATGTTTTATAAAAAAAAATGTAATTCATTTGGAACAAGCATACTTTGCTTTGAAAAACAAACAGCGAAAAAAGCTGGAAATGTCAAACCTTTAAAATATTTCAAGTGTATACACAAAGAATTTCACATTATACAAAAAATGCAAAGCTTTGAATTCTGGCTATTCAAAATTGAAGAGAGCTGAAATTAAGGTGGTTTGAAATAGAGTGTAACTTCTTAAACTCTTTTAAAAGGCATTTTTTTCAATTTGGCAAGAGTAGGTTTTTTAATTCCCTGGAAAAAGACGAGGACAAATTGTGTGTCAGGCGTACGCTTCACGATTAGGTTTTCATGCACTAAATTGCGGTTTCGTGGTTGTGCTATTTGGATGGAGCAGCGGTATTCGGGCGTATCTGGTTCGGCCTGGATGAAACACTTGTTGGCTTTGGCACTCAGCCAAAGAACCCCGAACCAAACCTCAAGAGCCGTTATTTTGTAGCCGATGAAACGCCAGTTTCAGCTTTTTTTTATACTTCTCTTCCCTTCTTTCCATAATTGTCACATCCATGAAAATATTTATCCCTTTTTAAACCCCTTTCAAAATGTTGACTTATTTATAATACAAGGTCTGTGATTTATAATGTACGTTATAATACTTTTTTCTTAACCTTGGAGTGTCCCAACACGCCCTAATATTCCCTAAGACAATTTCAGACACGAATAAGGACTCATGGGAAGCACGTGGAAGTCATATAAAGAAGCAGGCGTATACATATCAGTATTATAATAAATGGTTTTTCGTGAGTGCGTATCGTCCCCATGAGGAAAGTAGAATCGTTATGTTTTTCTACCAATCGTCATAAATTCGTATGTTTTTCATATATTTTATAGCAGGAATGACTGATGACTCCACTTCCGACTTGACAATTAAAAATTCTTCTACTAAATAAATTTTGAAAATTGAGTAAAAGAAAATATAGTTGATAAGAGAGAATTCAGGAATCTAAAGGGCAGATTCCAATTTCGGAAGCTAATTCTGTTTGTCCTCTTGAGCAAACATTAAATATATGCTCATTCAAGTTTAGGAATGGAAAAAAATACTTTCAAGCCTGAGTTTAAGTTTCAAATTTTTTCCACAATGTTAGACATTGAGAACAAACATCGTTGAACTTTTATGGACGATTCAACGACGTTGTCACCTTCACAAATAAAGACCCCTCATCAGGTCCCCCTAAACAAATATCCTATCGCTTGCATGGATCGTCGCTGTATAATAGCCTTAGAGAGAGAAAACATGTCTTCTCAACTAAAACAGAGCGGGATAAAATTTGAGCCCTTTTCTCGTATCACAATTTCAGGCTTCCCTAGTTATTCCTAAAAATTTGATTATTTAGTGATAAAGTCTATAGGTATAGATTGGCCTTGCCTTCCTAATAAAGCACTTGTTTAGTTGACTAAATATTTCCCTTAAGAGTTGACCCATTTCTTAGGCTTACGAAATAAAATATTAATTGGTGTGATTATTTATGTGAAGAGAGATCCTTAAAAAAATTAATTGAGAATAAAAAGAATCAACCAGTATACTCCAATCTAAATCTAATTCTAAAACTTGGCAAGATTTCTTTTCTAAATGGAAGTAAAAAAACTAGCCTCAGGGTCCTGCCAAATCCCAATCCAAATTTTTTCACGGACTAAAGGAAAAGGGATTTGTTTATTTTTTTTTTTCTGAATCTGTCTACGACTCGTGATGCCTAAAGCGCTTGTCTACTTTGTCTCTGTAACGAGACTATCTCGTTCCTTTTTTTTATGATTTTTCCCCTTGAACTACCCGTCTGCCAAAACGAATATGTATACTACTACCACCGGATGAAATATGAGCAGGGAAAACATGTCAAGGCATAATATGTGAATGACCTGACATGCCTGAGGGTTATAACTTCTACAATAAAAAACTAAAACTCTGTTAGTCAGGAAACTGAAAAAACACACACGATGTTATTAGAGATCGAAGAAAAAGTTATTTTTATGTAAAGATCAGAGGTAAATTCAATTTCAAAATCAGTCTTCATCTAAAGATTAAATGATATGCTAATAGTCTTGACCTTAATGTCATTCATTTCAATTTTCCTCTAAATAAATCGTGACTGGAGATTTAAAACTGCGTGGGAAAATATCACCTTCTTATTATAGTAGATACTTCATTATTATGTTTATTTATGATATTTTTTTTTTGGTAATTTGGTGTGATAAATCATAGAAAAATTAAGGCAAGTCGATCACAGTAATTATTGGCAATAGGAATCAAAACAATTATTGGTGATGGATTGATTAACTCTCCAGTGTAATCATCAGGCTAATTATACCTTTGATCGATTGAAAATACAGCTTCTATTATCAAACAGATGAATTAATTAATTTCCAGTCAAGTGTTGTTAGAATTTAATGAAATTACTTGGAAAACTTATTGTTATATGAATTATACATTATTATAATTTTAATTCTTTAAAAAATTAAATTATAGCATGAACCCGAATATATTAGAGTTTTTTCTAGTAGAGTAATTACAAAATTTTCCAGGCGTAGCGCCATTTTGACATCCATGAAATACACATAAACGTAATTACGGTGTCCCAAAGGTAACGAGGCAAGTTACACTTTTATAAGTAGTATACTTAATTAATGAGATTAAAAGCTGCGATACATTTTTTTATACCTCGATGTTATAAGTAATACAAGGGTAAATTGTTGTGTTTTATTTTGTTTTAATCGCTTCGAGCATGGTTAAATAATTCGTAAAAAATTTATTTAACTGACTCAATTTTAATAGGCTTATTTTATAAATTTTATTTTATCTAGTTATTTTAAAAAAAAGTACATTTATCAGCTGTTTAAAATCTTGAATAAATTTTTCTCATTCTCAATTTATATCTATATCTATGATAATGTATCAGAATTTATATAAAATTCCACTCTGAAAATAAAAAAACTGCTTTTATGTTTATCACTTCACAGACCCTGAAAATGGGAGTGAATATTTTATGAGAGTTCAAAAGTGATAGCTCGAAATAAAAACTGTTTAATAAAGTATAAAATAAAATAAAATACTTTTCATTAAACTGTTACTTTTTATCTTTTTTACTGATAAAATTTTTAAGTCCATGCTATTTAATTTTTTGCACACTTCTTGGTAAAAGAAAATATTAAGAAATTAGAATCACATTTGTAGGAATCGCATAGGGAAGTCAACTTTATTCCGATATTTCCACAGTTGCAAATTATATGTTTTCTAAAGCGATAAATTAAATGTATACCGTTTATTATGTTCCTCTTAGCATAGTACTTCGTCTAAGGTGTAAATAAGTAAGAACTTCCACTTCCAGATAAGGCCTTTAGTTTTGCGACAATAAAATAGGAGGTAGTTTAAATTTACAACGAAAATTATCAGCAACCTGCCACGTATCTTTCCCACTCTCAATAGCTTTTGAAATGGGTCATATATGCGTTTGGATATCTTTATCAAGACTGCGTTTTGTGACTTAAGCTATAGGATAGAGGGCATCATTTATTTTACATAATGGCTGTTTTGTATCGCGGTTATCCAGATTTCTCCTATAGCCATAATAATTTCACATTATTCGTCTTTTATTACCATATCTCCTTCCTTTATTGTCTCAGGTAAGCTCGACTTCCATAATATGCAATGGAAATGACAGCAGTCTCACCAATTTCAAACATACTAATGACAATCAAAAGATTTACTATACACGTACCTATAATTAATTCAATTTGATTTCAGCGTTTTTATAATTGCAATTTTCAGCATATATTCAAAAATAATGACTAAAAAATTCTGAACGTTCTATTTTTGTTTAGACAAAAAATATTTATTACTTTTATTTGATTTAATGTTAACGCAGGTGCGTTTTTTGACAACATTATGTCGATATAATTTAATATTTGTGTTTGAATGGGAAAAATGTCAGGCATATTAACTCATGAGTTATAGGATTGTGGTTTAGGTTATTGACTTGCGTGTGATAGTTTGTGCGTTCGATTCCCTTAAGCGTTGCGTGCGAAATTTTATATGTTATATAAGTGTTTACATTACTTAACAAATATCGATAAGTTCTATAAATTTTCGTATATTTCAAAATAAATTCTCAAACTAGAACTTTATGTATGTATTTACCTACTGCAAAATTATAGCAAAATAGTTGAGGCGTATTTTCAAGCTGGGAAATCTTTAAATAAAACTTTTTCCTGGGAATTAACTACGCTCTAGAAAATATTCTCAATAAATATATCTATTTAAAATCCGAACAACTTTCTTATTAGATTACTGAAATATATTTTAAAATTTTTGAAATTTGTGGTAGTTTAGCTAAAGAAATATTAAAATTTTTACGTCAATTATTTTCTGGCAATTGAAAGTGTCATTATGAAACAAACTTTAGCACTCTGCATAACGCTTTCAAATATTTACCAGACTGCGTTCTCTTGTCTGCCCTTTCTTCATTCAGAGAAGCTCACAAGGCCGAAAACGGTGGCAGTGGCAGCATGTGCAAATAGCAGGCACAAGAGCTGAAGTGAGAATTTTGCTGCTGCGCATAACTAACCCGCTCTTTCCGACGAAGCGTGTTGATATGTGGATTATTCTCCGTCATAAAAGCGACTGACAGTTGACTGGGCAAAAATTTCCCTCACAAGAAATAAGCACTTCATTGAAAATTCTATCCTCAGTCAGTCTGAATATTTCAAATAAAAGTTATCGACCAGTTTTTTTTATATAGGCAGAGATATAATAATTCTCACCAGCAATTCAGAATAAAAAGATAAATAAATATACCGAACGAGCCCTCATAAATGCTATAAAAGAAAGAAAGAAGAGTAATGCATAAAATTGAATTTCAAAATAGTTGTCTGACCAAACAGGGACATTTACTACTTAATCCCATTGGCTGGCTAAACATTGACCTCAGCTACCGACCCTCTCTTCCTCCCAGTAGTGCACATCAATGTTGGGTCTGTCAGTAGGCAGTAGTAAATGTCATGTCTGGTCAGACACAAAGTTTCGAAAGATTTGTTTGACGTTTCAGAATTGCTGTCCGGGATTTTAAACAATTTCATAGAATTTTAAGGGATTTCAAGAGGTTTCATGAGATTTCAAGAATTATATCTACTAGATGTCTGCAAATTCAACCCAATTTTGAAACATTTTGAAAGTAGTTAAAAACAGTTACAAATACACATAAACTCATCAGAGTTGAGTGTATCAAATAAGTAAAATGGTTTAAGATAAAATATTGTCCCGTTTATAATTTCTCATGTGGAAATATGACTGCTGACTGCAAAGATAAATTAAAATCTCTTGACTAGTGGCCTCAATTGAATATCGTTTGTATTCAGAGACGTGACACATAGAAAAACATGATAAATTGTTTTTTCAGAAGCTGCGAGTCCAATACCCGGCAAATGTTGACACAGAAGCACTCATCGATGTCCGAAGGTCGGTTCGTCATCCACGACCAGTGCGACGTGAGTTCCGGAAACTGTCAACCTTTTCCGATTTTTATTAAAGAACAGGAAACACTGACAAGTATTTCGAATTATTTGTCGTTTCGAATCTTAAAGGCCTTCATAATGCCTCAAAATTCGATAAAAACACTTAATGAAATTAGTAAGGCAAATTAATTTGAGTAAAATTTGCAAGATGGATAAGTGCAGTGATCGCGAGATCGCAAAAAATGTTCGATGTAGGATAATTGGTGAAAGGGGTGAAAAAAAGTCGTGGATGACGGTCGAGAAAATGATGACAGATCGGTAATGTGCAATTGAAGACCATGGAGGCCAACATCAGTTTTGGTAATGATACCTCCGTGGCAGGCACCTCATTCGGTGATTTCACGGCGATACTCACTGCCGCCGTTTTGGGGTTGCTGATCCTTGCCACCATAATAGGTGAGTTTATTTTAAGTATTTTAAATAATAATTATTTTTATTAATTATTTTAATAAGCCGAGGATATTTCATAGGAAAACTTTACAGCTATTTTTGTTTCAACTTATTTCATATATCAATCATTTTATAAAGCCGCAATTAAATATCCATTTTCAATATTCAATAACCAGAATAGAGACTTTATTGTGAAAATTTCCATTCTCTCTTCGTTGATGCTGATAAATCAATAAAATAATTTACAGACGATTAATATATGAGAATGCAATAAAATTAATGAGTCTAGTTGTTTATTGCATCTTGCTTTTCCAAACGTCATAATTTTACCATAATTATTTCCATCCATAATAACTGAAGTGATTTATCTTCTAAAAGTTAATGATTTATTTCCAATTGATTCATATAAAATTATTATCGCAATGAGAATTATTATTTTTACTATTATCTCTATTTTGATTATAGATTTCATCACATTAGATAATGCAAAGTCTCTCTATTCTAGTACAATGTTGCTTTCATATTTCAAATAAAAATCTACTCTACTATAAGATTGCATACCGAAATTTTGGCAGATTTCTCGACGATGTGTCATCCACTAATTTTAAAACTGCGTCATAATTTCACTTGATTTTAAACAATAAACAACAAATTAATTATTTTTAGCTGCACCTCGTTAGATTGCCAGAAAATGATAAATAACTTATTTTCAGTTTTATATCTATACAAAAATTACTGCTCACTTTGCGAATATAATCTAAAATACAATGCGTAGAATTTTCAATTGAGAATTGGGTTGATGTTGAATATCAAAAACAATTCATGAAAAGTTACGATTCTAATTATTTGGAAGGAAAATAGAGATAAAAATCTACGATGTGGTTAATAAGGAACAAATTGAAGTTAGTATGCCAAGAAGCAACAAGTTTTTTCCACTTGGCACAAGACAAATTTTGCGTCTTCCACTGTCTGGCTTGTGCTAGAAAGTGGCGACCACTAGTTGGTTCGAGATAAAGTGTCTCGTGGTCTCCCTAATGTCGTGTTTCTGTGAAATTTATAACAAAATAAGAGCTTTTGTTGGAATAGGCAACGTTAGGAATAAATGAGCCTGGAAAATGGACGAAAGGTAAGGTGCTCGACGTACCACAATACTCTGAAAGGGAAAAAGAAACGATATGAGAAAACAAAAATAGGGAGAAAACAAAATGCCCGGACGCAGAAGGAAAGTATAAAACCGACAACTTTTAGGGGTTGGGAAGACGAAATGTTGATTACTATTCTAAATTCCTCCCCATCTGAAAAAAGTCTTACAAATACATAAGAAAAGCTTAAAACGAACAATATTCCCTAGAATGCTTTTTCCTGTACATAATTAATATAGGTCATCTGATAGTTATATGAGAAAAAAACTGAATAAAAAATTGAAAGCCTATAAAATTGATGCCATGAATGCCATCAAGTCATCATATGTTGATGCACCTCTGCCATTTTCTACTGCTTTATCAGTGAGCACAATTGTGAGGTCATAGACACTTAAGTTTCATAAGCGTGCACTGAAATGAAAAAGCTGAGAATTGTTGGCTCAGTTATTTTTTCCCTCGAGTACACTGGATGCATTTTAATATAAGGTAGATTTACTGCTATCCCTGACAGCTAAGAATGATCTGCTAGATATAAACACACATTGCTTGGATTATTATATTTTTACGTACTGCTCAATAAAATTATAATTGAAAATGTAAAAGAATTTAAGCCATTTTTTATACGACGCTGTAAATATATAGATTTATATATTTCTGTATAAATTTATCAGCACTACTTTCTTTATTTAATAATGCATCTAATAATACGTGATTTTCAAAATCAATTCGTGAGTTTTTTTCCTGGTCTTTACAGAAGAAGCACAATCGAAAAAAATTCCCCCTTGATTGTAATCCTATGAGGTGTTTTCTTGATGAGAAAATAATTGCCATTTTCAGGTTTCCCTAAAAAGATTTAGAGGAAAAAATAGAAAAAGTATAATGATGGAAATAAAAGAGGGAAAAATAGAAAAAAGAATTGTAGTAATAGAAAATCTTAAGGGAAATTAATCCACAAGAAATTGTTCTTTAAACAATTATGATGAAACACCACAAAATAAAAATGTAAATTTATCAAATTGCCCTAGTTCATAAAAAACACCAATTTCCCGGAGGATTTCTCTGCCCATCCTCAAAATTATGATTTTTCGCACACATGGCGTATTGGAACAACAGTCCTCATTTATAGAAAGGGTGAAAAAGAGGGGATTTATACGAAAGCTCGTTTCCTTTTATCCTCGGGTCAAATCCTCGTAATTAATTATACTTTTTTTCCGAGATGTCTGCTAATGACAGCAACAAGAATTATGCCCAAACCTATTATTGTGGGTTCAATTTTCACGCCTTTTGCAGACATAATTTATATCTAGAGTCAAAAACAGTGTACTCAAAAATTGATTTAAATTTAAATTTAAATCAATTATCCAGCATAATTAAAATCCAAGATCGTATCTTTGAAATGAAAAATATTGAGATAGATTTCAATTAAGGTTGAGTGTTGTTTTTGAATGAATAACATATACGTACAAGTGGGATTTGAAGACACCCATTCATGTATTTCAGGGAGTCAGTGAGTGTCTCTGAACCATTTGAAAGCACAGTAGGTGATCAATTTGAAGTTGACGTCTTTTCAGTGTGTGTAATCTATCAGCGAGACTGACATTTACCAGCCGCTTCCGTTTTCCTGAAACACTTGTGCATACTTTTCGCAAAGAGGTATATATATACTATACTGGCGAGATTTTACGACGCTGCTGTTCCGCAACTGCGAACTCGGCATCTGTGACTCCCAAGAGTAATGGCATTAGCCCTTCCAGTCAGCAATTTTATTGGTACTTCCGAGTACTTATGTTTTTGTGTCTCAACCTGAGGCAACCCTTCTGCTTTCACGAGGGTCTTTAAACCCCTTGCAATGTCTCGAATATGGCTAAGATCAGCAGAAATGATTCTAGACTTGAATTTACTATGGCTTATTCTATTTGAAAGGTGCTTATGCTATTTGAAATTTTGTATTAATACAACTGCATATTATACGATCTCTCTAAACTTGAATCAGTGAAATTTAACTAATTATCAGTCAAATTCCACTGGTTTGCAGTGACTCTTTTCTCACGATTTTAATCAGTGAAGAATCTACTGGAAATCAGTGAAAAGTCACTGAAATTTTTAGTAGTTTAGTGAAGATGACTGAAAATTTCAGTGACTTTTGACTGATTCTCAGTGCACTTTCACTGATTAAAATCGCGAGAAAAGAGTCACTGAAAATTTTAACGAATTTCAAGAGTTTTTTTAAATGTACATATTTCCGACCAGATAAATTTTTAAAGATAATAAAATTTTCAATTTGATATCTCAATACATAAATTTAAAAGTAAAGTTGCAGAGAAAATAATGTCGGTAAGGACTTTTCAAAATTGAAGTGTCAACAAAATTACTACGCAATTTCTCAGAACATAAAGTAAACTTCTTAAACCTACCCTATAAAAGTTAGTCTTTGACTTATCAAATAAAAAATGAAAAATATATCCGAGTCGAGTGCAGAAAATTTTTCAAGTTAACCCACTTCAAGTGAGCTAAATATTAGCATATAAAGAAACGTAGTTATTTTTTATCAGAACTTATGTAACATGGTATAGAACAGTATCTTTTCAAGCAATACAACCTTCAATTAAAACTTTATCATGAAAGTTTCGTATTTTGGAGATAAGAGGGAAGTCACGTACACTTATTTCTCATGACTTGAACGGTAAAACGGACCTTTTTATTCGTCTCTGTTTACAAGTATTGTAAGAAGTTTGCCCTTGTTTCGAAAATTAAAAGAGTTGAAAAATTAAGTATCTTTATACCATCTCTTTTATGAGGCGAACTTACTTTTCTGGGTTCATAAAAAAAAACACTTTTTCAACAAGTTTCTACTTTCTAATTGGTTTCTCAAAGGACTGGAGTCTCTTATTCCATCCGAAGAAAGAATGACATAGTTCATTTGTTTAACTAATTATTTATACTAAATACAAAGAATAAGAAATGTCAAAAAAATATTTTTCTCTTTTCAGGAAATGTATTTGTGATAGCAGCAATCCTAAAGGAAAGGAATTTGCAATCAGTGGCAAATTACTTAATCGTGAGTTTGGCTGTTGCAGACCTAATGGTTGCCTGTCTCGTCATGCCTCTGGGAGCTGTTTACGTGGTATGAAACTAACAATATTATTACATTTTAGTTATGAATTCAGAGCCTAAAACAAAACCGCATGTATCTACAATATCTACATATTATACATATATATATATAACTAATCTAATCAATAGTCTACTGAATAATTCCCGTAAATTAACAGGTCGATAAATTATTGTCCACAAAACTAATCCGGCAGCAAGATGTAAATCAACATTTCGTGAATTATTCAAATCTTCATGCATTGAATGAAATGAATCCAAAATTCAATCCTTTATTACTTCGGAAGTTGAATCGAACTAAATTAGAATTAAATAAATTAGAAATTAGAGTTTAGTATAAACATTTTCGTTTGATGACCTCCTTTATGAAAAAGAGTTAACGTTAGGTATAAAATCTTCTTTTTCTTTTATCAACATTAGAGTGGTAGAATCAAGCAGACGATTCACATTTTCTTGAAAGTACCTTAGAGTTTTTCTCATTTATTCTTCCATTCTCTTCTTATTTAGTTTTTATGTGTCCGGTGTGTACGGATCCAGGATATACTAGAATCCATTTTTTTCAGAGTGTATCTCGCAGGCACTTTTTTATGCCGAGTGCAGTCCCGTGGGGTGTAAGACAAACCAAGTGCGTTTGGGTAGACGTCAAAAGAGCTAATTAATTATTCAACATGCACTGGGATTCCACAAGCACACAGAATATTCAACGAGATTCATATCTCGTTTCTATTTATAAGTTGTGACCGCGCATTATTATATATAGCTATTACTATATATATTTCAAATATTAAATCGCTAATCTCGTAGATACATTTTAATTGAAAACAGTTTTGATTTAGTACTACAGTCTAAAACAATAAATTAGTGGTTCTGTTCTCGAATTTGACATTTTCTAATTAATTGTTAAAATTATAACATATGCACTTCATCCTCGATGAAATTAGTCTCAAATCATTTTTCGTAATATCTTTAGCAGCTGTCAAGTATAAAATGCAAAATAGAAGTCATTATCTCAATTATCCATCGGTTAATTTAAATGATTCTGAATTCAATCTTGACCCAGTTCATTCGAATTTAATAACTAACTTTCAAGACTCAACACACTTCGTTAGTTTTCATGAAGTGGATCCGAGTTCTGCATTGATGAAAAATCCGATAATAAAATTTTGCAAGTATAAGCAGTAGGTGAGAGTTCAGAGGTAATTGGTTATTCATGAATTGATATTAGTGCTTTGGAACTAGCTGACCTTGAAAGCAATAAATGAATACCTAATATGTTAGAGGAGGCGTTCAATCTGTATCTACAAAAATAGAAAATCTTGCCTCTACTTTTTTGTAACTCCAACCAATCTCGAATCGAGCAAGTATACAATGAATTATTAGGACGAGTGATACGTACCACAAAAAAAAAGTAAAAGAAAGAATTATTTATCATTTTATCCTATCTCGATAAGCCGCAGCTGGGTAATATCGGGAGCTATATTTCACGTTAATCGATCTCCGATAGACTATGCTACACAACTACTCAGCTTAGCTGTCATTATGGTTATTACCGATATAATTTACGAGTTAAATTTTTTTAATATCATGTTCAATTACCGGTTGATATCGCTGAATTCGAGCGACGTGAGATGCTTCATTGTTTTGGCAGATTGACAATAAATGTCAATCGCGGTTTTCTCTTCTATGGTTTTATGTTTGAGTGATAGACTTATAAATTTGATAGTCATTGATTTTTATTTAGTGATTTATATATTTTTTGCATTTAAAAAAGGTCCATCTTACCGTTATTTTCATTAATAAAAAAGGTGAAGATGTCATATTTTAAATAAAAATAGGTAAGAAATAAAGTTCAAATGATTTAAAGGAATTTCAAGGGATTTTTCAAGAATTCAAAACTGTTTCAGGGTTTTCACAACATTTTAAATTTTAAGAAAGGCTGTTTTCCTCTCACGCAGTTTTTATCACGTGTCAAACTATCTTCTTCAACTTAGCTCGATTTTGCTTGAACCATCTGTTCGAATCAGAATTTCTTGCAAAGCAACGTCCAGTCACGTTACTGTAGAAGTTTTAATGTGACATGGGTTGTGATATGATAGATAGCATCTCGAAGAACTCATGTTTTCAAACGAAATTTGATTCACAGAATCAAAATATTGGAGATAATGGATAAAGAAAAATGTGAAAAACAGATAAAGTTATCTCTTTCAGTTATATTTGCATTATACATCCCATCATTGTAAATGACCATTTATGCACTCACTTTAGTGCATACTTTATTACTTGGTCCGTTAATTGTGCTTTGTTCCAGAAACGTTACGACCGAGTATACGATTTTTCCATTAATTTCATTATCTACCACAGCTCGTATCTTGCATCCACGTCACGTTTGCTACTTGTAGAAGCCCCTGATGGAAAAAAAGAGATAGAAATCCTATCCCTTTCTATCTCCAT
Organism: Synergus umbraculus; assembly: GCA_900474325.1. Lineage (NCBI taxonomy): Eukaryota > Metazoa > Arthropoda > Insecta > Hymenoptera > Cynipidae > Synergus > Synergus umbraculus. The sequence goes on from UCOK01008673.1 coordinate 352,750, forward strand.
TTTAATTCACATCAACGCTTATTTCTTTCAATTTCCACTTCTCTATCTCTTTCTATCTCTGTTACTACCTCTCTATCCCTTTCTATCTCCATTTCAATCCTACAAAATTCTTGAGGATTTCTACAATACAACTGAAAAAAATGACGTGGAGAGATAAAATTCTAATGTTTTTATTAACTTGCATGCTTGAGGAAATAACCCACTTCTCTAAACTTAATGTTTTTCGTGCAATTCAAATTTTTAGCATTCCTGTTACTTTTATATTCAGTTTTCTGAAGTTGTTACAAAAGGTCACATCCACAAAGAAGTACAAAAAAGTATAAAATATGACTTGCACTTCTCGAGTCTTTTTCGCGGCTCACTTTGTTCTGTTGTCAAAAAAGCAGTGGTCGTTTAATTTACTGAAAAAAAAAAACTTATCTGCAGGAGGGAAGAAATGTCTCTTCACTATCGAGATACAATAAAAGCATTTACGTATAAAATGTTTTGTGCAATTTCCGCAAATATAAATCACAACTATCAAGATTGAGAGACAGGGAATCCAGCTTTCGTATCCAATAACAGTTATTGTCTTCCGAAAGTAAAATAGGCTCAGTGTCCTTCATTCAGGCTGACGTCAGCACGAAACAGAGAAGGAAGGAGCGCGAAAGTACGCCGTAAAAAATGTAAATCTCTCTCACACCACATTCTCTGAAATCCAAATAAAGCATGAAAAAGGAATCACCTTGATTTAAAAGGGAAGTTGTGATAAAACTTCAGAAAAAAAATCCTGAATTCAACGAAGTGAAAAAAAAAAAAGAAACCAGATACAGAAAAGGTTTGCTTTCGAAATGAAAAAAAAATTTCATCTCTATATTAAATCTCCGAAGGAAAGAAATCAAAACACCGTTCCTGCGAGATAAATAAAGGATTTGTTATTTCTTTGTTTTACAAATAAATAAAGAAGCTCGATCTCCTTTTTTTTTTTTTATTTAGGTCGAAAATGGAAGGAAAAGAACGATTCTTTTTTCACGCACGAGTAATTCCTGCATTATTTATATTTACGGTATTTAATGCAAGACAGTCTCGTGAGGGTGGAATTTGTGGAAAAGGTAGAATAGGTGGAAAATACGTCCTTATCCGATTTCCTTTGGATCCCGAGGGAAGAACGCTTTTTCCTGCCACCCTTTTCCTATCCTGGTTACGAAAATCCTCATATACTCTCTTCTATCACGCATAACGCTCTGAGGCCCTTTGTTTTTCCCTCACAACCTGACAACCGACCATAAGTCTGCCCTTTCACGTATACCAACTAAGTCTAATGCCCTATGGGTATGTATGTATCCAACTGGTCATATCAGCCATATGTTACTCAACTAGCATACACACACCCTACAGAGGGGTGCCGAAAAGATGAACGATCACTTGGCTTTGTTTCTATGTCATTTCCTCAAACATATCTTAAAAATGAGGGGGGAGGGAGGCAGAATAGTTCATTAAGCTGGGTGCACCAAAAGAAAATTTAATTAAATAAATGTCCACTGGCCTTAAATCTTGATACCATCCACACTGAGAATATTTTGCAGTTTAGACATTGTCACAAAGTTCAAGTTTTGATGTTCCTACCATATATTACTACCATATAGTTTTTAATTTTTGTATACACTTATTTAAATGTTATCTAGTAAATCCCATTTATTCGGAATAGTTCGGATAATCAATTAAAATTTTCACCTTAAAAATTAAATTTATTTCGGTCGAAAATTCAAGGTATATATATGATAGTGACCCATATAAAGAATTGACTTGGAAGGAAGAACTGATGTTTATTTCGGGTTCTTGGGTTTATCATAAATTCATAAAATGTTATCAATGAGAATAATCTACAGCTATTTTCTCGTAAGGTCTAATTTATTGGCCCAAGAACGTCAATAAAAACTGCAAAAGGTTTCCCAGTATCTATACTTCAAATTTAAAGATAATAAATGTCCATTCCCACTCTTAAATCTTAATATACAAGCCGCAGTAGGAATATTGCGCTATCGTGGAAATGGTAAGACATATCTATGAAAAAACTGATTTCAGAGTGGAAAGTGGAGTTTATTGTGGACTCTCGGGATAGCTATAAATTCATGGAATATTATAATATGTTTCCGAGTCGAAATTAGATTTTGGGTCGAATTTTAACCTTTTAATGTTTATAGAGCTAACAAAGTGGACCAGTATTTTTAAGAATTCATAGCTTTCGCAAGAGATTCAGGTATACTGAAAAAGTAGATAGGCATTTTTATTTCATCCTCAATTTCTTTTTATTTATTAAATAATAATAATAATAATAATAATAATAATAATAATAATAATTGAAGGAATCGTTTCGGGTTCACCATAAAAATTTGTAATCTAAAAAAATGGATTTTAAAAGAATTTGAAAGTAATACATAAACTGGATCATCACTCACGAATGCATAAATTTCTAAATGACCATTTAAACCCGGAAACGGGTATTAACGGGAGGCAGGGCTTTTCAGTTATTACAAACGAGTTCGATCGTGCGGCAAAAGTTGGCTGCGCACGTAAATTACAAGACTGTGTGTACCAGCAATTTTGTGTATAATCTACTTTACGCTAATTCCCTTTAATGGTTTGAAATTTGATAATACGATGGCCATAATAATTGCACTCTGCAAAATCGTTATAGTTAACCTTTTTGACAAAAATGAAAATACTCATGAAAAATAGAGGAGTTTAATTCAGTATGAAGCTAAGTTGTTATTTATAGTCTAGAAATGAATATAATAAACCTCTTTGTATATTTGTTTTACGAAAATATTTCACAAGGGTTTACTTTAGAAACCCTTGGTAAAGAAATTATGTTAATTTAATTCAAATTTCTCATCCAGTTTTAATAAGAATTCCTTTTAATGATTCTAATGGGATATTTAATTAATCAACTGAGATTATTTTTCTTTACTTTAGATAATGAAAAGCAAAATTAAACGCGTCATTAGGTTTCCTTTTGGAACTAACAGAAGGATCGTAGCACGCAGAATGTAGGAACGAATAGATTGCATCTAATTATTGGTGTCATTGTCGAGAATTACTGCCGAGGTAGCTTATCAGGATCTGTTCCATAGTCTCAGTACAAAGTTAGAATTGCTAACGTGCTCAAATTAGTACCGAGATTAAGATCATTATAATTATTCAGTTCTTCTTACAATGTAAATGCTCATTACAGTTACTCTGACTTTGCATTTAGGGTCTTTAATTATTCTCTAAACAAACGAAAATTCAGAAATTTTACAATGACAAAGGAATATTATTTATTGTTTAACATAATTTCCGAAATAAAAAGTCTTTAAATTTAGCGATACTCAAATTCCTTTGGAATAAGCTGATGTCTGACCAAAAACAGGAGTTACTACTGCCAAGGAGGTAATGAAATTTTTCTAATCATAAAAAATATGTATAAAATGAAATTTCCGATATCCATTTAAATAAATGTAAGTTTTCAAAAGCACTTAAACTTTGATGCTCACATTTAAAATCGCTGAAATGATCAAAGTTGGAAGTCTTCCAATTTTCCTTCCATCAATCAGTTAAATTGGACAAGTTTTTAAAGCACAATTTTAAATGTAGATAAGGAACAAGTTAGTTTATCGTTTAAATAATGAAATGGATCTTTCATCGTATCCATTCGTTTATGAGAGTCGCATTCAGAATGAATCGGCGGTGGAGAATCTGATAAAGTTTCTAAGGTCGTCGTTTCTGCGATTTTGCTCGCGTTTTGAACATTGGATTCACCTCTCGGAGCAAAAAGAAGGCCTGGCTAGCCGGGATGAATGGAACTCTGACTTTCTAGAAATTTTGCCACTTTCAAGTAAACCATGCGATTCGTTTGGCAATTGCATGTTTCTGTCTCTCTCTGCCTCCAAGGCGATGAAGGTCGCAACTTTTCTGCGACTCCACTTTCCTCAGGATAATACGCCCGTCGTGTAAATCTGAAGTGATGGTAATTAAACTTGTGTCTCGCGGGTGAATATTCTTTACTTTCTGAGGGCTCTTCTTCAAATAAATTAAACTTTATGCTCTTTCTCTAGAATATTCTTTTTTTCCTTAAACTCTAGGTGCCTGAAAGCTTTCTTTATAAATCAGACAAAAGAGCCGACTCCTTTTTAAGTTATAATTAAGACTTTTTTCAATTTAATATTTCATTTTTCATTTAGCAAGTTTCAGAATAAAACAGAGTGGAATTTGTGAGAGACGTCGGCTGCATTTTTTTTTTGTTGCAATTCTATACCGATATCGATTATTGCAATAATTAAATTAATAATTCTAATTCAATTGAAACTGTTTTTTTGAATTTCAAGGGAAAGTAAGATCTTGTATCTTGCTGTTGTATAAATGTGAAAAGTTGTTATACGTGTTATGCCTTTATTTGTAGAAGTTATGTTGGAAAACTCTCGTCTTTATTGGAATTCCAGACGTGTAACGTTTGTTCGAATAACCGCTGATTTCTTCGCTATCTTAGAACGACAGCTGTTGCTATTGACATTCTCAGTCGGTCGTCGAGCACGTGTTACGATCGAGTATTCAGGGATGAGCAAGTCCACAATAGTGGCAGAGGAGGCACTTTTCAATTCAAGTTGTACCATCCATCAAGTGGAAAAGTCGTAAAGGATAATTAAATTGAAGGAACAGATCGAGCCATTTCTCACTCTAAAGCACAATTTGTTATTCTCTTCAATGGTATCTCCTCTTTCTCTTTTTTTTTTGACTTCTCTACAATCTTAGACAATTTAACACGAGCAATCGGTAAAAACATTTATTTTTCTTTGAATGTTTCATTTCTAATTAAAAAAAAAAGTGAACGTCAAATTTTAAACAAAACTAATACACTCTCTCTTTGATGAGAATTTAAAAATTTATAAGAGATACTCATGAAATGGTTTGAAATCTTTTGCCAAAAATATAGACTCTAAGCAAAAGAGAAGCAAACACGTGAAGCAGATTTATAACTTTCTTGTAAATAAATAAATAAGATACATTTTGAGCTGTAAAAGCAATGAGAAAAAGAATAAACCACCGCCCTCTGCTGTGTAAAATATATTTTATTTATTTATTTATGAGAAAGTTGGGTACTATTTTTTCTAAGGAAGTCAAGAGATTTAAAAAGATTTCAAGAGATTCAGATATATTTTCTAGCTATTTAAAAGGGTTTTAAAAGTTTTACAAAAATGAGATTCTAAAAAATATTAAATGGGAAAAAAATTTAAAAAGTTCGAAAACAATTTCAAAATATCTTTAAAAAATCCGCAGAACACATTTACGACAGACACTCAGATTTACATATATGTATTTATATATTCCATAAATCTTATAAATGTTCTTACTGCAGAGTATTTTATTACATTATTTCAGTATTTACTGCTTGAGAAAGAAACTTGTATACATAAAATTCCAAATTTATCTCATTCTCTCCAATTTTTCTTTGCTTATAAAGTCAAGCGATGTAGTTAAATAAATTGATATGAGAAAATCTATAAGCAAAATAATGTCAGCTCTTAATCAGAGAGTTTCTTGTTCTCTGCGAGGGAGATTAAGATCGCTTGGCAACTCCAGAGTTCATTCCATTTAATTCACTCGAAAACACTCTGAGAATTCTAATATAATATAATATAATATAATGTAATATAATATAATATAATATAATATAATACAATATACTATATTATATAATATTATATTATTATTGTTATATGGTTATACTATATATAACGTTGAAAGGGAAAAGCAAAAAAGATGAGAAGAGAAAATGGGGAACGAGAAAGAGAAATGAAGAAAAAGAGGAGAGAGTAGTTTTCTCTAATAAGGAGAAAAGGTAAGGAGGTGGTGGTGGCTGATATATGCCTGCTTGAAAGTCCATTCATGGTATTGGACTCCCTCCCTTATACCGAGTTCCACTTCTTCCAAGAGAATCTACCACACGATTCCTGCCTTCCTTGTGGTCTCTTTAGTGGTCTCAGGATGTTCTCTACCATCCACTATCTCCTCTCCTGTACATGTCTAGGTCGTCGAGAATGTAAATGGTAATTCGCCAGAAGGGCGATGGATATAAATTCATTCCTAAATCCCAAATATCATTCATTTCTATGAATTTTTATCCAATGAAAGTTCCATTGTAAAAGAATCTTTCAAGGGATTCATCTATATGAAAAATTCTTTTGTACGAATCAATTTTGCACATTTAAAAAGTTTTCTTCTCATCCTCCCTACAATAGTTCTTTTCAGAAATGCTTACAACCATCGTATATTGGAATAAAAGCTCACAAGATAGTATCTATATTTGTGCGGAAATTGCTCTGTTTAGCTGTATTTAAAGTGGGGTTCTCACGAGGCTCTGCTTGCGATTTTTATTTTCAATAAAAATTGTTTTATAAACACGGATATATTTCTATGAACTATATATTCTATATATTTCTTTATTTCGTAATTTTTAATAAATAGAGATTTGAAGTGGTTTCAAAAGATTTGATCTCAAAGAATTTCAAGAAATTTCAAGGGATTTCAACAAATTTCAGCAGATTTCATATTTTTAAAATTGGATTTTTAAAGCCACTTTTTAAAATGCAGAAACTCGAGGAAGTCGAGGTTGTCAAGAGTTCGGTTTGCTTGAATAGGTTTCTGAGAGGAAATTGAGAAGCTGGAGTCTCGAGTTTAGATCTGGATGCACATTGCACACTTAAGGTGAAGTTGAATACTAAATACTAGGCTACTCGTGATCAACTAAAACTTCATCTACTAAACGAGCTCGACTTACACTTCGAGTATATTTCAAAGCAGCGCTCAGCGCAGCGAAGTTTCAGTGAGACGTGAGATCAAAGATCTCTCGAGTACATTTTGATTTCTGCTGTACGCCATCGAGATTTAATCCGATTTCCTATTCGGCCGGATTTAATTCCAATTATCGCTTGAACAATATTCACTCTGTGCATGGTAGGCCCGCCTATTTACTACCAAGTTTCCCTGCAAGAGACAGCTACTTCGCCTGTAAATCAGCCTCATTGTCAGCCTCTCATAAACCATAGATTATAGCGAACTATCGTACATAAGTTATGCGTATCTGCTAATTAGTCTTGAGGGTTGCAGTATTATCATTTGATTGGAAATTGGAGAAGAGTACTTTATTTCAACAGAAATTGAATGTACCGCCTGTGCAGAAATTTTTATGAAGTCCTGATGGGGATCAAGCTCCACAAGTTGAAAAACTATTCTGGATTAATTATTTGCAATATTTGATGCAATAATTGTTCTAGCTAGAAATATTTTATATAAAAAATATAAGGAAAGGCATAATTATATTATATTATATTACATTAAATTTCTGAAGGGTTATTTAATATTTTAAGAGCATGGGATCAGCTTCAGCGAAAGGTTTCGCATTGTTAAGAGTATACTCTAGAGCCTCGTGATCCAACACATCATCGGAGGCCATTTGTATGGAATCTAAGGAGCTTCTTGAGAAGGGTATCTCGATAACAATGAAATATAACTGACCTTCCAATTAGTGCCATTTGGATTCCCGTCACTTCTACAATAAGAAGCATCTGTATTCTTAGCACAACCAATTTCTGTAATTCGAATTCCCATACGAAACGTATTTCAATTTATTTTTATTTTATTAGCAAATCAATCTGACTGCATTCAAGTATAATGCAAACATTGAAATGATTAAACTCTGTAGGAAAAGAAGCTTCCTCAAAATAAGAGATATCTTATAATTTTTTAATTTAAAGTACAAAAAGTAGCACAACTTTGAAAACAAAATGAATTTTCTCTGAGGGATGTACTCATAAATTTATGGAGGTGATTGTGAAAGGGCGAAAGTGTTGTAGCGCACCTTTCTTAGAGTTCAATGAAGCAGAACACTGATATTTCCCGAGAGAAAAATGCATATAATAAATTTAACATTTTTTTGTGGAGAAATCCGAAAAGTTTCTTGGTGTTTTTGTAAAAATGTTGTGAGCCATTCATAATTAATGACACTGAAATTGAAATTTCAGGAGCTTGATTCAATGATTTGATTTTGATTTAAAAATACAGCTATAGATTGCAAATAATTCACAAAAATATTATCTCGCCCCGGTCTCCCCTAAACAGGGGAGTAATAAAGACGTATGGTCATTTGTAAATTTGTTGGCATGCCAGAAGTGATGTTGAAGGAAATGGTATTTCGGTTCGAATGTCGTTCTTATTTCCGGTTTATGTTTCAAGCATTTCGCGACCAACGTGGCATCGTTGCTATATCCATGTTCCGGTGAGGCTCACTGTATTTATGACTCGTATGTATAGTTCCACGAGTTGACGATATCATATCCTGGAAATGGTGCGAGATATCGATTTAGCAAAGAAAATGAAGTAATGCCAAGAGGAAAGCGAGCCATTGCTGGCAATGATACGTACAGAAGGCACGTTGAGAAGATTGGGGCGGATGCTGGGCTCCTGCTAAATTCGCTTTCGATCCAACTCGTCCGTCCGAGATCGGATGATAACTATATAATAAATGGCGAAGAAGATTGCCAATGAAACGTACAGACTTGTCTATATTCAATTTCGAATTTCAATGAAAACCTTTTCGCATTAATAATCTTGCCTTTCCGGAAAATGAGTAGAGGAATATGTCACATTATTTAAAAAGAGGAAATTACCAGGGAGGAGTCAAATTATTGGAAAGTGATGTAATTTATACATCTGCAGAAATTTTTTTCTGGGGTTCTGATGTGGAAATAGAGAAAATTTTTCCAAAACAGAGGAATTAGAAGAAATAGAGGACTGATTAATTATTTACAATATTTGATTACTTAACTAGTATACAGGTACTTTCACATAAGTCATTCCTGAATTATCCAAATTCATAAATCACCTCAGGCTTCAATTTTGTTTGACAGATATATTTTGTCCATACATATATTTCGAAAGCTTTGCTGATTCAATCGATCGTCGCTCTGGGCAAATAAAGGAACTCAATCAGGTTCGATGAAACATCCGTAGAAAAGTGTGGAAGTCACACATGTTGTGTGTATACAAGATATCTGCAAATATAAATTAGTTTCCTCGCTGTTCGTTATTCACTCGTAGCTTTAAAAAATTAATAGTGATTCTGGCCTCACAGTCTGATAAATTTTATTGGATTGATTGGAAACAAAGTAGTTCATGTCAAATTGTTTTGTATTTTTTGAGAAACAATAGACCGGGTATGTTGAAATAAAAATTTAATTGTACAATCATTTTATCTACGCAAATGAAGATTATTTTTAAAAGAGAGCTTTAGAAAATCTGAATATCGCCGTTACTAGATTTTCTCCGAGATTAACTAATCCCTCTCGTGTTTAAGTATGCACGAGCTGAAATGCTGATCTATGCAAACTCTAGATTTTACACGTTTAGATACTAAATTACTCGCGATTAATGGGTGAGCGCTTCAAATTTAATAAGTGGAAAATCGATTCTCCACTTAAAAATAATCGTGACCCTCATAAAATTTTTCCCCCAAGTCGTGACCAGTGGAAAACTAATTGAAATGAAAATGCATTAGGATGAGGAAGGCGAAAATGAGAATTGCGCTGTAATTACGATACGATGGGAAATTCATAAATTCTTATTTGATTTCAATTAGAATATGAATTTAAATTATAGACAGAAATAATAATACTAATTAAACCCCAAATTATTTACTGTAGAGTTCTTGCAGAAATATATATTACATACATTTCAACAAGGAAAAATCTCTCTCGCAATTAATCATGTTAATTTTTTTTCTTGTAGAAAGGATTTTGATTAAGTCGAATTGATTGTCATGGCACAGACGTGGAGTAGATATTAAAGAGCAATACCTAACATATGTACTCCGTATGCATTGACTATCGAGAAAGATAAAGTGAAAAGCACTTCTGCTTCTGCAATCGACTTTCCTTCATATTCGTAACACAAGATATGATGTGAATTTCACTTCTGGACCGTTTTGAATATCTCATTAAAATGGCGGATAATTTCCTCTATTCAATTCAAAGGACCATGTTCCATTCAATTAAAATATTTAAAAACCTCACTGCGAGTAAAAAGTTTTTTCCAGAAAAAAGTCTTTCTCATAAAGAAGGTTTTAAAATAATTGGAAATTTTATAAATTGTAGCGTATAATTAAAAAATGCCAAACGTAATGTTTCTGTTTTCATGTAATTAGGAGTTCAAATATTTTCTGTTCATATTAAAACTACTTTCACGTCATTTGCAGTATGAACATTATTGTTCATTGAAATTTTTCCTTTAATTATAATCACTCTTTCCCTTTCAACTCGCCATACTTTTCATGTTTGATTTACAATTATGTAAACAAGTTTTATTAAAAAGTGTAAAAAGAAACATTAAAAACGAAAATTTTAATTTAAACTTTTTGAAATTTTATAATATCTTTAGTATATGTATGCGTTTAATAATTCAGAAAGCTATATTTCGATACTTGAACAAGTTACTCTCTGTCCTCGGCAGATTGAAGTAATTCGTGCGAATCATTGGATAGGAATCAAATCATATTTTGTGTGAAATATGTATGGCATGCTTATGATCATATGGATGTAGCAGAATTGTGTGATCTATGTAGTGCCGTGATGCTGTTCAATGCAAGAATCATAAGCTTAACATAGAACAGATACTATTCTGCACAGACAGCAATTTCAATAAACCATTTTAATGATTTGCATTTGAATTCGAAAATTTTGAAATTTATAAGATAGAATCTGTATTTATCAAAAAGCTTTTAATAATAAGTAATAATTCATTTCGATATATGTTATTAAAGAAAGTAAATGGAATTTATTACAGATAAACTCTGGATGGTCTCTGGGACCTGAGCTGTGTGATATGTGGACCAGCAGTGACGTCCTCTGTTGTACAGCTTCAATATTGCATCTAGTGGCCATCGCGGTTGATAGATATTGGGCTGTCACCGATCTCAATTATATACAGGTTAATTATAATATTGTATAATTATTAAATGTGACTTCCGATTTATGTGAAATCACTGTCTGCCTGAACCTGAACTTTTCTCAAAAACGACTCTGGGGTGATGCTGGCTTGTTTAAGAAAAATTTAAATTGCGACTAAATTTTGTTTACCTCTTTTCAAATTAGGCCATAGAAACCATCAGACAGAAAACTAGAAGAGTGCCTCTATTTATTTCGAAAATATTTCACACTTCTTGAATTTTGCGAGCTCTAGGTTTGATGTTCTCCAAAATGAAAAAGATGAAACGAAAAAAAAGAAAATGGACAAGGGAAAAGAAAAAGTAGCTTTCTTTATATCTCTTTTAGCAGAACCGAGATATTTCGAAGAGAAAGAGAAAGAAATGTGCATTTTCTGAACCGTTAACGCTTTTGGTCTTAGAAGAGCTACTCTTGAAGATTCATGGTTCATAACTCTTTTTATATCTCTTAAAAGTTTTGATTCTTGGCCGTATTAGTGAATCTGAGAAATGTAGAAACTTTTTATGAATTTTTATCAGAAGAAATGGAGAAACATTTTTATTTCTATCACTAGAAATCCTTTCGCATATCTTTGAAATCCTTAAAATCACTTAAAATCTCTTTGAGTATTAAATATTGCAAATAATTACTCCAGAATAATTTTTAATAAGCAATTTGTTCTATTAAATATCGTTCAAGTACAATATTTATCTTTATTTTATACATTTTGTACCAATAAAAAAAGTATCGTTTCAATTTAAAGGAACTAAAACCTCGTCAGAATAAGTAAAATTCATCAGGATCTCTACGAGGATTACGCGTAACAGGATTCATTCTTTATTTCCTAAAACAGAACGAATGCGGAGCGGCGTAAATTTTCAATTTGGGTCACGAGATCTCTCGAAAGTCACTTTGCCTTTACACTTTATACACTCATTAATCTTTTCCTTTATTTCAATATTTCAACGAGACCCCCTAATTTTTCAAAATTTTACAGATGTAAACAAAAAGAAGATTATTTACTGTTTATATAGTAGTTAGTGTTACTAGATTGATTTTATGAGCAAAAAAGCAGATTGAATTTATTTCCCCATATAACGGAGGACAATTGAGAAGCTAGATTAGTTTAGAGCTGGGTATATAACCAATTAACCACACTAGACGGGACAGTTCCTGATCACTCGTCTTTTAATGGATTCTCTCCTAAACTCAACGAAATTATTACCAACCATTGCAAGCAAATGGAGTCGAATTATGGGGTCATTAATTCCAATAGATTACCCCAGACTCAAACATGTATTTTTCACATCTTTCGGTTTGCGATGTACTATTTTCTAAATTATTTAAAAGCATGTAAGCAATTTATTTTGAAAGAGAACGAAATTTTTCTAATTTCTAACTCATTTGTACATTCCCATGTGATAATGTATTTTATTTTTAATTTAAACGCGCGTGTTAACTGACATTTTAATTAAGAAAAAAAACATTTGTTTGAAAATTTATTCGTTACGATTTTAGAATAAGCAATTCAATTTACAATGTACAATTAACAAGTAAAATTTACGATTAAATGGGCTGTGTTTTTAATTAAAACATGAAATACAGAAGGCTTCACACAAAAAACCTGTGTATGTGAAGAGTAGAAAAAATAAAGTAAAATTTATAGTAAATTCTTTCACGTAACAAAGTGACTTAGTGAAATCTGGCAGGGAAACAAAAGCACAGAGAATTACTTTGATTAAAACATTTCCTTTGTCAAATACTGACCAGACATTCTCTCTCTCTCTCTCTTTTTCTCTCTTTCTCTCTATAAATATATATATCTTATTTTTCTTTCGACCAATTTTTTTATTGCTGGAAGCAAAAAATTCATTTTCAATCGAGCTAAAAAATATCCAAAATAAAACTACAACCGAAAGAAATTTTACACGTCCATAGAAAATCGCCCCATTTCCACTTTACAGAAACTTTTTAAAATACGATTTTCCATTACCCTACTTATCCTCTTTTTGAAAATATAGCCACGTATTCGATTTGTAAGAAGCCCTCTGTAAAAGATACTTGAAGTGGAGGTGTACTACTTTGAGAAACTCAAATTGACTTTGCCTTCCGGTTTTTCGATTTATGTTTAATAGACGAAAGCAGACTCTTTCATAAATAATTCAATTTCATTCATTTTATCCAAGAGCTTTCGCATTTCGCTATCGTGGAATGTTAAATCAACATTCAAATTGCAGCTCGATGAGAGTCCAAAGTTGATTTCCCATCCAAGAGTGATTTGCAAAATCTAAGAGGAGATCATTCTTGAATTAAAAAAATCCTGATGGGAGAATCGAGGAGAAAAGTCTTGGGGTACATAACTTCAAATTTCACTCCACCCTGATTGCAAATGATAATTTTGATTGAAATTAACTGCAATTGAATGTCACTTTTTCAGTTTTATTTTTCCGCGATTGCAAATTAATATTGAATATATTGTGCAGGAAGAATTTTTTTTCTTATAGGCAAGAAATCCAAGAAGGATAGGCATTATGGTTGTGGCCGTGTGGGTGGTATCCTTGGGAATCTCATTGGCACCTCAACTCGGCTGGAAGGATCCCGGATATTTGGATCGCATTGCCGATGGGAAGTGCCTAGTATCTCAAGATCTAGCCTATCAGGTAAGTGTATACTCTATCGGAATATAGATATATATGTATGTATGCGTGTGCGTATGTAGGAAATAAAAAAAAATAGTCGAAGCTATGAGGTTTCATCTTCCTTTTTGTTATTGACCATTTTCTTGAATAGGTACCTATTCCAAAACAAAAAAAAAACCTACGAATTTCTTTTTCCTGGCAAATATACATACATTCTTGTAAGTTGAGGATTTCTATATATTCGCTTGAATTCTGTCCTTCCTTTGAGTCCAAGGTAAATACTGGAAATTTATACGATGGATCGTTCAAGGTCTGTAGCTTTGATCATTCATAGGATCCTCGAGAATTTTATGACAACTCGTTTCATCTAAAAGGCACTTTTTATTCATTTATTGTTATCCAAATTATTCAAGTAATTACCAATGTACTTGAAAGTAGCATTTCTTGAAATTAAATAAATTAAATATTTATATTTTCATCCAAAGTAACAAAGTATATATTTTTTTCATAAAATGAAAGAAGGCTCGTAATTAGAAAGACATATATTATTTCTTTAGCAATCCTACTGTGGATATATATATATATATATATATAGTCTCCTTCGTTATTGCAAGTGTAGCGAGTATGGAAAAGGTTAATAAAATAAAAACAAGAAACTTCGTTCTCGGTTCTCGAAGAAGCCTTTTGCGTTTAGTGGATTAACTTTAAAGACAGCTCGATAATCCTCTGCATCAAATGTTAGTTGAGACTGATCGAATTACCGTCACATCATTCGTCCTAGCCTATCAGCTCCCTCTCACATCAATGTTGAATGTTCTCTACGAGTTGTCTCTACACTTTCCCATCTCCTTTTATTCCCTCTCATCACACTTCTAATCGGAATTAAAGCTAAATTGGATCTTTCTGTTATTTAACAAATGATCTGAAATTACCTTCTTTGAATACATACATACATATACATCATATATCCTCCCTTCGTTAATTGAAATTGAAGTAATGCCTTATTGTCGATCCTCTCCTACCTACTTCAATTAAAAGTTACTATATTTATTAACTAACAGTTCGGATAGACTGACTCTCTACAAAGGTTTTAACTTTAGTTAAACTAGCCTGTAATTGAAATAATTTGCATTCAGTCGTGAGATTGTTGTACAAAGTTCAGGGAAAATCGATATAAGTTATTGACCAACTACCAAATGTAAATTGACTGGAATGTTTGAAGCAAATTACATTTATTTGAAAACAACTGGTTATAATGAGTTGAATTTGAAAATTAATTTAAAAAATTAAGTTAAAATTTAAATAAATTAACTAAAGTTTGAGATATATTTACAAAGTTTTTTTTATGGATAGATTATACTAATTTGTATAATTTTATAATAAAAAAACATGAAAGAACTTTTTTTTAAATATTATATACATAAAATGGTTCTTCTATATTTACATATTTACAGATTACTTTCATCATCATTGCGGATCTAGTTTAAGTCTTCCCTTCCAGGCTCTCTAATCAAAAGCAAAGTTAAATTGACTTTTTGCAAAGTGCCTTTGAAACGAAGAATAAAAAAAAAGTTGATTTCATGACATGTCGTTATTTCCTCGGGAGTCTTTCTGCGTTTTTATGGACTGATTTATTTAAAATGGGATATTGGATTTACGTCTTTTCACTAGCCTTGTTTTAAATTATTTAATTATTCTTATTGCAAATATATGTTTTTTGTATGTATCTACATATCAGAATCAAATTTTGCTATACAAATTCCTTAGACACTTGAGATTTCTTAAAATTTAGCTCAAAGAGAAAAAACCCCTTTTGTTACAGATATTTGCAACTTGTGCAACATTCTACCTTCCACTCTTGGTTATTTTGTTTCTCTATTGGAGGATATTCCAAGCAGCAAGAAGACGTATTAGAAAAAGGCCTGGAACAACGATACAACCTCCTCGAGAAAGAAGAGGAATTCTCAGGCTCGTTAAAAAAAGGTAAGACTCCCTAAGAGATTACGTATTATAAGAAATTTAACGATGACAGTTTTTTTGGTTTAACTAATTAATTAATTAATTACCCTTATTATTCATAATTATTGTTAAATCTTTTAAAAATGCAAAATCATTCAAATCACTTACGAATATAAATTACTATAATATAATTACTATAAGACTTGTGATCGTCAAGTAGTAAAAGCAAGTATAGTCAGACATTGATCTAAAGTTGAAGTTCTCTGCATAATTGACAATATTTGAAATAGAAACAGTTATTTTTTCACTCCACTTATTATTTCTTTTTTTTATTATTTACTAGAAAAAGTATATTTATTTCAACCTCAATAGAAATTATTATTTAAAGGCTGTGTGATGATTAAATCGATCTTTTAATTGGTATTCATTGCTTCAAAAGGAAGTTCCAGTAATCTTACAAAAAGTCAATTTAACTTTTCCTTAAGAGTATAGAGCCAAGCGATAAAAGATCGTCAGACCAAGAAGATGGAATGCAAAGTTTATGATAGGAAAATACGAGTCATCTTTAATCAAAAAGTTCTAATATTTAGATAATCATCCGCTGTTATGAATAAAAATTTGCGGTATTGAACCTAAAGTCTTTAATTTGTTTTGTTGAGGGGCTGCATTAGTTGTAAGTATTAATCAAAATGATTTGCATGTTTTTCTGTTTAGTCCTAGAGAGGAATCGACTGCCTTCACCATAACTCGATCGACTCCCGATCATTCGTCAGTTTCGCCTGAAAAATCGTCGTACAATGGCGCAAATTTGCAACAGTCGTCGACAACAGTGGCAATAACGACAATGACAACGACTTTGACGACCATAAAGACAACTACGTCGACGGTGGCGTCACCAGTTACCCCAAACCTTTCCCAGCAAACGTCAACGGCATCATCAACGAGAAAAACTCGCGAAACGATGGAAGCAAAACGCGAGAGAAAAGCCGCGAAAACGTTGGCTATCATTACCGGTGCCTTCGTTGCCTGTTGGCTGCCCTTTTTCTTCGTAACTTTGCTTCAGGCAACCGTCACGTCCTTTAATACCCCCGACCTAGTCGCCAGTGTCTTCCTCTGGCTCGGATATTTCAACAGCACTCTTAATCCAGTCATTTATACAATCTTTTCCCCAGAATTCAGACAGGCCTTTAAAAGGATGCTTTGTGGTGGTGAAAGATTTGTCCGCTGATGCCCCAAAATCCTAGATATGTATTCTTATAAACTTAATTTAAAAGAAGGTCAAAATATCTTGCCTGATTTTTAATCGAGATAAATCAAATTCCACGAAACTCCATCGAATATATATTTCAATGAAGTGATATTTCAGTTTAATGATTTTAAGTAGAAGCCTTATTTTTAGCGTTGTGTATACGAAACCGGAAAAATTTGCCGGGCGGGAATTTTGGAATCCGACATATTCTTTAAACGCTTCTATGATCTAAATATTTTCATTTTTTAAAGATATATGTATTTATTAAATCACTTACAATTGCGTGTTCCTCCGTCAAAACCATGGATACGGCATTCAGCTCCAGATTCTGAAACAATCAAATTTTGAATGATTAAATTAAAAAGTTTAAGTTTAACACAAATTATGTAACACTTTTAATAAAAGAATATCCAAATTATTTTTCAATCAGATATTTCTCGAATCTCGTTGTGTTAATAATCCTTTTTTTGTCACCTTTTTACTTTCACAGTTTAAGTCGACAGAAGTATAAATATTAAATGAAGGTAAATAGTAAACAAATTATGAAGCTCAATTAAGAAACGAAGTAAATTAAATGTTTTAATTTGTCGTATCCCGGGTTTTTTTTTAACATATAAATATCTGCCGGATTTGTATACTCAACCTATTTTATATTATAATTGTCAAAGTTCATTGCATCCATAATTTTTATACATAATTAAAATGTGATACAGTCCTGTTGAATTATTTCTCCAGGAAATTCTTCTCAATTTTCAATGTTCTTTTTTATAAAAGAAAATAATAGAATGTGAGAATGAGAGAATTAAGTTCTTTTGCTGAGATATATATGGCTTGTTTTAAATAAAATTAAAGTAAATTTTAAGCTTTGAAAATGTTAGGTTTACAAAGTTTTATTAATCATTACAAAATTAAGAATTATAAAGAAGTTAAATATGTTAATGAGAGCCTCAAAATTTAATATACTGGAGTGTATTAATTGTATTGGAATATTATCATATAATATTAATTAATATATTATAATAGAAATATTTTAGTAATATAAAATCATTTTCTCATAATTTACAGTTGTCTATTCCCGAGTATTTCACACACCATCTAATATTGTTGGTTTCTTGTCTACAAACATAAATCCACTTGTAAGCTCAACTGTGACAGTTCAAAACACGGAATCTGATTTAACCAATCAGGTCTCTCTTAGTGAACAAGACATATAGATACATTGATGCAGCAATACTCGGAGACACAAAACCTAATTTAACCAATCAGTGTTTCATTGATAAAAGGTCAGGACCCTATTTCAAGAAGCGCATAAATCCTAATTACATTTATTTATTGTACCTACCTGATTTTTCAATTTCATATGAAACTTTTCAAAAACTAAATAAAATTGTATAAATATTGCAACAGTAAATCATTGAATATTGCTTTACAGAAAAAAGATTCTTTTGCTGAAAAATAAGATAAATAAATAAAAATACTCATTTCTTTAAAAATCTTAGATAGATAAATAAATTCTAGTTAAGCCTAATGTTTTAATAATTGCATAGTTATCTATTTCACAAGATTATATAAGGAACTAAATTTTGTAAGAAAGGAAGAGTGGCATAAAACTCGATAATCAAACAATTAAAAAACTTAATTGATGTAATTTAAAGGTTGATTATTATTAGGATACCCAAAAAATCAGTTTTCTTGAAGTAATTTCAAATATTAATTTATTCGAAACATCATTTTCAAGATTATATTTCTTCTATTAAAATCAAACAGAGTAGGATTTCCTCCCTTTGTGCCAATAAGCGAAGGAATCGAGTAGCTATTGATCCATCGTTTTAGTCTCTACTTTGCTCAAAGACTTTACATTTCGCTTCAATAGACTTTACTCCTGTCGACTCAACTTTGTACAGTTCCAATATTTCTCCCTTTTTGAAGAATGTGTCTACCCACCGCATTTAAGCCCCACGGGAGGTTGGCACTTTAAAAAAAAGAGGGGAAAAAAAGCGATGATGGTCAACGTCGCTATAGTTTACGTAAAACTGTATAAAAAAGTTTACTCTGCATGATTAAAAGCCAGCTGTACATAATGTAAAAAGTAAGAAAAAGCACTTTATCACTTGAGTTAAAAAATTAGATATATTCTTTTTATTTTTTCAACGGGTCCAAAGAGAGCTCTTTTCTTTAAATATTGTCGCTACAAGGCCGTGTTATAGGGTACAAACATTAATATAACTAATTTACATTAACAATTAAAATAGTGTTCTATAAGTATTATTTGTCCATTATACTTTATTTGTTATTCTTTATTTTCTAAGGTAACAATCGGTAACGAATGTATGGGGACTGAAAGACAAAAAAAGTGAGCAAATAAAACATTAATCAAATCTTGTTAGGAGGAAGAGGAAAATTTTAAATTATGAATAATATTTAAAATATCTACTGCTGCTGATTTATTCAAGATTTAAAGCTGATAGGATGAACACAAAGTTTAATGTTTCTACTCTATACACAATGGGACTTCAAATAAGCAGAATATTTCTTAATAATTCTGTAATGTTGTCAACATTTTTCGTTTATCTAAAAGTATTTTTAAAAAATAGCAAAAACAACAGCAGTAAAGAGAATTTCTCAATACTGACCGTAGAGGAAAATGTTTATTTTTAGATTCTAATGTCATGAAGAGCTTTTCCTCGGGCACTTTCCAGTTGCGAACTTTAAGCCAGACACTATATAGAGAAACTTCATGAGTTGGTAACAGTGCGGAGTTGATGTAAGGAAATTTTGAAATATATTCTAGTCACTGAGAGAAAAATACGTATATATACATTTCAATATTATATTACATAAGGTAAACTCGAGTTTCAAATATCTCGATTTCCAATCCACTTTTTTTTCCACAACCTTTGCCAACCTTCTTTTCTCGTTTTCTCCGAATGGCAAATAACAATCACATTTTTTTTAATTTCCATTTTTCTCTCAGAATGGAAGGCGTATTCAAAATACCGAAGAATCTTCTGCAAATTTTTGAGGTCCTCATTAAAGCGATGGTACACATATTCGGGTATACGGGGTGGTATGAACGACGAACTTACGTACTCACCGAGCATAGCTCGTAGATTTCTACAAAAAGAATAAAAATACCTAAGATATACATTAAATGTATGTCGCATATAGAAATATTTGCAACCAGGATCTCTGGAATGCATTATGTATACATTTCATTGAAGCACGTGATGTACGTTGTAATTAATTGCATAACGGTCTAAGTGTACGCGTATATGACGCCTGATTATTGACGTAAACGCATTGACGTCAACAATTGTCGTTTATTGACACGAATACGTCACTGTCTTAGATAAATACAATATATGCATATACATATACATATATACATATTATATAAGATACGAATATATAAATATATACAGTGAACACAATATACGTTGTTGTAAATATCGATTATTGAATATCGCTCGTATTAATCGCCTATTTGACATTCACTTTTTCTAGTGAGCAAGAAAGGCAACAAAAAAGTGCTTGAAAGGTCTCACAGTTGTTATGAGTTTAAGATTGTTTCTAACATTTTTCAAATTTTTTCAGTCTTTCAAACGCAGTCTAAAAACAATGTCGGCCTTTAAGTGGAAAAATCATCTTTGGAATTCTTTTTAGAGCTTTTTAATTGAATTCATTTTTTATTCTGAAGGGATCGTCAAGAAAGATTTTACTCGGGGGCATCACACAGGCTAAGGCCGGCACTGTCTAAAACTATATTACTTTTTCAAACATTATAAGTGACATTATATCAATTCTGTTCTTAATTAATTTCCGCATTGCTAATAAATTTGTCCTCTAAGGTAAGCAAAGGCGTGAATTATAGTACTCATATGCGTTTTTGTATAATTACCTAAGTAATTAAAGCATGAAATGTACAATGCTTGAACCATTCTGCGCGCACGATTTACGCTCCCTTGTAATTAATCAACGCTGATATTAACATCTGACATACAAGGTTTAATATTGTGCTTTGTAAGAAAGTTATGTATGAGAGTTACAAAGATATATCGTTGAGTTTTAATGAATAAAGTACGTAACACGCGATACGTAAATGAAACATGTCTAACTTGATTTTCCTTTCCGTGTACATCCCTTTATCCCATTTTTTTCCGATAATGTGAGGTGAGTTCATTCATAAGGTGTTGAGGCTACTTTTTTTTCTCTGCTTACTGATTTTCCATAAAGGTCACTATATTTTCAGTTTTACTTTGCAGAAGCAAGCAAGGGGTTCGTAATTCAATTTCTAGATAAATTCGTTTAACGATTAAAGTCTCAAGAGACACGTAGTCGAGCGAACTTTTGCAAGTTCGAACTGCCTTCGAGGCAGCGATACACCTCGTGGTCAATATTGGATGGTGACGCCCTGACCTTCGACTTTGAAAATCTTTTACTTGATTAGGATTGTAATTTAGTTCAATTTTCGTGATTTCGAAAAAACTGAGATTAATATAGGATTGTGAAATATTCAGCTTTTCCTACTCTCTAAACTTGAATCAGTGAAATTTAACTGATTACCAGTCAAATTCCACTCTTTTCTCACGATTTTAATCAGTGAAAAATCTACTGGAAATCAGTGGGATTTATCACTTTTGTTGTCCAAATATCAAAAGTCATAAGTAATGGACCAACTTCCAAAATATGACTGCTATTATATCTATAATAATCGCCCTATTATTAGTAATGAATTCGCAATCAGTATTGGATCACGCCGCAAACCAATCGAATTAATTAATATGATTGTTTATGATTTATTAATTGAATTTGAATTAGACTCCCTTTAATCAATTATGAGAAAGAGTTGAATCCATATTCGAAGTTTATTATTAAATATTGAAACAAAATTTTAATAAAATTAAATTCTTCAAGTAGTATTGAAATAAGATTAAACATAAAAGATTCTAAACTTTGATTCTTCATCAATTTACACATCGGCTCATCATCAAGCCTGCTTGAACTTTGTCGAAGCATCTACTTAAAGGGAAACAATGATCTGCATTGTTAGATGAGTGGACCCGAGGGCTTAAAAAAAAAAAGAAAAAACGAAGACATAAAACCACTAACCAACAGTGTGGTGTATAGTAATATCTTTCATCCCTCAAGAATTCTATATTAAAAAGCTTATATATAATACAGAACACTGCTTCAATTTGAAAACAATTTAAACATCTATTCCTTTCTCTACTCCCATCGGATTCGATGCATTGAAATAAAAAAGAAAAACCCTTATGTCGAATTGGAATATTCGATGAGAAAATACTATATAGTATTATATTATTATAATAATACTCAATTTAACTACTTAAAAAAGAAATAAAAAATGTGTTCTTTAAGCTGCTAAAATATATAGAGAGAAAAACATGCTGATTTATGGGAATGACAGTAGCAGTCATAAGTTTGTAAAGAACGCTGAGGTAATAAAACACCAACACATTTACATGATATGAAAGACTTCTGGTAAGATAAGAGGGAACTTGACACCGCCAAAGATAACTCGAGGTAGCCTGATAGTCGGACATACATAGAACTATTTCCCGAACAACACTTCAAAAGGGTACTTTTGAGAATCCAACAAAAGGGTTTCGTATAGCGCTATTACCTTGAAATTTTCTTATTTGTCCGTTCTCTACAAAGAAAGAAAAAGAAGTTCAAAATCCTTCCTACGATAAAACTTATAGTGTTGCAGTTATGTCAAAGAAGGAAAATAATCTCAAATAGCCCTTGGCTCCCTGAATCCACCCAACTTTCTTGACCATCTTCATTACTCCACTTCTAAGAAAAGATCTTGGAATAATAAAATAACTTAGATATTTTGGAATTATTTCTGTTTCAACTCTATAGATTTATAAATCTATATATTCGTAAATATTTTGCCACAGTAAATAAATAGAAAAAATTGTTAAAGCTTTAAAATTGATGGGAATAATTTATGGTAAGTTAAGAAAATCAAGAGAGGAATTGCCATTTCATTATTTCCAAGGTTTTAAGAAATCTGTTAACGGAAGCTCGACTGGGACAAGTTTCTTCGACACCCTATTTCTAAAGGCACGCAATATATCACGAATCAGGTAAGTAAGCGGTTTCTCGAGCTTCTCTTAAAAAGTAAATAAGCTCGTCGGAGTCTCTGGCGTGGCAAAGTAGATTACGGCTCTTAGTTCTTACCAAACAGAGTAGAGTTTACGAAATAATTTATTACTTCAAGTCAGTAATTTGCATAAAAAGCGGGACTGAGAGATACCTGTATCTATATGGAACAGTCTACTTTACGTTAATTACTATTCATTCCAAGAGGTCCTTCTTATGTAAGTACTCTGTTGCACTAAAACGCATGTATTTATGTGCTGACACCCCAGGCGTCTCATCGGAATCATTTTTTTTCCCACTTTCACGAAAATCCTTCCATACATTTAAATTTTTCTCGAGTCGCTATACAATTCCCCCAACCTAAAGCCACTCAAAGTTGACTAAAGACATTTTAACTTTAACAAAATTGCTTCTTAGTTTCAAAACAATATTTTCGAATAACTAACTTTATAATTCAGTTAGTTTTACACTGGTGTGTTACTTGGGAATAATTTGCTGACGAACCAAGGGGTTAATTTTAGGATTCACTTTAAATTAGAGTGAACTTTCAACTTCAGGTGAAACAATCAAGTTAACTTATCATGGATTAAGTTTCAAGTAGAAACAATGCTATCGATCCTAAAACTATCACAGGGAGGGTAAAAGCAAAAGGAAGGGAAGCAGGGAATGAAGTTGAATAATCAGGTACTTCAGTAACTTGGGATTAAGTTTCCATATTCATGTGTAAAATGGAGATTACCCAACTACTTTGATTCTCAGTCACATCCTGAGTAAATATTTTTTTCCAATTCTATATTTACTTTAATAAATCGTGAGTAACTAAAATTAATCATGATTTTTTAAATTGTTGTGCAATAAATTTACAAGATATTACGACAGTTTCTGAATCTGTTGGAAACATCGTATTGTCATAAGGAACGAAATAAAATTTGAAATAAATGTTTCAAATTCAAACTGTATAAAATTGCACACTTTTTTATGGTTATAAATAATAATTATATAAATATTTTTTTTAGCCGACTGAGAGATTCTAGAGCTGATGATATACTCTCAGCTCAACAAACTCGCAGCTTATCTTATCGGATTTGTGAACATAAAATATTTTATTTGCTTCTATTTTGTACCACTGCATTTTACTTGAAAATGTTTAAAACTCGGACACTTGAAAGCTTAGAAATTGCCTTAAACGTGAAAATTCTCAAGGTTCATTACTTATACGTATCGTAAAAATAACTGGAATGCAGGGAATGAGATGCTTTTGCAAAAATGGATAGTGTATACGTTTTCTGGGAAAAAAACTTAAAATACGAACTCAGTATCTCATGCAGGTTCAGCAATTCATTGCTTACAACACCCTTGAGTGCTTTTCAGATAAATCTAGTCAAAAACGTTCAGCGAAATTTTCTGCATAATTGCGAATAGTGTAGCTTCACTCAAGTTGATACTCGAGCGTTAAAATAAATTAAAAAATCTCTATAAATTCCAGCTTTCTTTCTTTTGGAAATAATTAGTTTTATAACAACTGCAATAATAAGTATTGAATAGTGGAGATTTTTTAAAAAAAGATAATATTTTCACCTTTTTTTCAAACATTCGGCTTAAATTGAAAATCATATATACTGGATCAAATAAAAGTAATCGAATATTGTTATTCCTGGCATTTTGCACACGAGTGTCGTAAATTGTGCGTCGTTTTCGACAGTCATACAAATTTCTGTTAGTCCGATATCCGCATAGATATCTGTTCTGCAGTAAATTTTTCCGCATGTGCATATTCTGCAACATTTGGAATTTCAGCTGATCGTATACTTCGGATAAATCAGAATTGAATTAATATGCCATTTTTTATTTCTCTTTCCACGTATTTTCAAAACAAATGTTTTTTTTTTCTTTCTAAAATTGTATCACAGCCAATTTTCCAAGCATTAAATTATTCGTTTCCGCTTGAATATTTATCAGATAATCGTAAATTAATTATTAGGGTAGTTAAAA
This sequence comes from Synergus umbraculus, assembly GCA_900474325.1. NCBI lineage: Eukaryota > Metazoa > Arthropoda > Insecta > Hymenoptera > Cynipidae > Synergus > Synergus umbraculus. The sequence continues at coordinate 377,712 of UCOK01008673.1, forward strand.
AAATACTTTCCTTTTTATTATAAATTTACACCCCTAAAAATTCAACGACTTTGTTGATTACCCCTGGACCAAATTATATGTTTTCTATTAATATAGTAAAACCATAGAATTCATCAAAATTTTAAATGGGGAATAGCACGCAAAGCGCTCATGGTTAATAAACCCCCTTGTCTTTTATAACATGATAACGATCCTTTTTGAAGCAGTCTATGATTTATTTATGAAATCTCTTAATTTCCTCGTTAATCCACGAGCTTAGAATCCCCTTGTAATTAGCGATAAACTTTTTCTTTTATAATTGAAAACAAAGTAAAGTTCCTTTAATTCCCTAAAGTTTCTCGTAAACAGAGGAAATGCTTCCCCACACGTTCTAAATGTTCGTCCAACAAAGCTGCTTGTATGCCCTTCACACCTCAAACAAACCGTCGCAATGAAAAGTAAACGAAACAGCACCACCCCCACAGAACCAGAAACGTATATAAGAAGATTGCTACAGGGATTCTTGTTGGGGAGGAGAGAAAGGGGAGCTTAAACCTTTTAAGATTCTACTTTCTTTTTTATTCTCCCTTTCGATCTTAACCAACCCCCTATCGTCGAATTAAGTCGATAGGGCGTCAGCCTTCAGATTCAATTAAATCTCTTCAATCAAGCTGAAAACTTCTTTAATATAAGTGAGAAATTATCACTGAAATTTTTTCTAGAAATGAAAAGAATTATTGAAAAAATATATGCTAATATTTCTTAAACATTTGGAGTGTTTTAATTCAATATTGAAAAAAAGGCATAAATTAAGGAAACCTTATCAATTATATTAATCTAATATTCTTTCACTTTTTTTTCTCTTCTAATTACAATTCCTAATCCTTTTCACTCAGAAGAAGTTCTGTTGACTTTATATCTCGAATTATTTCTTTTCTTTTTTTAGTTGCCCACAAGCAGTTCATTCTTCATTGATTAATTCGTTCCGCTTACAGTTAAGATTATAACTTTCACTTTTTATTCAATAGAGTTGAACTGAAAAAGTTTAACGAAAAACTTGAATTAACTTTCTTATTTATTATTAAGGGTGGTTTTTTACTTGGTTTAGCTTCAGTATTGATTTATTTTATCTCGTTAGGTCTTCCAGTTTCTTTTTTATTTACTATCACAAAAGCATTTCTTACATAAACATTTACCCTTTGGCTTTTGAAAGAAGTATCGTCAATTCATATTTTCCAATATATAAACTGTAACTTTTCAATCATAATTTTTAGAAAACTTAGTATTTTTAATGCCATAATTTATTACGTTAGTTCTCTCTTTTTATAATTTAATTATTATAAACGCAATTTATCTACAGTTTATTAAACTATTTCTTTCGAGTATTAAGATATAGATTATTCTCCATATTATATTTCAATTCTGCTGATGATCAACTCGCGTTTCTGAAATTACTCTAAATTAATAGTGTATGCAAAAATATTGTGTATATGTATTATAGTCGCTTAGATTTTAAACAAAGGGACACATTTTATCGTAGCTGCAGCTCCGCGGCGAAATCGTGAAATATATAATAGTGTTCTATATTTCTGAGTCGGTAAATATGCGGTTATCGACTTTTGAAAGGTTTCCCTTTTACCTGCTTATCCTTCGAGAGAAGAACAGACAGGAATAGGAAGTAATAAGGTACTATCAACTATTGCGCAAACTCCAACTCGTAGGTAACGGTCGATGGATATAGATATACTACATCTAATCTTCTTGAACTTGCACCGCAATATTAGCCAAGTTTTGAGTATCTCTAGACTTGCTGCTACCCATATAGTTAATACTTCAAATAAACGATTAAGCTATCTAATTAGAATTTCACTTTAAACAAAAACTGCTTCAAAATTTATATTTCAATATCTTGAACTCTTATTATTTTGCCCTTATATTCCCTGAAACCCTAGCGAAAGTCTCGGATTGGAAATTTATTATGAACCAGTCCGAATCATTCTGGAATTTGTATCCGAAACAAACAAAAAAAAGTTTTTTTGATTCAAAGAAATTTTCTTTCATCCTAATTTTTAGATAATTTACTCGATAATTTATTATTAAAAAGGCGACTTGGAAACTGAATAGAAGAATGACAGTTCAATTATGAAAATAAGCCTCTCAGTGAATAAGGTGCAGATATAGACAGACTTGTTATCTAGTCTGATACTATATTTTTCAGTAGAAAAGAAGCTACATAAGTGGAAAAAGTGCAGATACAGTCAGACGCGTTTTAAATCACCGTTATTTAAAGAACGTTCTATGAAAGAATAAAAACTCAATTTTTCTATTGAAAAAAACTTCTTTTATCTACGATCTTAAGATTGAATTCTACATTTTTATTTAGCTAATATTCTTTTAATTTAATACCATCATTTTTTAATCGATCGCACCTGTGGCCACTGAGCTTCAAATATTATAATGAAACTTAAAATTGCATACGAAAATACCATATTGTTTCACGAGGTCGTGATTCACAATCTGAAAATTCATTATTCTAGAATTATATACTATTCTAAAATTCCACGTTTATTACATTTTCATGGACAGATGTTAACCACTGTATGTTATACTCACTCAATATTAATATTATATGTTATCTGTTGAAAAATTTAAAATAGTCATGGAATTAAAACCAAAAATTAACCATTAAATTATATATTGTTCGAGGAAGAGAGTATCGTTCTTTTTGGACAATTGAGTATTGGAGAGAATTTATTTTCTGTTGTACGAGGTAAAAGAGCCCATGTCGAATTTCATTGAAAACAAATCGTTTCGCGTACAGCGATAAAAGTAATCTCAATCCTCACATTTTCTCATTCGATTCCGAGAAATTGGATCGGCGCCAAAATAGAGCAGACTGGTCCTCTATAATCAATTGTTTGTGGCTTTCAGGGCCGATAAAATAAAGGTCATGAACTGGATGCTCGCCAATTGGTATATAGCTCAGTTATCCCACATGATTGTTCATTTGTTGAGAGTCATATAAAATTTTTCGACGAAAAAAAATCTTCGATTCCACTTTCTTCTTTCATTCACAGCAATATTATGTGATGTAGTTAAATATTATAGACTTCATTCTTTCTTATCTTAATGTAGTCGAAAACCTGATTGGTTTTTTGGACATTGCGTGAATTTGTGTGAATGTATCTTTATTTATTTTTTTCATGGAATGAGTTGTGATAGCTTCCATTCATCAATGATCACTTTATTCTTGAAGCAAAGAAATCTTCCTTAATTCATAAATTATGTCATTGTATATATCATGTAATGAAAGGAGTTAGAGTCGTAGATTTGCCTTTCAAGTACAGTCACTGATTCTGAGTTGATTAGAGACTGTGCTTAATGAAGTTTACCTTGCAACATGCACTATATAACATTTTCAGAAGGGCGTGCGTCTTCTACATATGTCTCGAAGATACGTAAATTTGATTAAAGCCAATGAACATATATTTAGAAGAAAAATTGGAAATAGAAACAGTTGAGATGAGAAAAATAGAATTAAGGGCATTCCCTTAATTCTATTTTTCTCATCTCTCTAGATCTAGATTATAAAATTTTCGTTTATCAAGAGTAATTGATGAACTCTGCAGGATAAAGGAGGCAAGCTAATTAAAAGTAATGATCTTACTTATTCACTTCATTAAAGTGGCCCCTGTTATTGAAATTGTGTTATAAAATTACACCAAACTTTACGTAATAAGTATGTCTTTTCGTATATATCGTCTGCTAGGTGCTTTGGCGTTAATAAATCCCTTCCGTGCAACTATAACACGATCCTGTGCAGTTACCTTGTTAGAAACTACATCTCCTAGCTCATGTCCACTTCTCCAACTTAAATCTACTTTACACAATGAAACTATTGAATAACGTTCACTTATAGTTTCTATAGCTGAATTACAAGCATAGTTAAGCTTTAGTCGTCAAGTTTTGTCGGCCAACTCAACTTCGTGTTGCTTGAAATAATTCCACATGAAAATTGTATTAAAGTTCATTATATACCTATTAATTTGAACATTTATATATATATATATATTTCATATTTAGTTCAAAATGCTTGGCAGAGTTTTACTCTAATTTTAAATTTTATGTTTGCGAATTTAACATTTATTATTGAACTATCCTTCGTGTTTTACCATATTCATATGATCGTTAACCCGATTCTTTGTCATTTCCTTATTCCGCTTATTCCACTTCCACTCTCATAATTGGAGGACGGAATAAATAGCGGAAGGAAAATGAAAGTCATGTTGCTTGAACTCAACGAATATTTATACTTGCAATTTTCGATTACGATCGAGTAGAATAAAATTAGCATTAACATTAAGCTGACGCGGTTCAAGAACCGAGTGGAAGTCAGAAAAGCTTGAATGCGACCGCATAATTTTCTAATACAAATTTTCTGCGATTTCTCATGGCACATGATTCTGAGTTACTTGGTCGACTTAATTAAAGGGCTCCGGCTCAACCCCTTCCGACATCCCATTTCACGACACGACGTCCTATTAACTATATCCGTCGCCATCTCTTTTCTCGACATACCAAGACAGCGTTTCACTTTAATATATGAGGTGCAGAAGGGTGAATAAGGTTCGCTTCATAGAATTATCGAGAAAAATATTATAAATAAAAGGTAGCAACTAAGGGGAGAATAATATATAAAACATTAAAGTGTCCCAGATTATTTTTCTATGACAAGCAATATTATACGTGTATTAAAACGCGCAGGAGGGTAATTAATAATATTCAAGCACAAAAATGATTATAAATACAAAATTACAGAATTTCTATTTGTAAATCAATATTTTTAGGCACTTCAAATAAAAATTTCCTGATGTATTTCAAGGGGATTTACATAAAAATGTCAAATAACTGAAAGGAAATGTCAATGTTGATCTTATTTTAGGCTTGGCTCGGTTATACTCGGAGGGAAGCCATCATCATCTATTTCATGGAAAAGCTTTTAATAAATTTAACCACATTAATTTAATTTAATTTAATTACATTCCGCATTGGTAAATTTTATTATTATTTTTTATTATGGAATTTTTAAAAAGTTTTATCAAGTTTCTTAGAGTTATTTAATAACTAGCAATATATATGTAACCCACAGCGCACCGGAATAAGTAATTTGATGAAATTTAAAGAAATTTCACCAGATGTACTATAGTAGCTTCTATTTGTCTTAAATAGTGCGAACATTGATTTGATACGACAATACCATGGTTTCGAACGGCCTGTTGATATCCACTAATTTTGGTACAAATTGAACACAGAATAGAGTTCAAATACGTAAGCGAATGCAATAACGAGATCTCATTGTACAGGTTCAACCGATTATAGTGAGCACCGAATGCCAATGTTTACCTACCGCGAGTCCACGAATATATCCGTGTATGCCAGCAATTAACTGGCAATTAATGGAAGTCGATTAGAGAGATTTCCAAACGTATATGAACCTCGGATTCCACTTTTCACAGGGCTTTGTGTCCCACTAATGTAGATCTACGAATTTCATCCTTGAAACGGAAAATACCTTTCAATTTTATTCTCTTGGATTATATTTATATACTTGACATTATTTAGCTTCCCTAGAATATGAATAAATATGAATATGACGAATAAGGATTCAATTTAAATAGTGCTAATCTCATAAGAAATTTTTTATCGTTCAATTTATAGCAAAACCGTTAGGCTTCATATCAAGAGCAAATTTTATACGTTTATCGTCAAAGCGTGACATGAAATAAGGAATTCAATGTAAAATTCCGCGGTACTTGCATCTAAATTTTACATCGCTCTTTAAGTTGCTGAGCTTGCAGAAACTTTTATTATATACAAATAATCATCTCCTTTATTAAAGAAACTTAAGATGCTGATATATAAATTGTTTAAATGTTTTCGTCAAATAATTGATTACAAAGTATTCGTTATTATTTATAAATCTTTTAACAACGCAAAATATTTCACATTAGCTACGACAATAAATTAGTATAATGATAAGACTTGTGATGTTTAAGTAGTAAAAGCAAGTATAAGTCAGACATTGATATAAAGTTAATGTTCTCTGAATAATTGATAATGTTTGACATAGAAACAGTTATTTCTTTTTACTTATTCATTGGTTCCCTGTTTTCTCCACTTTTTATCCTATATAGTCTTATATCAAAAAAAGATGAAATTTTTTAATATTTCATACATCCAAACACAAGCTTTGCTTTTCATTCGACAGTTGAATGCGAATTGAGTGTGTTGTCGATCTAATAAGATTTTCATATCTTATTTTAAAGGAGAATGAAAAACATTTCTTTCATGTTTTTTTGAAAATATACGTCAATAAATATATATTGTATACTATCTATAGAGAAGTGTGTTTCACACGTCAGAGATCATATGAAATGCATAAAGCTTCATGGCTTCGGGGTTTCGTGGTTCTTGTATCCATCTAGGACATTAAGGGCTTTCAATGCCACCCATCAATTCGATTCCTCTCACGTACGTGAATGTAGAGTAGTAAATGAAAAGATATGCATCACGTATACCCTTAAATCGGGAAATATTGCAGGAAAACTATATTCATCCCTTCAACGAAAATTTCGACAGATTCTACTCTCTAAATCTGAATTAGTCATAAGTTACTAACGAAATAGTTCCAAATCGTTTACTAATACACTTTAGTAAGCATTTTTACTATAAATTAGTTATAAACTACTAATTCATAGTAAAATAGTATAAATTCAGTTAGTAAGGCTCACTAATTGATTTAGTTACCGTTACTAACTGAATTAGTACTTTTTTACTATGTATTAGTAGTTTTTAACTAATTTATAGTAAAAATGCTTACTAAAGTGTATTAGTAAACGATGTTCGTTTGTTCGTTTGCACTGACACTATTTGTTTTTTTACTTATTTATTACAGATTGGATTCCTATCACTAAGTATAACAGTTATAAATGTATATTCTTTAGAATACAAATAAATCTCGTGAAATCTGCCTTAAATTTCGTAAAATATATTGAAATTCATTAAAATTTACCATAAGTCAATTTACTGTAACCGTGAGTAATTAAAAATAAATAGAATACGAGAAGGATCTTTAATTTTCCAAGCTGACAAATAATTTTAACTAACGACTTTCAACAGTTGCAATCTCGCTCGTACATTTACATACCATTACACCATACTTTCATTGGAAACGTCTTGAAAAAGGAATTTGTTGAGTTAATGAGATTTTTCGAGAGTTAAGGCGCTTTCCAAGATCGAATATCGAAAAGGCTTATCTACTCTATTCGATGTCAAAATACTATAAGTAATCATAATCATAAAATCATAAAAATATAGTAAAACAGAAAATATAACAGCAGATAAATAAAGAGTACAATAAATAACAGTAAACTAGAAATTAAAATTGATAGTAGAGTTATCTCAAGAGTATTATAATTTATATTGGAATACATATGTGTCACATCTTACATTCCCCCTTTTTACGACGAAAATATAATCGTAAAATGGAACGAACGAGATTTCGTAAATTGGATCAATCTATTTTTTTTCTTTTTAGTAGAAAGGATATTTTATTTTTTTCATGTAGATATCTGATATTAGTATTTACTGTTTTTATTCATACAATTTTTAAGAGATTGGAAATATTCCAGAAACGGTAGAACTTCCAGACAACCCTTGAAACTTATCTGATACTTTATAAATATATATATATATATATATATAATATAAGTTTCATAATTTATAAAGTTTCTCAAAAGAATTTGATGTGCGGAAATTAGTCAAGGTGAAGAATTCTTTTTATTCCTATATTTTTGACAGTTAATAATTTCGTAATTTGTATGGTCTACTGAAAGAATGCGACAAGGAATAGATTTTTTATTTCCTTTGTCGCATGAATATTAATAAAAGTCTATTTCACGCATTAGCGATATTCAAAAGGGGGATATTATAGAATATTACTGGAATGTGGTTTTCACATTTGACGAGAATGGTCCAGCTTGTTGCAAGGATAAAAAGAGGAGAAAGAAAATCTTATTTTCCGGTGGTTTCACTTGACCCACTCAACCATAAGGGATTTATTTAGTTTGGATCGGGGCTTGAATCGACAAGAGGAAGAAAACAAATCAAAGTCGAGATCCGCCTTCACTCGTTTATTGGTCTAAACTGATCTTTGACTTCCATTCATTTCTCTGAACAATATATCTATAAGAAATTTTTTTATAGCATTCTCTTGGAAGAATTATATATAGTTTTGATAAAAGCCAAGGCCTAATATCAGCAAACCAAAGTAACTTTTTGTTCCTCTGTTATTTGTATGAAAATCCCAGTCTAATTAGCACTTTATATTCACAAATCAAAAATATTGATCAAGCATAGACAAAGTATTACTTATAAATTTTTTCATCCATCTCTTCTATTATCAGGGACTCATTGCTTAATCCTGGCAAAACTTTAGCCGAAGTGTCTCGGAAACAGTTCATCTCGCGATGAGTCGTAAGTCAACTTTGGGCTTTTCAGAGAATCTTGAAAAAAACTTCTCAAGAAAAATAGTCGAGTTTACGCTACACCAACATTCGCACCTACCAGTTTATATTCGATTCCTTTTCTTTCTGAGTATGTATATTTCATCCAAGTATAATCCGGGAATAAATCAAAATTCGTAGTCTGCTTTCTCGAGATTTATGATTTATCGCTGGTTACGAAATAAATTTACAAAGTGTTATACAGTCTAATGTAATAGGACGGGGAATAAAATTAATATTTGACTGAAAGTTAGTCAAAGAACAGGGGATATGTATGTATACTTAGTATTCACGTTTTTCTTTCTATCGAAATAAGGTCAAAAATCATAAGTTCATTTCATTTACAATTTTTATAGCTGTATTAATACATTAACGTTTATACATTAACAGTAATACATTTGAAATGTATAAACCGTAGGACTTTAAGAGGCAGTAAACTTACGAACAAAAGTATTATACACCCGAACCTCTCCCCTTTAACTTTGCAAGTTATGGCCTCAAAGTGCAACGTATATAGTTATAAACTATTTGCATCCCCTTTTGCTGGTAATCATAATATGCCTGCGTCCTTATAGTTAAGTGTCTTCGCAAACTTCAAATGCCAACACGCACCAATGAACAGTTATGACTATACAAGAGTGCTTTCGAACATAACTTCGACTGCATTTTACGTCTATAATAATGAAATTGATAAATTCATTTCATACAAAATCCCTTCATAGTGTTAATTTTAATTTATTTAACATGACTAGCAACTTTCTTTATATTAAAGAAAACTTCCTTTCTTTCAAAATAATTTTATTTCATTCAAACAGAGTTTATTTGATTCAAACAAAATTATTTGGAATTATTTTAATTTAAAGTACCTGTTAGAGCAATATGGTAACTCTACATGCAAATGTATGCAAATGTTTGGCATTATAATTCAATTATGTAAACCAGAAACTTGCATTGGTAAGTTAGCGTTCGTGATTGCAGGACTCGCGGGACGACTCGCGAATACGAACTGGTTCAGCAAATATTTATCGAAGTACCTAAACCCGTATAGACGTATAGCATCGCTGTATTGATATGTACCGCAGCGTGAATTCTCGAATTCTGGTACGTACAGCTCATGTTTCTTCGCAAATTTCAAGTACTTCAAGCATTCATAAAGACATGACATACCAGCTGCAGTATTTCAGCTATTCAAAGATAAGAAAGACCTAGTCAGGGTTTTTTAAATATTTTATCCAAGAAATGAATACTATTTCCAAAAAGTCACACATTAGAAAAGAAAATGTGCACTCACGGATTTAAAAAAACGAGGTTGAAACTACTCTGACATTTTTTAGCTTTTATTCCTAATTGTTGGAGTACTTTCTTCGGTAAAGAAAGCTCTGTGGATTAAAGTTTGAACAAGCCACAATGTTTCTCTGTGTGATTTATATAATACATATTCTAGGCAAGTACAGCTGCTTTCTCCATTCTTATCTTCACCATTCACGATCCCATTCGAGCAAAAGTCTGCCAGTTAAGAGAGACGAAAAATATCGGACCTCTTTTCCATCCACCTTCTACCATTATTGCGTTCTACCCTTCCGGATTTCACGCCAAGCAACTTTTACTTATTGGAAGCTTTAGAGTGGCTTCTAAAGAGGCTACCACTTTTTTGTATGGTTACAAAAAAATGAAAATGACAAAATGAAAAGAATATTCTTCTACCTTAACTTTTCCGGCAAGCATATGTTTCAAACTTAAGAAAGCTTAGTAAACGCATGTTGCAAAGGGCATTGTTTATTAAATTACTAAAAAGATCTTGTTTATTTTTCACTTGAAAAAGAGAAAAATGACAAAAAAAAACGAATTGTCTGTTGTTTTTGAGACAAATTTATTTCGCAGTATAGTAACTTCGTTTGTCGAGTTTCACGGTTCTAAGATTAATAGTTTTTTTGCCAGTTCCGTATCAAATTGAGCTGAATTTCCCGAATACAAGAAACATCAATTTTTCTTCAGAGGGATACGACCATTAAATTTCTTATTAAACTGATGTAATATGAAAATAGCTCGGGAAATAGAGTAATGAATCTTATTTTCTAATAAAAGATATAAAATGTATTTATATGTTTTATGACTAAGCAGATATTTTTTAAATAATCGTATTTCTGTCAAGCGGCAAGTGATTTAGAAATCTATTTAAATTTGATTGCAGTGATTGTCAATCAGACAGTTTAAAATTTACATTCAACTCCATATTTAATTATCTTTTTTATTATACAGAATATAGTCGGAAACAATCGACATGTGGATTTTCTATGTATAGCTTCCCCGAATCAAATATAATTGTCACAATATGTAGAGTATGCAGTAAAATTAACAAAAGATGGAATTCAAACAACAATTTTATAGAAGCAGGAGAAATACATTTTGAAATAAATAATTTCATTCAATCACTATGTGTTATAAGTAGTCGTGAAATATATTAAAACTCAGATTTATCTGTTATCTGTATACGATTATTAATTTATACATTTAATAATGAAAAAAGGACCAGAATAGATGTCTGGACGTGGTTGCGACCTATAAATAAAAAAATTGATATTAGTATCTGCATATTTTAATATATATATATATTTATAACGCAATGCTGCGAAATAATTTTTAAAAATTCGAAAGTACGTTTTTACAGTACTCACCAAAGTTTAAAATGAATTTCTACAAAGGGAAATAAATAATTAACATATATATGTTAATTTAACTCTTCGAAAGTCGAGGAACATTATACATTAATTAATATCAATTTTTATTTAAAATTAGGTCACAACCATGTCCGCATGATCTATTTTGAAATAACCGAAAAGCAAATTTCCTCATCTGCTCTGAATTATAATCAAACATAGGAAGCTGATTGGCACTAAAAGTTAACGAGGAATCGATACTACTATATTTTCTTGAGCTTTTTTCCAGGATTTTGCAACATCAATATTAATTTTACTTCTTCAAACTTTTATCATATATTATGAATTCAACAGAATAAAAATCAATATTTTCAGCTTTTCATCAGTTGAAAATTCTAATTAATTATAATATTACACTGGACCAAATATTTACATACGAGAAATATCCGTAACTTCGGTCCAATAACATGGAATACTTTTTATTTCAATTAACATCGGGAATATTTTATGTGATATTAGTCCAACCAAAATTTTAATGATTTTTCTTATTACCATTTATAGCTAGGCTTTATGGCATATATATCCTCTAATAATAATCTGTCTTGTAGAATTGCAATATCTCTGTGTGCCCTAGCTATATACATAATGATTAATGTGTACATTGACGATTTGATATCGCCAGAACACTTTTTTTCCATGTGGTTAATGGAACAAAGCACTTTTCATTTGAATAAAGTAATTTTGACACCATATATGTTTTTAATGTGATCTGATATACATTTATCATTTATACATTCAAATTTTATATTTATGCAAACTGCCATGAATGATACCTTTCATATAAAATTTAATTTGCAGAAAATTGCAACATTTGCAGATAATCAAATTCTGGCTTAATTTTATTGGCTGAAAGAAACTTCTATAGTGTAAAAAAATGATATCTGCTTTGATATTTATATGATGATTTATATGTATGTTGGGGAGAATATTAAACTATTACAAGATTAGAAGATTTGAAGGTTCAAGTCACAAAAAAGTCAGGTATTCTAAATGAGGTACTTATTCTAAATAAGGTGACTAGGTAAAATACTAAAGAGGATGCACCCTGGACCATTTTCTCTTCTCAGGAAGGAAAGTTCGCTTGTGACGCACGCAAAAGTGGAGGGGTTGGAAAATCCGCGGAAAACTGTTAGTTCACGCACAACGGGCTGAAACCCGGGAGAAAGCGCGCGCGCCCGATCGCACCCGAAGTGCAGGACATCATACACACCCCTAGGTTTGAGGGCTCGTTTCTTCCCTGAGATGTGCGCCTGCGCATCTAAAATTGCTATCCCGTGGCTCAGTCCTTCGCGATACCTCGTGAAATGCGCGCCGTTTTTGTATTTCACCCAAAGGATCGGTCGCTCGTGTTGTGTCGTCACCCCTCGTGTACACGCACACCTTCCGCGATTCTGATTCGTCCATGGCCGGATGACCGTAACTTCCAACCTCGTGCGTGTATCACTGAAGCGTGGCTACCGGCTCTTAAGCCGGTCAGAACTTGACTTTTTTTTTTTTCAAAAAAGTTTCTCTTCAAAAACATCCCTACATTCGACTTTCGAACAATTCTCTGGAAACCTGTTGCGGACACTTATCCGATTTCATGTGGGTCACGTGACTTACAACTTCCGGTTTACAGTAGGAAGAAAGAAAAGTATCGAAGAAATTCAAAGAATTCATACAGAAGAGAGACACTACTTCCGTGATTTGAAATCAAGAAAAACACGTGATTGATGCTCAAACCCCCAAGGTTGGTGGTGAAGTCATTACAAGTAGTAATTTAATTAATCTTAAGTTGATATTTGTCATTGAAATTGGAATTTAGTGTCAGAATTTTCGGATGCAAGAATTTATTTTCCTTGTTTTTATAAGAAAGAGGGAAACCACTTGAGGATCATTCTTACGGAAGGTGGAAGTATGTGCTTTAGGATTATAGATTTTCCTGACATATTCTGGTTTATTCAACACTTCTTCAGTGTTACTGATATATATAATAAATATTGGTAAAATTCTAGTTAAATATGCCCTTATTTTTTTGATTAATGCAGAATTCTGGTTAAATCAACCAGAAAAAATAGTAAGGGTATATTTAATCATAATTATTTTAATCATTTATTTAATTTAATTTAATTTAATCTGACTTCTTGTACTTTCTTTTGTTTCAATGGGAAAAAATAAACTTCATCCAGCAATTGAAAGCTGCCCACAAAAAATTTACCCTTCTATTTATTATGTGAAATTACCTGTGACAGGTAAGTAATTGCTAAAACTGTCTTTATTAAAACATTTCAGCACTACTGATTGGAAACCTATACACCGGGAGAAAATGCCCTTCAAAAACTTCTAAAGCCCTTTTATCTTTAAAATACACAATAAAACTTTTACTCGAAGAAGCTCCATAAGATATAAAAGGCAAAAATCACTTAAAAACTGTTATATGTGTATAAAATATTATCGTAAAATTCTATAGAACTAATGGTAATATTTTTAGTACATCTATAAATTCTATACAGCTGCGTCTCACTATATATTGACCGTATCCACTTATTTCTAAAAAAAAATAGGTATTGGAATAGATTCTACTTTTTTATAGATGTTATAACTCGAAAGCAATCAAGTTTTAATCATTTTAATCTATGTATCAGACTTAATTAATACCCATTTTATGGCCTGTAATTTTTTTTAAGTTTCTCTGTTACAAAAAACTTTTAATCGGAAAGAGTTTTATTTTGTAGTTATATTTAAATGACCTTTGAACCTTTGTGGTCAAACACGCTGTGAGATTTCACATTTCCAGGACTACAACCTCCACAAATAGACACAAAATACCACGTTGCTTTTACGATTGTGCGTCAGAGTTCAAGCATTGAAGGATAATGCCGCAGTTTCCAATTACCGAAATATAAAGGTTGAATGCAACCATTAGGGAAAATTTATTCATATAAGTTTTTTTCTTTCATATACTTGAAAGGTAATAAAAATATAGTAAAAAGTGTGCAAAATAATTCAGAATTTTTACTTTTTTAAATCATGAATCTCAATAAGTTAAAAAAATTCTTTAAAATGCCTTTAACATGTTATAAAATCTAGTGAAATTCACTTAAATTTCGTAAAATCCCTTAAGAGCTCCTAAAATTCCTGAAAATCCAATGAAATTTCATAAAATCCCTTGAATGTCCTGAAATTCCTTAAAAGCTTCTAAAATTACTTGAAATCCCATAAAATCTCATTTAATTCCTTTAAATTTCTTAAAATCACATGATATTCTTTAAAATTACCTAAAAATCCTCAAAATATTACTAAGTCTTTTAAAATTACTCGAAATCTCTTGAAATCCTATTAGAAATATGAGTGATAAATTAAAGTCACCATGCACAATATTGTACAGCAAGGAATAGATTTATCTCACTAGATAACATAATAAAATTTCATTCTAGTAAAATTGTATTTGCCGCGAGTAAACAGATTTTCTTTCACAGTTGAAGCATCCGATTACTCGAAGCGTATAGATTGTTTGCTGTACAGAATTGCTATAACCAGCACGTGAACTTTAAAAAGGTAAATTCAGTATCGAGATTCCATTTTCCATACTCTTTCATTTACAGACTTTATCATCAATTGAATTTAAAATGATTCTGTCATAAATTGTGTATAAGATTTGAAATTCTAAAATTGAGATTCTCGAAAATTAATCTAAGAAATTATTTATTACACAGACAGTTGCTTCTCATCAAGAAATGAATTATTAATTAAACCAAGAATTGAAATAACGAATAGATTTTGTTCCCTGAAATATTTATGAAATAGAGGCCAATAGAGAATTCTCTAAATGAAATATTTACAGTTTCAGAAACTTGATTGTTTCTTTAGTATAAAATCCAGTTCTATATATTAAGAGATTTTATACTGAAGAAAGAATTTACATAACTTACTACTGTTTTACATTAATTTAATTCTACTACAAATATAATTTAGTCAAGAGTAATATCTAAATAGCTGAAGGCGTTTTTACTCGTTTCTAAATGAAACAAGCAGACAGAGGTGACTTTCAGCATTTATGCTAAAATAACCTCGTTCTCTGAAATTCCAGTTACATTTTCCAACAGCAGTATACATGAAATGCAGAATATACATTGCGAATATAACGAACATGAGATATTAGTTAATTATGCTCAACAAGATGAAAATGGTGCAGATTTTTCTTGAAATTTTTCAAATTTTAAATCCCTACCATTATTTTTAAATGTCCAATTAATCAATTTCATCCACTGAAAACTAGTTTTATGGAAAAAATTAAAGATATAACAAATGGTGCAGGAAGGATTTTTGTCAGAGGGATTAAGAAAATCCTGATTCACGACCAGGATGCTGAGAACTCGATGGTATCTGCTTTTTTATAATAATCCTTTTTCTTTATCGCTTATATTACTTCTATTTTCTACAGTAACCCTGAACATGTTTCAAAATTAATGGTTATACCTGTTAGAATTTTTATTACATGTTAATACTTTAGAATTTGTGAGTAGATTAGGGGTTGATGGAATTCTGAGAAAGAGCTTTTTATGCAGGATTGTACTACTATTTCATTATTGAATTATATACCATTCTAGAATTACAAAATTTTCGATCAAAGATCTAATTATTTAAGTATAGATCATCATTTCTAGGGAAGGTATATAGAAAATAGATTCTAAAGTTTCGTGAAGTGCAAGGTTAGCTTAGAATAACGGGGTAAGGAACAGAAGGTAACACTTTTCTGATTCAAGGTTGACACGAAAAGCGTAGAAAATAGACCTTAACGAGACTCCTAATATTCCTTTAAATTTCGTCGTTTGTGAGCGAAAGGAACGCTCATCGATTTTGAAGTAAATTGGCACGATATCCATTTTACATTATCTCTACACAATTTCTTATATGTACACGGAATTTGCTGAAATGCAAATTGGAATAATCGTTTTAGCCTTACCCTTCTCTACTGACCTTTGACTCAGGTCTGATTACATATTTCCATCTATAATACACTAGATTCTTTTTTAAAAATGGAATTTTCAAATTCAGTTCTTAATTTTTCTGTAAAATTTATTTAAATACGAAAAACAGCTTCTAAATTGAAGGAAAAAATGATGAACAATAGGCTTCATTACAATATGCTATATTCATCCGGGTAGAAATCATAAAATGGTTGGTGTAGTTACTTTTTATATAATTATGGTAATTTTAATTTACTGGGGGTGTGAGGTATAAATCTAGTAATTGTTTGGTCCAAAAAGACTTCATTATACGCCTAGAGAGTAACCTACGCGGAAGTGAGGATTCTGCGCTTTTGTCGACCTCGGGAACGATCCCTTCTTTGTTTCTTATAGCCCTTATTGTCCACAAATGCCGCACAATTAATCACTTCACCGAACCACAATTAGTATTCTGTTTCTCAAAATGATTTACCCCAGTTTTCAGTTTACTCACTAAATTTTCACATCGAAAAATTGAATATTTTACCATCTATAATTTCCATTTTCCTTCATCAATAATGTAACTTTACTTCTCTTGATTCAAACCGTTCGGAAACAATTAAGCATCAAGGGATTATCAACGATATTAGCGAATTTTAAAGGATTTCCAAAAGTTTTCAAGTTATTTTTGGGAATAACATTGAGAGAATAAAATTTGTGATGAAAGGGTGTTTTTTCGAGTAGTGTCAAGTGAGTTAATTTCCTAATGAGTTACGGTTTGCACTTTTCTTTTTCTTGTTACTTGAAAATCCTTGGGGAAGAGGTTGATGTTGAGAATGGTAAGCAGCCATGAAAGAAATACCGAGGGTCTTAAATCACGTCGTGTATTAACCTATCCGTTATCTCACGGGCATTTACTCCCCATGCGAAAGGTACAGCCATTATTCCTTCATCCCTTAAAAAGGATGTGTAAAGCACAGCATGTGCCTTCCGGATTATGATCCACGAGTTACGGCAAAATTACCCAGCACACACGTCAGCTCCATCAGAACAAAGTTAACTATCAGAATTATTTATAACTTGATGATGCTTTTAGTCCAATATCACAAAAAAAAGTGTTCTCATTTTTATCATCATCATCATCATCATCATCATCATCATCATCATTATTATAATCATCATCAATACAAGATATTCTTTTGAGGAACAAGAATTCCTAAGAAATAATTTGGACATGTCAATTCCATGTAAACGACCTTCTCACCTATACCTTGAACCTTCATCTACTCAAGCCTTTATCCATGACAAAGGTTTTTCTAGACGAGTTACCTGAAAGTAACTCTCCTCAACGCGAATAACAAAAGCACGAAAACATTTTAAATGCCAGACTAAAAATACGACCTAACAAGCAAGACTTACATCTTTTTTCGACAGTAGGGAGAAATAATCTTCAAATAGAGTTTTTGAAAAGTAAAAAGTTTTGAAATATTTTAAATTTAATTAAAATATATCTTATCTCTGAAGCCAAAGCTTCAGATTTAAAATGAAATATTGTTCAGTTTATCTAAAATAGCCTTGGAATAGATTGATAGCCTATGAAACGAGCTTTGTGTCATTATTGGAAAATATTTTTTGTCCCAGTATGTCAAATTCCATTCGTCTGAATATAGGTAGGAGACTTCTAAAGGCAGCACCTTTTAGTAATAAAAAGCTATCATCACACAGTACGTATTGCATATTCAAATTTTGAAGCCCAGGGCGATCAGAAATGAGCGAGAAAAGTCGAGGAAAAATGAAATTCGAGTAAAGGCATGCAAAAGACTAGTATGTATGTATCTAGTACAACATTCGGGTCACTTATTTACTGTTATTCCCTTGCTTGCTTCCAACCATTCAAATAAGAAATCAGATTTCCTTTTTTGATACCTGCTTCCTTTTCAAACCAGATTTTCTTCTCATCTTCCTTCCATTAACGATTTTATTCAACCAGATATCTGATTGCGCGCAAGATCTTCGTACTTTTTTTTTTGAGTTTACTTCTAAGGAATATCGACTTGACACACTTCATAACAAGACTTATTACAATAATAAAGTAACTTCATCTTTCTCTCTATTATAACTAGAGTAGAGTGGGTTGAAAAAGCCATTTTTGACTATTGAGCCCTGTAAAAATCACAAATGAAAACATTAATTGATAAACGAAATTGAAGAAAATTACAGAAAAGGTATAGCTGGCTTTCTCGTTCAGAACACTACATATTGTGATTCTGAAAATACTCACCAGAAATTTTTTAAACCAAAATTTGAAGCGCTATAAACAAATAAAAGTGGAGAAAATTTTTTCGAAAAGGGCTCTTTTTCACAAATGATCATTGACAGGATCTGTGAAGATGATGGATGAAATAATCATTCATATTGCCATCTGTGCACGCTTTAGTAACTGATCATATAACTGATCTCAGAAAGTACATTACGAAGTTGCTGAACATCACTGTTCTCAAATGATAATCGAATGGCTTTTTCGCCCTGTGACCTTTTCGCCTCACTCTACTCTACTTTCTTTTGAGAAAACATTAAAGACCACTTTTTCTGCTATTGAAAATATTTAAATTCACGTGTACATATTTGACAAAAGTGAAAATCAAAATTGACAGTCTCTATTTTTATTCTCTCATGTATAAATGTACCCACATTGGATTTGATATATACATAATACATAAAAGTATAATTATAGACTTCATGAATATTAAATGGGCTTTAGAAATTCTGTTCCAAAGTAAAAAGGATTGTTTTTGATATGGAATTCAATTTTCTCTCGCATCGATCAAACAAGAGAATTGATAAGTGACGCCTGCTACACGAAACAACCCGGAAATAAAATTCACCCCATTATAGGGTGACAAAAGATAAATTTGAAAACATTCTAAGGTCTTCAAATCACGAGAGAAAAGAAAGAACGACCAGCATGTAAAAAGTCATATTGGAATTGGTAACAAAGTACAAAAAAAAAAAAATCTTATGAAAAGGAAATCTGACAAGCTCATAAGAAATTGATTTGACCCTACGGTTGAATCAATTCCTTATGAGAAAAGATCCAGCGAATCAAGAAGAAGACAAACGAAAAGAAAAATAAGCTGCCAGGGTGAAAATTGACGGAGGAATCGAATCCTTGAAATATTGAATTGAATATAACTGTGTACAAAAAAAAAAATAAATAAACAAAGATCTCGTGGGAAAAACCTTTGCAGTATTTTCTGGTATTTTCTCTTTGGAAAGCAGTTCGTTTTCCATTGTTAGCTAGAAAAACGAGTACAAGTCTTCTGAAATCACATCGCGATATCCTTCAGAAACACCTCACATGAAAAGGTCTTAGAGAAGGGATAAAGCTTTGTTGGCTCTTTTATCTTCGTCACAGAGTTACTTTACTAATGAGGATTCTTCTAAGAGAAACGTACGTCCACTTTTTTCTGAAGGCTAGTAGGACGAAGTGATTCCTGACATAAAAAGGAACACTGAAAGTAACATTAAAAAATTACCATTTCAAAAAACTGCTAACAATTTAGTTTATGAAGTTCTATTCGGAAAATATAAGATAAACAATTAATTAATAAAGAATAAAACCGATAATTTACTATTTATAACAATTGAATATACAATGTCTTGAGTTGTATAAAGGGATGAAATATTTTTTCTGTGTGAGACTCGGAAAATAAAACGTAAACCATTTTCCTATTGCAGTCGAAATGGAGATCGAGTTTCAACTCTCAGCTAATCAAGGAATTCAATTTCAACGACAATATTTCCATCCTCACCTTTATTCGATATTATAATCTTTAGTTAATCTGGGCTCCGTAGAACGATTCTTTAAAATCTAGGAATTTATTCCCGAAATATTCTAAATTCCATAAAATAAAATTTTTTATCAGTAATTTTTTATTCGTACTTTACTTTATGGCTAGTAAAACTTTTGATTGAAAATATTGTTGAATATACTTTCTCATTTTTTTTACCCTTTGATGGTTTTGGAAAAGGTAGAATTAATTTTCGGTACGGATTTCATAATTGTTAGCATATCTGTCATTCGGTTGAAAGCTTTCAGCAAACAGAATCGGTCATCATATCCTATTGAAGGGATGCTATTGAGGAGATCGTATTGTACGTGGGCTGTAATATTAGATGCAATTTATTGCAGAATCATGAGCATGAACAAAATATCATGCATTGCAAATATCCGTCCTATGATGCGCTACGCATAATTTTACCAATAAATTCTTCAATAATTTGCATATGCTTGAGAATACCAAATTCGAAAATTAGATCTAGTAATTTATTCGAAACTTGCTGTCTCTAAACTATTTTCTGCTTCCCCTATTTTTCTGCAGATTTATTTGTCAGGCTCAGAATTTATCGCTGCAATATAGCATTTTTCTACAATTGAATCCACACAAGCAATTTTTCTGACACCTAATTTTCGATTAAGCTGCTTTTATGCACTTGTCTCGAGAGTGCCATGTGCACCTGTTTATCGAAAATTTCTATCTTCTCATGTAGACACTTTCAAATTTTATAAAGAAAAATCTTACCTTCTATCGCCATTTCCTGCTTCCGGCGCAGATCGGAGTAAATTGCACGTCAACACCAGCAGCAGCAAGTCCCTAAAAATATAGAACAAACACTTTTATTTATTGTTGTCTAGAAACACTCAGTCTTATATATCTACACATTCATATATGTATATATATATTTCAAATTACATAGAAACATTTTTAAAATATTCAATCATTTGCAATGAAAATAATTCTGTATAAAAGAAAATTGGGAAAAGATATTTCGTTCACTCGAACGTTCAAAGCTTTTCCTACATTTTAAAATGTGATTTCAGTAATTTATACAAGTGAAACTCAATTATATTCACAAAATCTAGGGATGTAACAAATTACAAGAGTAATTTGTGAAGTTTAGGAAGACTCGAGTGCAATTTCGCGTATCTTGATTGAGTAAATTCGAAACATAAGTACTTATTGTTTCCTCAAAAGTAATGTATTCAAATGTTAGTGAGTGGAATGTTCTGTAAAGTTTCTCGGAAGTGTACTTGAAGGCAAAACTTTTTTCAGACGTTAGAGTTGGTGAGAACGAGAGAAGGGGGATAAATACAAACTACTTTCAATTTCCAGACAGTTGCCTAACACTTCTTTAACTCTTCTGAATCCTACTTGAATTTTCATTGGTGACAGAGTCTAAAAATAATAATTGAATGAATCTACTTTGATTTTAGGAACAGTTAATATCTCATTTTATACGTCAACTTGACATTAAATTTTAACATTTAATCATTACAAAAATGCTTTCGAAATGTTATATCTTTCAGAGTAAAATATTTAAAATTAGAAACAATGCAGCAATGGAAAGAGGCGCACAGTATTATTAAATATGTATCAAGGGTGAGAGACTAAAAGTAGTAAAAATTTTATTTAATCCCGAGAGCTTTTGCATTATCTAGGGACCTTGCCCTGAACTCTAAAGGATGAAATTCGACTTGTAGGAATTTTTTTGACTTTTAGGTGAAATAGAGAAAGAAATCTTTGAGAGAAGCAATTTTTCCTTCAGCGTATCACAGAGAATCGTTTACTTGTCTTCAACAAAGTTCCCTCCTATTCACACCATCACACTCGAGTTGAGGAGGGTTGGAGCTCTAAAGGGCCTGTTGCGTCTTTCCATTTTCTTCTCCTTTCCTTCTCTTACAATTTACTATCTTGCTATCCGTCCATGTTAACTTTGTCATCCTTTCGTCCACTTTCTGCTCTATTCCCCTTTTAGTACCATATCCCTAATCTATAAACATTCACGTGATTTTATTTTCCTCCCTTAATCATGTATTCAAATTTTGTCAAGAATCCTTATTGAATACACTAACATTTGGCTGACCATAGAATTTACTTATACCACTTGAAAATCAATTTTAACACAGTCTCTTTGAGCATCCATAACTTTTTTAAAAGTAGACTATATCAGATTAGTCCTGGCTATAAGTGCCTAATTATATTAAAATATTTTTAGTAGAAATAGATAGAAGTTCCCACCAGGGCCTCTTGGAGCAATTTTTGCACGGCTAACAGGAAAATTACATTAAATCGGACAGGTTCTGATTCGAAATCACCTTCATTTACAGTGTCAGAATAAGGAACCTTATTTACAGGTCTTGCACGATGACTGAACACGATTTCCGGATCATAACGATCCCGGGGTGATGAAATCCTTCTGTTTCCTCTCCTTCTCTCTCTTCCATCGTCTGTTTTTTTTCACTTTCTTCCTGATAAGCACCCCTTTTTTTTGTTTGCACGTACGCGCACAGTAAAAGACGCAGATGTTCCAACCGAAAATGAAAATATTTAATTCATAGCACGTACCAATGTTGAAATGTAGCAAAATAAACTCGGTTTTCGATACTCGTAAAATGTATGATCAACTTCAACTGTATAACTTAGACTTCCCAAGTAATACTTATATTCTGAATATTTGGGACACCCTCTGGAGTTTATTTATATTTTATTACGAAAAGCACTTCTTAAAAAACCTTATTACTCCTTAACTTAAACCTTATTTAAATAAGTCATTGTAAAAATCAAATTAATCCCTTTGTTGGTTAGTTGAATAGAATTAATCTTGCTTCAAAAGGTACCAGCATCGCTATTGTTGAGACAGTGAGTCTCAGAATTCACTGGTCTATTCATGGAATTACACAGTAGTACTAGTCAATGATGGTTAGACAGGTTGCAGTTCAGTGAAGCAATTGAAATTAATTTGATTTATCATATTCTGTTACATGTATTCTAATGTTGTATTAATTAATTAATTTATTATTATTAAGAGTTAATTTTCCTTTACTTAAATCCAATACAAAATTTATTGAATGAGAATAAATTGTAATTAGGTAATAGGTGTATTCGGGTATTTTATATTTTCAGAAAATTTAAATTTGGGTAAATGGTAATTTTCTAATACAATACTATAATGGATAATAAAATACAACTGTCTAATTTTCTATACGGTGAAATTGTAAATTTTTTATTAATTTGTGCTCAACGAAGAGCAATAAATTCAAAATTCAATATAGACATTAAAGCAAACCGCTCTAATTATAATATATTTAGTCTAATTACTGTTCCCTGCGGTATGAATTCTCCACAGCTATAATGTGGCTAACTTCGCTAGCATTTGCTCTACCTACTAATTATTGTTCTCGGTATCGAAAATCTCTGTCAATTGTTCATCACTTTCCCGATCACTTTAAAGAACTTTTTTATTTATTTATTTTCTTAGTTATTAAAATAGTTTCCAAACTTATATATTAAAATCCACAGAGATTATCAGAGAAGTAATACACGAAGTTTACAGATAAAATTTTTAAGCGGTTAAAAATTAGTTCTTACCATTAAAAAATTCCCGGTTTTAAAATAAAATTCCAAATTATTATTCGATTTTATGTATATATCGACATTCTGTTAACTCTAAACTCAGGGGCTTTAAAATTCAGGCACAGCAAGACAGGGATTGATTATTTAATATTAAAATATCATTATGGAAAGAAAGTTTATATCCTTTCTCGAAGACTCGTTAACTGGAGAACTTTTTTCTGAACAGCATCAAGATGTGTTTATTAATGAATAAAATAGTTTCGCAGTTTACTTTTCTAATGTCAAAAATATGAAAATGTTTCACTAGCACGTCTGAATTAAATTCAAGAAAAATAATGAGTTATTTCCAAATGTGAAACCTACTAAGAGTTCGTTCATGGATAATTAAATTCTACTAAAGAAACCTTACAATTTTAAATCATCTTTTATACATACTATGGTTCAATTATTTAAAAATATTCTTCAAACTTCACTTTAAAAATTTAATTTCGATAAAAAGAGGGTTAATTTAAAACCTGGATTATTATTTTGCATAGAAATGCTGCTCACGTTGAAGATCTTTCTTAGCACAGAATCGTGCAGCATATCGTACGATAGTTACAGTTATAGTTACAGTTTATTTGCAAGAAGCGATACATAATCCCTTACAGGCTTTCCTAGTCGATCTGCGTCACTTTGCAGTCTCATAATATCACGAGTGACCGTCGTTCACCCTTAACCCATCTACGACTTGATGCATTATGCAATGTCAATCGATAATACCATGGTATCGAGTTTAATGTATTCTGCATCGAACTCCTCTGTCTCGAATTTTTAAACTGCATTTTCGAAAAATTATAAAACTTTTATTTCACGCAGATGCAATTTTACCAAAATCTCGTAACATCTCTTGAAATTTTTTTAAATGCTTTAAAATATTTTTATCCTTTCAAATTCCTTAAAATCACTATAATCCTTAAAATCTGCTAGTAAATAAATACAAATTTTGGGTTTTGGAAAGTTTAGAAACTTTTTTTGTATACCTTTATTCCAATATATGCAAAAAAATCGTCAAACTAGACGGTTGGTGAAATTTTTACGCAAACGAAGTGAAATGTGTAGATGTTCAAACTAGGTATTCCATAAATGATAAAAACGTCAATAAACCCTGAAACCCATTTTCACTCTATGTGAATTTGTTGCAATGAACAATTTTATGGCGATCAATAAATGCTTACCCAACGTAACAATTCTTTCAGACTAAAGGATTTTATACCTACAGGTGCATTCAATATGCAAAATAAAATAGAAATATAGCTCCTAATATAAATTCTTTGGGTTTATATTTAAATATCCATTCATTTAACATTTCTGAATTTAATATTTTTTCGATCACACTGAAATTCTTGGAGAGAATTTCTCACGAGTATTATTGTAAATCTATCTAGTAAAAGTTGATTAAAAAATGTTCGACCATCCGCAATTCATTTTATCTCTTTTTTCAAAATCGACATATTTTCTCTGCAGCAGAACTAGCAGTTTGCACTGTGCGCAGTAACCGAATGGATGACAATTTTCTCACCTCGATGAAACTTCATTACAGTGTGGTTTGAGGGCGTGCTTGTGCATAAAGTTTTTAGAGAAGAGCAGTTGCCTAAGCGAAAATTTTATTTTCTTCACCAACCAAGCATCTCGGATACAAGAGATGAAACTCTGAATAAATTCCTAATGGGGCATGAAATATTGCTATCAGATTTTATGCAGCAAACGACGCTAAAACCCTGCACTTAAGGATAAAGTCTTTTGTTCCAGCAAACCATGTTATTTCCAAGTAGATTATTCTATCCAAGTTTGGTTGATATATACAAAAATATTGAATAGTTTACCGTTGATTTTAATTTTTGATTGATTCTTTAATTACATTTATATTTTATTATGGGCATTAGCTATAAATATTGAAGAAAAAGGTAATGGCATGTAATAAATTTAAAATGATGAAAATGATCACACCAAGATTTTGAATTCAACCTCAGACTGCTCAGAATATAGCGAAAATTCCCTTTGTAATCCATCTCCAGCTCTCATTGTATTTTATCCGACTCATTTATAGTTCCCACCCAATATTCCACATTATTTCCGCTTTATTGAAGTTCATTGTTACCACACCTCAATCCGTATTTCCATATTTCTTTCTCTTGGGTTATCATCCTAGTGTGCGTTTCGACATATTTTCCCCTTTAGCCTTCTCGCTTTTTAATTTATCATCTCTCTTTTACTTTTGCCATTTTTACCACTTCTATCGTCATTATATTACCACAGAATTTACCCCATTGTTTTATTGTGGAGGTTTTAACAGGGCATACAATCGATATTATAAATATATATAACGTATAGGAGGGGATTTCACAGAGACGAGATCCAATTAACCGTCAGCATTCATACAGGATAGGTAAAAGAAAAATTGAGAGATGTTAAACTAACTTCGACCTAGATGCATGCCTCTATTCAATTCTCGTGCAGAAATTGCCCCATTTAGCCCTATTTAAAATTGAGTTCTGACGAGATCCTGATCGGGATTTCTATTTTTAATAAAAATATTTTCATATAATTGGACATTTATGGGGTAACGATATAGTAGTAATATTTGCTATTCCCAGAGATATTTTTAATAATAAAACAGAGTATTCATAAAAGAGTTTTCCATGTCAAAGTCAAACATTATACGTATGAAATAGTGTAATTGGATTTACGGGTCACGTGACTTAAGCTTAAAGATCCCACGGGCAATTAAAAACTTCGCTGATTGTGGCTCCGTCCGAGGATCCAATCTGCCATTATGAAAAGTAAAACTTGCAACAGAATTTTCTGATTTATGTACTCAAAAGTTTCTATCTGCTTACGTCACACACATGCAGAAGACTAGAAGGTGTGGAATCACTCATATGCATTCAGTAATCACTCTTGGGATAACCATTCCTACCATGGGAAATCTCGAGGAAGACGTTTCATAATAGAATGTTGGCGAAGTATATGTGACTTTTCTGATAGTTTACAATTTTGGAAAAGACGTGGGACGTTTAAATCAGTATTCCCCGGCATAGGAACGTTATAATTAAAATTTCAATATCAGAAAATGGGAACAGCTCTACATATTTTAATTTCCTCCCGGGGGATATCTTTAAAAAAGATTTTGATTTCTAAAAAATATTTGATGGAAAAAACTTTCCTCATTTTGCGAACAAAGTATTATAATCGATTTTTGGTGGTCTTTTCTCTCTTTCTCTTTCTCTCTCTCTCCTCTTTTCTCTTCCGTTATGTTTCTATCGAAGCCTAAAGTGCTCAACCAAAAAGCGAGCTCTTAGTGTTATAAGTTATCGTCTGCGAAAAATAAAGCAAGTCTCGTACGAATATCGCCCATAGTCTGAAGTATCCGAGTCACGTGTTCTGCAGACTAATATACCATAACACGACCCGAATACTTGATATCTTGATATCCTTCCAAAACCCAAAAAATTCCTTTCTAATGTTCCTTTTTTTCTATCTCTGCGAGTCTCGTTATTTTAAGTTTTACCAAATTGTTTAGACCCCATTTCATTACGTGATATTCTAATATAGGAAAGCACAAGGAGTTAATTCCAAGGAGAGAGTAATTTCGCCTCAACGTCAGTTTCACGTTGGATTATACAAATATATATGCGAAACCCTTGGCATACAGGACAGAAATTCTGAGATACATTCTGTGGACAGGTCAGATTTAATAACGAATGAAATCTCGTAGAGGAAATGTAAATGGTTCTTGTAACAAAGTTTTAACATTAAAATTCACTAAATTCAGTAAAGTATTCAAACTTCCGATTCTTAGTTTCAAACATTCAAAACTGCTATTAATTAATTGCTAGCAATTAATTAATTGCAAAAGAGAAATTATAATACGTATGCGCAAAATGATTAAAACAAATATTGTTTCTATAATTCCGGGTAATAATGAATATATAGAAGAAAAGTTGAAATTTTGGAAATAATTTCTGAAATTTTACTATAAATTGTATTATAATAGTAAATGCTCCGTGACTTAATTCACAAACTGGTGTACAAACCAATTAACTTGATTATCATAGTGTGAGCCGTGAAAAGGACCACTGGCTTAATTGCATAAATACCTACATGTGTATTTAGTACACAAGCGTAATTTGTTGAATCGAAATGTAACAATTAGGTACATTCACTTTGAAACATTATGAGACTTGAATAGCAATTTGTAAGTAAATTACAAGCTAATCATGTATAGAGAGTTTAACTGCAAATCTCACAGTCCCTATGGGAAAGAAGGTATAACTGTCTTGTAAAAAACCTATTTCTTTATAAATATTACATAGTTTTTTTATTAGTTTTACAAAAACCCAAAATATCCCAAAATTGGGATTGTTTTCAATAAAAAATGGATTCAATTTTCGACGATAAAAGTGTATTTTCAAAGGAATAGTTCAATTTTTAACCAAAAAAGTGAATTTTTATCGAGATAGTTTGATTTTCAACCAAAGAAATGAATTATTAATTAAATATTAAAATTTTCTACGAAAAAATATAATTTTCAACAATTTAGTCCAATGTGCAACAAAAAATAGAATTGTTAACAATCAAAATTAATTATAAGACAAGTGCATAACAATTTAAAGTAAAATCCTCCTTTTATAATAATACTTAATCCTTCCCTGATAACTTTAATCAAACCCGACATTGCTGATAATCTTGCGAAATTGCTAAGACGACCAAAGCGATTCACATCGTAGTTCCAATATCAAGAATTGACCTGGCTGAACAAGCAGTTTCCCAGTTTCCATTTAACGAATGCCATATTCGTCCTTATAGGCGAAGCCCTTGGAAAGATAAGTTTTCGATATCATGAACTGTCATATTTCCGACGAAATGTCACATAAAGAATACGAGGATTAGCAATGACTCTGAAGAAGATAGGAACTATTCTCAGGAATCATCTGACATACATTCAAGAGCCCTTAGGGGTTTCCCTTTATATAAAGACACAAAATCCCCATTTCAATGTCGTACTAAACGCGAATTTTTATTTGCTAGGAAAGAATGAAATATTAAAAATAAATATATATTATTTACGAGTTTATTTTACGACTCCTAGCTCATATTGTAAAATAATATTGTAAAATAAATATTCAATATATATGGTATTGTAGTTGACGGAAAAATATAAAATGAAAGAAGAAAGTTTAAAGACAAAGTGTCTTTTTCTCATTTGCAGCTGTTATAAAAGCACAACATATTTGAATAGATAAATCTAAAGAATAAATGTGCCTCTTCTTGATTTTTAGAGTGAGCAATAAATTATATGCCTTCAACAGTTGAAATAACACTGGGAGCGGGTGTAATAAAAGCAAGAGGATGATATGCGAATGACGCGTATTCGGTCTGGAATAAAAATCTCGTTTGCGACGAAGGGTAAAGTGGTAAAATGGAGAGTGGAACGCGACCTAATAAAATCTGCAAAGGAAACCGAAGGATAGAAATTTATGGGACTGGATTGGTGCGTAAAGTTGCCCTTCTCACCCTCGCCTTCTTCCCTACGATTGACAGTGACAACAACCTTCTCCATTTATTCAATCCGCCGAATGAGCTACGACTGCTGAGACATGAAATATACGAAACGAAAATACAATAACTTCAGAGAAATATCCTTTTAAAAGTTCGGGGAAAATCTACCCTAGGGGAAACTTGATATTTTGTATTGCTAATACAAATCTTGAAAATTCTAGTTTCTGATAAAAAAAAAATTATTTAATAAATTTTTGCTTGTCCTTACTGTCGTTAAAAAATTGTATGAGAAACTGGAGAACAGATAAGGATATAATGTTGGGCTATATTTTGCAACCTAAAATTACGAACTGTGAGGATAAGAGTTATAAGTTACAACCTGGAATTATGTACTTGCCTCTAACAATGAAAATTACAGTCTTGGTTCCCCAATCAAATTTAGAATATGTTCCCTGCAAGGGGTATTAATTCCCTCAACCCTGTTATCAAATTATAAAAAAAGTTTGATCAAAGTAAGATTATATTTTTCATAAAATTTATAAACATTATTCAAAATTATTAATTTTCTACTTTAATTTAAACGAAAATTGTTCAGAGATATGGACTATTGAAGAAAAAAATTCTGCTTTAAAACGAGCACTTTTTGTGATCTTTATCACTTTCGGTGTTTTTATAGAAGAGTAATTAATCAGACTGAGTGGCGTTGTTACTACATAGCCTCTATGTGTTAATTACTTGCCTATTTACTGCTTCTGCAGCAGTCTATATGTAGAATTGAATTTATACGCGAATTGTATACACATGAATTATGCATACACAATTTAATACCAGAAAATACTCAGTACTGCCAGCGGGTACATTTTTTTTATAAATATACATATTTTATTACATCATTCATATTTCACGTCTATATTTTATATTCATATTTTGTATTTGAATATTATGCGTATTTATATTACGAAATTCATATAATACGTCAAATTGCTTCAAATAAATATAAATCTGATTTATATATTATCCGATATATTACCTACCATTTGTAATTTATAACCAGGCTTTCGAACATTCACATTCATTCGCAAATTAAAATTAATTACAATGTTTTATGTACTGAAAATTCCCGACATTCCAGCGACTCGAAATATTTGCCAAGAAAGAGTTTCACTCACATAATCATGTTCGCAATAAAAATTTTACGATTAGATTTCATATGGAATAATTTAGAGATTTAAATTCTTGAATAGATTTCACTATTACTCTTTTGCCCATTTGTCAACCTCATAACAAACTTCCGAATTGTTGAACTAAATAGTAATTTTATGATACCCACGTCGTAAATTTTATTGTTAAATACATCCACAGAACGCTATAATATACGAGCGTCTATATAAATTGAATTTGTATTCATGTCGATGAACTAATTTACTATTCTCTATTGGGTTGAAAGTTTCAGACGTCAAATCTGACGACTTCTCACAAATATTTATTGGAATAAACATAAAAAAAAAGTTTTCATTTCCCAAAACTTTTATCTATTTAAGAGTATAAATTTTTATTCTGATTTCTCTCTGTTTCAGATTACTGTCGACAAACTTTTGAATTGAGACAATCTACAAAATGAATCAATTGACTTTCGCCTCTCTCGTGAAGAAAGGAAATTATTCTGTCAAATCTCGTCAAAGGTGAGTACTACTCAACATTATCATTCTTTGAAGAGAATATAATGTCACATTTAATACTAAAATTAGATTTTCCCTATTCGAAATGGGATTTAGTAGCCACTAAAGGGCTTGCTTAGATAGAAAGGGTCAAACTGTGATAATGAAGTTTGAAACTCCATAAAGCAAGGAAAACCTCAAACTGAGCTTTATGTGTTCAATTTCGCCATTCGTTTTGGTTATACTACTGTGTTACAGACTCTAATTTATTGCAAACAACAATAAATGTCACATTCTAAATTGGAAAATGGAGCAGTTGTGAAATTAAACAGTTTTAGAGACAAATGCTGACATTTAACTTTTACGACAGAAAGACTACTTTTCTAATTTAAATATATGATTAATTGTTATTCGAGAACAAAATGGTAGTGAGATTCTTGAATTCGTTGAACACAATCATTAGCATAGCTAAATGCGATCTTATTAAAAGCAATTCACTATTTCCACTTTCAGAAACATTGCGAACAAAGTCTAACTAAATTGAACTCAGATTTAATTATTGTATTTGCACCAATTGAATCAGTTAGAGCAATGCAATCACTTCTAGAGGAAGTCAAGTAAAGTTTAAAAGGAAGGATTGCTCGCAGCTTTCAGCATCTTGTAATTTACAGTCGATCGCTTTATGCTTCCTTTTACATTGTCTACAACATCTTTCTATAGCTCATAATATCAATTTAAAGTTTTGAGAATTTATCAAAGAAAATAACGACATATAACGAGATAATACTATTTTAAGCTTGTTACGAATTTATGTTACGAAAACGAAGAATGGTCTATCGATCTATAAAATAAAAAATTGGAAATTGCTTCATAACGATGATAAAATTTTACTGTAACCCAATCAAGCTTAGCATTCGTAACAAGATATTTTCATCAGGATGAACATTGTTATTAAAATTGCTATCAAAATTCTTACCAAGTCGATGTAACGAACGAGCTTTTAAAAGACTATCCAATTTGTTTTCTGATTAACATGTAAATAAGCATAAAAAAACTATAGGATCATCGATGAGTTCTATATTATGTTTCACCTCGGATTAATGAAGTTTCGATTTCGTGGCTACATCAATCTACATCAATTCATTTAACAAGGAGATCGTTATATAAAACTATTAATTCTTAATCAATGTAAAAAAAACTGTTTTAAATTTCCATGAGACTAGACGTCTGAATCTTATGTTACTTGTAAATCCTTTATATAGAGACAATAGTACAGAGGGTAAATAATTTTGTGGTGCTGGATGTTATAGTGGATGCAGAAGGAGCCTTTCGATAATGAAATAATTGGTTTTCGATGTACAGTAATGGGCGGTGAGAGACTCTGGTGGACATGGGGAATGGCAGCACGTGGAACCGTACCAAATACAAGCCTGCTGATCACAACTGCAGGCAAATTTTGGAACGGTTCCGCAGACCCAGAGGCCTACAATGGAACCGAAAATTCCACCTCGCTCTTCACCGGAAATTTCACCGAGATAGAACGTGACCTCGTCCCCATGATAATCACTGCGAGTTTTCTCGGCCTCCTTATTCTAAGCACCATCATTGGTATGTATAAAATTATTAAATATAGCATAATATATGGATATTCATATTTTTTTCTGAAAGTACACAGAAAAATAAAGAGAAGGACTCTAAAACCTTGGAGTTACAAATACTAATTAAATTAATTAAATCAATAACAGAAAATAACACAATTGAATGTCAATAGAGTCCAAAAAAAATGTCAACATTTCAATTACGAATGTAAACATAGGAATCATTTTTTCACCTCTCAAGTAACGAACTAACGCCTCAAAGAAAAATATAAAGTTTGAGTAGAAGTTCTTATAGCGTTGTTCCTTGGAAAGATGTAGAGTCTCCAGCTTCCTGGAGACCCGGAAGAGCAAAGATTGTTCACTAAAGAACTTTCGCGAGAGTTCTCACGAGAAGAGTTTCTTTCTCTCGTTTTTTCCGGTTCAAAATGAAGATACTTCTATCACCTTCTCTGGTGTGTGAAATGCTAAGTTACAACTGCGCAAAAAACTTTTTCGCACCGTTCAAAACTTTTAGTTTCTTTCTTGGGGGGTATTTGGAAGTTAAGCATTTTTCTTTACAATATATTTTTTAATACACTAGAAACTGTTATCAGCAAATTTTGCGCGTGATTAATTTATAGTTTTTGCAATTATGATAGATTAAATATATACAAAGCTTTTTTGCGAAATGGAAAATGGCTCATATTCACTTCCTGAAGACTTGTAACGAATTTTTGGAACTTGATGCCCACAATATAAAATTCCCGACACTGTGCAGCTATTTCTATTTTTATGTCAACTTTTCCGACAGGAGAAAAGGTTTTATCTTTGATTAAATATCGCCACCAATATTTCACTTCAATAAAGACAAAATCTACTTTTTACTTTATGCACGTATGTGATTTATATCATTTGAAAGTGTTGACAATTTCGCATGTAATGTTGAAGTGGTCTCCGAAAAAGGGAGAATTGCTCTCTAACTAATATGTAGTAGAGATGGTTCTACAAGAAGTTGGAGCCAGTTAGGTAATTCCCAATGAGAGAGCACACTCATTAGTGGTGACCTTGCGGTGTAATTAATGCGTGCAATTACTGCTCGAGGACTTCTCATCCTAGTTTAGTTTCGTCCTGTAATTGGATGACAAAAATATACGGCATGACATTCGATTATTAACTTAGAATTCTTAAGGGGTATGAAGTGATCCTCTCTCCTAAATTGGTTTTAAATAAAAGCAGCGGAAAATTTTAGTTCTATAGAACTAACTTCTCTATAGAGAAAGAAAGTTAATAAAAAATGCCGAAATTTTGTAATCTATTATACTTTTTTGTACTTTATTCTTTCAATAAAGCATAATTAAAAGTTACTTCGCATTTTAAATTGAGAATTTAGAGAATATCCAGTGAAATCTGATTATCTGTTAGATCAGCTGTTACACAATGAGGATCTGCGTGCATGAATGAAACATCAATCAGGTTGTTATCCCTTTGGATGGGTAATTACTGAGTTCGGTGTACGGAAGGATGTATGTATGAGTCAAGTGTTAATCCCAGGTGACTCAATCGTGTTGGCAACTACCCTATAAATTCCAGCATATCAATTAACCTATCCTTTTTATAAAATTCTCGACTAGTCAATTATCTTCTAATAATATTTTTCCGATTCTTCTAGGATAAAAATAAACAATTGCCTATCCACATGCCACATTCATCTCTTGAAAGTGATAATAAAAAGTTTTCAAAACTTTAATGTTCAATCTTTCGAACAATGATCTGGAACTTCCTTATTTTTCTTATATCAAGTGCAACGTCATCAACATCTTATCTTATATATTGAGGATGCTGCATATTTTACGTAAACTGACAAAGTTCACAACTTAAGATCCCCATGGATTTTCTGTAATAGTGCACGATAAAGAAGAATACCTCGCTCGAATTTTTCACTTCATTCGCAAAATGCATGAGGCTGTATCCTGTTTCCTAGATTGAAATACCTTCTTCAATATTTTCAATTCTTGAGGGTAATCTCTCGAATAAATCAAAAATTAAAATTAATTTCATAAAACAGATCCCTAGATTCTATATACTGATATGATTTTTCAACTTTTACGCTTCGTTGGAGAAAATGGGGCAATTCGTTTTATCCTCGACTGTCTTACACTTTTCCTCATTTATTATCAATTTCTATAGACTAACTGGGTCAATAAACAATTCATAAAAGTTATGTCGACACGAAACCTGCCAATGTAATAATTTCTCATAAAGACTCATAACTTAATACCCGATCCCTTCCATATTTTTTCCTTTTTTCAGGTAAACGTGAATCATACTGTCGCAGAGTGGACGGGAATATACGAGAACCTTAAAGAATATACGTTGGGCTTGAAAGTTTGAGATGAACGCGGGTCAACCCGAAAAATGAAAAGCAACATAAATCAGATGGATTTAATGGCACTTTAGTTTGATATTTTTGGAATTCAATAAAACTTCAAAACGTAGAATGATATACTTCAAATATATTATAAATAGCCTTCTATTTTTTGTTGATTTAGATGAAAAAAAAATGGTGTTGATTTTAATTCGACATCCAGAAACAAAAGCAAAGTTCGGTTATCAAATTATCTCATCATACTAACACCTGTTGCAATTTGTTACACATCAGAGACTTGATCCGCGTCGATTTAAACCAAAACAGGATCTGAATTTAAATTCGTTCTATTGATAACAATTAATAATGCGACTACTAACAAAAATATTATGAATATCAAAAGGTGACATTTCAAATAATATTGTAGGGTGGGAAGTCTTTTGTAAAGTAAAATCACTTCAAATCTTCTGAAACTCCATTAAAATTTTTTAATATTTCTCTTTAACTTATTGTTGGAGAAATGTAGATGTGCCTGAAGCATCTGATATTTTCGCTTCATTGAATTTCGCATTAAAGTTCACGGGAACGATTTTAGTCAATACCTTACTTCTGAATTTTTACCTCGTTGCATTTGAAGACAACTGAAGAAATCTCTAGAGAAGAAAGGAGAGGCTCAAAAAGGATTGAATGCCAGAATGAAACGTAAGATTTCCAGTTAGAAAAGCAGTGCCTCGATCAAGTCTGAAATCTTATTCTCGATAGGAACTCAAACGACTAGACCCAATGCTTCAGGTTCGCACTGGTAAATCCAAATGTAACATCACACTCAATCCCTTTGTGTCGTTGATATGGCGAAACGAGCTTACCGCGTCCCCAAACCCCCCGAACAATCTCCTTCAGGATATTTGGAATTAATGTTCCTCAGGGGATTCGAAACTAGCAAATCTTGCTCAACTTTGTTGACTCAACGTAAACTAGTGCTTACTTTTCATTCCATTATAGCAAAGTATAATGTTATTGCTACTCAATTAATACATTGGATAAAGAGATGACAACAGATTGTAAAATCAATTCTTGTGCTATATTTTTTCTATCAGTGAGGTCTAGAAGTGATCTTCAATTAAAAAGAAAAATTTATGAAAAATCTGGAATTCTGGAAGGAAATTCCGAAGATACCGTTGAATAATGAATTTTGTGAATTGAAGGCTTCCGTACGATGGATTGAATAGCCATAATGGACATGTTGGGTATGGTAAAGCCATGTTCTATTCTACAAGAGTTGATTGATTTATAGGTCTTATCAGTCTGATGCAAGCTGCGGCTATTTCAGATTAAGCGAAATCGAGACATGAGACTTTCCCTCTCCCTCTCTCTCTATCACTCTCTCGCTCTCTATTTTCTGTCTAAAATTGAATCCGTGGAAGTTTACTGATTTTCAGTAGATTTTTCATTGATTAAAATCGTGAGAAGAATTAATCACTAAGAATCAGTAGAATTTGACTCGGACTATTGGTGAAGTATTCTTGGTAAAGTATATTAAAGGCGAGGAAAACTCAATATTCTCTATAAAAAAATAAGGTACGCAGAAGCACATGGATGGTACTAAAGTCTCGTGAAATATGATATTGATCAATATGTGTACAAGCTCTTGTAAGTTCTATTATAGCGATCTTAGTATAAAGGAAAAGGAAGTTACACGAGCAAAGTGCATCTCAAGCAAAAAGTAAATAACGATCTTTATGTCTCCAGATTTTGCAGTAAAATATTAGTTATTATAAAAAGTAATTAGCAATATTCAAATGCAAAAATAAGAAGGCAATATAATTTTTTTGGGGGGGTTTAACAATATTTTACCATCAAAATATAGAATTACTATCATATAATTATTATAGTTTGTAAATTCAAACTCTTATCAATCATCTATTTATAAAATTACAGATTACTTCCTGTTTTTATAATTTAAATTTAAATGATTATAGCATTCAATGAATGCTCTGAATTTACAAGATGATTCAAATTTTAGTTGCCTAACTTTTACCCATGTAGAAATTCTCAAGTCTGGCCCAAACCGGTGATGAAACGCGGAATCTGGCCGGGCTTCCAGTCAAAACTGGGCGTCCACATTTGGGCCAGGCCAGATTTGGCGTTTCACCCCGGTTTGACATACCCCGACCTGGGCCCGCTCAGGGCCACAGTAAAATGTCTACACGGGTAGATTAGCATCCATCTACTATATAAATTTGCTTTTGATTCAAATATTTTTCTCGTGTACAAGCAATTTCTTCGCATTCTTCTCATGTGCGCTTAAAACCTGAATTTAACTACTCGCCTTGCAGTTCAGCTGCAAACGCCAGGTGCATTTCAATACAGATGCGCATGCAAATTCAGGTATAGAATCAGGAATAGTGACGCAGAAAAATATTTCCAAATAAAAGAAAGGTGGATCGGAAATAGTTGAAGGGAATAAAAGAATACGAGCGAGGAAAATGTGTGATCTATCGAATGGAAGACCACGAATAAGGCAGAGCTGGTGTAAGTTCTATTTGCATCGACTGCATGGGAAATCAAGCGGGGAAGGAGTAAAGTACACGATGAAAAATGGATGATGAAACTTCCTATCCTAGAAACAGATCACTCTAGATAACAGCATTTTCTCTGACGATATCCAGAAGATCTTTTTATTTTTCTTCTTATATGGTTACTTATTATATTTTTTATATGCAACTTGAAGAAATTCTTCAAAATTCTAAGAGTATTGTAATACTACACGCAGAAAAATGAATTTGTTAAAGTTACAGATTTCTTTGCTGGGACATTTTTGCTATTTTAGTAGATAAATATCTGTAAATTAAGCAGATTTTGTTCTGCATGTACATTGTAATATTATATTGTAATATTATATTGTCATATTCATGTATGTATTCTAACTTATGATTAATGTCTACTTGATTTACTCCTTAAACTTGGTCGCAGAATGACTTTCTGGGGAGAAAGATAATTTTGTCAACACGAAACTTAGCAAGTATCGTGTAACTCCATGCCAGTGGCATACAAAGTGAGAGACAACAGAACAGGCAATTAAGCAGCCAGTAATTATCCCGTACAAGTTGAATTGTACTTGGAAAATTCCACTTTGTACAATAGAGAACAGTATAGTCTAGTTTCAAACAAACAAGGTTTATAGTGTCACTGGTTCAATTTTTAGAGGTAGAAAATTTCTTGATAAATTCTTGCTTTCCAGCAGTGAAACTAATATGATTCTTTCTTCGTAATCGTCAAAATTACCGAATGAGGAACTTATTTCCTCAAAGATCAGAGCATTGTAATTGCACTATGATTTATAGTTATCATTCCTTGGTATGAGTCCCTTGACTATAATGTTTGTGTGTTCCGAGTTATTATCAATGTCCTCAGCGACCGATGTAACTTAATTATTTTCCCGTGGACAGACCAGTTATAATTATACCCCGCAGCGTTGACAAGGCAGCAAAGGAAGGACGAATTTAATTAAATTCACCCATCCTATTTATCAGTTTCGTGATACATTCTCCGGAGGTTTTGATCTTGATATTATTTTTATTCTGAATAGTAAAGAAAGTGCTTTTTCTTATGAAAAAAAAAAAAAAATAGAGGCTCAATTTTATGAAAGTAAATAAAGTATTTGTATAGAAACTGGGTGACTGCATGAAATACCAAGTGACCTGCTTTTTGTGTCGTTGCACTTTCACAAAAGGAGCTTTAACGTCAGCCCTCGAAACTCTTAAGAAGATTTTATTCTAAGGACCTTTTTTTCGTGGTCGTTCGACGTCTTCGATCGCCAACCATCACTAAGGTTTAACGACCCTTAGAACCGTTATGCCAACATTATCGTTACCCATGGTATAAATTCGTGCAACGTGTTACGAGATTTCGCGGATGACATGCGAACGGCTTGGGAATTGGGATCAATGATATGGTCATAGAAAAATATTCAGGTCCCGAGGGAAAATCGTACATGTGTGCGAAATATCGTATTGTTCGTTGATCGAATAGACGAGCAACACAATAGTCTTTAGTAATTTTTACCATATACATACATAGAATAATTATTAGCGGAACTAACTAAAAATACCGAAAAATAAAGGATATAAACATTTCACAAAATGTTGAGTGAATTTTCACTTCCCGAAAAATGCAGGGAATTCTCAAATAATTTATTAACAAGTTGAAAAAAGTAAACTCAAATTGTTGAGAAAATCCATGGTATCCTTTCATGCAGAGTTTGAAGGAAATTCTGAGGAAAGTTCTTAGGTATTTCCGGGTAAATCTACTAGGAATTCCAAGAAAACTTTTCACGTGAAATGT
This sequence comes from Synergus umbraculus, assembly GCA_900474325.1. NCBI lineage: Eukaryota > Metazoa > Arthropoda > Insecta > Hymenoptera > Cynipidae > Synergus > Synergus umbraculus. Next base: position 416,800 of record UCOK01008673.1, read on the forward strand.
CAATAAAGGGAATATGTGCGAAAGTTTTGAACTTTAATTTAATGGCTTTTGCAAAATGAAGAAAATTAAAAACACCATTATATAAGGATATAAAATTAATTTAGTTATTTTCAGGAATAGTTATTTATCTCATAATATTTTATTTTCTATTTTCTTTTAGCTTTAATCTTTATGGAGACATTCTCAAAATTAAATTCTCAAACTCATAAATTATCAGATCACATTTCTACAAATTTCCAGGCCTAGTCTCAGAGTCTTAAATACTTTATCGCTCCGTTTTCGACCCAGTGTCCATTCAGTGGTAATCCCGAATTCAAGAGGAAAGAAAACCGGACTTTATCGTGATGTTCCTCTCGGGTGTTTGAAAGGTTTTTGAGGGAAAAAGATTTTCGCAACGATGCGGGTCTTGTACGTTTATGGTATCCAACTCCACAGAAAATGAAACGTGAAAGTGATGAGACTCGCGAGACAAGGGTTTCGAGGGTGAAAACAGATCGAGAACTGAAACGGAGCATAGGGGATAGGTTACGGTAATAGTAAAAGTGGGAATCCAAAATAAAAGGAATAAATGGCCCTAGAAAGCTCTAACCGATGGAATGCAAAAGCAATTACAATGAGATTAATATTACACTCAGGAACCTGATTGTAAATCTACTAAAAGCCTTGAACCTTCATCCGAACATTCAGATCTTTTCAATCATTGACTTTAATGTTCTTGACTTATAACTTAAAGAAGTTTGCAAAAATTTAGTGATCGATGAGAAAAAAAATTAGGAATCTTGAAACAAACCGATGAGGAATATTTGTTTGCTTTTATACTATTATCCATTACTCAATATTCTTGATATTTATGAAAATCCTGAAGAACTTAAATAATTCTCTAGGGTGCAGTTCCATTCTTTTTTTTCCACCCTGTTGCTGAAAGCTTTGATTGAACGAGCAGACCCATGCCATGGTCTGGGTTTTATGGATGAAATTGACATCTCGTTCCTTATCGTTAACAGAAGGACAAGGCAACAAAAAGTAAGGGTTACAAAAATGTTATGTGATTAGTACCTACTCTACTTTTTTTTTTATCCTCGAATCACTTTTTTATATTAACTAGCAAACCAACACGAACTTCAAAAGATTTAACAAGATTTCAGCGAATTTTAAGAGATTTTTAATAAATTGTAAATTTAACAGATTTTATCTGTTAAAATAGAAACCAGCAGATTTGAATCCGTAACTTTAACAGTTTCATTTTTCTGCGTGTAGGTGAAGTCGTGAAAAACTCGAATAAAACAAATTCCAGCACCATTTGCGATCATTGATCACCTTTTTTTATCTTTTATTTTCTCCTTTCTGCAACTTTTCTTCTATTTACCTCTTTTCCTCTAACGTTTACTTTATTTCTCTTCTCTCAACGTTCGTTCATTTGACTAATGTTACTGCGCACTCAGTACCTTGCTAAGAATGCAACCTCATGAGCGAGGTAAGTGCATCGCCATTACATTCATCCTTTTTACTTTAGAGAAATGTCTGTAAGGTTCGAGGAATACATCTGTTAAAGAAACATTCTCCATATTCTGAACTCCTCTCTTATTCATAAAATAAATAATCATCATTCTTCAAATAAACTGTCTCCAGAGTTCAAGATTTTCTTAAAAACCTCTTTCATGATTAAAAAATAAAATATCTAATAGGAATAATGCATGACTTTGCTTTTATGGGTTTTATATTTAAATTTGTAAAGTAAATTCGGAATTTAGAACAGTTTCTTCTAGCCTGAAAGATAAATAATATAGAATGGCTAGATTTTTCTAGAAGTCACACAAGAACGATTAATCTTCGAAAAACTGGCAAAATCCATAGAATAATCGTAAAAACTTTGAAATAAAGTACCGGAGCCCTTCTTGCGAAAGTCATGACATCATTATACTTTCTACTTATGAAATTTACATTTTCCTAAATCCTGCTTGGGACGAGAAAGCTCCACTATAAATTCAAAACGACACATAGCCAGCATGATTAGTGTCTTTTCACTTCAAATCTCGACTTTTACTCAAAATTTACAATTACCAAAAAAATTGTATTGCTGAAGATAATAAATATAATTATAAAAATAATAGAAGCTCTAATTTAAAATCTCAGTCTTGCCTTCAAGTTTATACTGATATTTTTTTTTAAATTCATTTTCATTCCACCAAATTACATGTATCTTATTTTCTGAAATTCATGACACAATACCCGTCTTAAAGATCTTGAGCTGAAACTCAATGCTTCAGTGAACATGACTCTTTAGATAATGGAAATCCACTTGAATACACATAATCCAGAATTTACTACCTCCAAATGCAAAATAATGTACAGAAAATTCGTAATTTATTACATTAGAGGCAGAAATTATTTTAAGGAAGAAATACCTACTAAAAAATACCTAATTAATGTTCAGAGCTCAAAATTGAGTTTCTTTATACACAACGAATCAACTAACTTGAAGTTCAACAAAAACTGAATAAAATAACAGAAAAAATGTTTGAAAAGGTAATTTAAATATTAGAGTCGCACGTCAAGAACAATACAAATTTTTGGCTCCTGCTCCAGTAAATCGCAGCTGGCTTCAACTCCCACGAGAATTTGGTCCGTGACATTGATGTCAACACCTTATTTTCGCCAGAGAAAAAAATTTGTTTGCGGGACACATCCACCGTTTCTTCAAACGGCAGCAAAATTTGGAAAGACCATGAGAATGTAATATCCCCTGGTAATACAAAATACTTTTCATACTGGCACAGAAAAATCTAAGGAAATTGCTTAAAATCCCGCATTATACATTCTTTTCATGTAAGGCCTGATTTCGTTTTTATTTATTTTTTGCAATATTCCAGAAATATAAAATTTTCTGACTAGGAAATTTCAAGAAAATTCCAAGAATTTCAAATGACTTCGACTGAATACATTTGTGTTTATATGAATTCATATGACACTATATGAATTCAAATTACTTGAGACGGATTTCAAAGAATTGAGATTTTAAGGGGATTCAACGGATTTTAAGATTTTCAGTGACTCCAAAGATTTTAAGTTATTTTAACTTCACGGATTTTTAAGGAATGTCAAAGTATTTTATGTTATTTTAAGAAGTTTCCTAAAATTTTAAGTGTTTTTAAATTATCTGAAGTGATTAGAAAGAATTAAAAGTAATTCTAAAAACATTTAAGGCATTTGAATGAATTTTAGGGATTTTCCATTTAAATTACTTTTCATTCACATTATCTCCCTAGAAAATTATTGAAGAATTTTAATTTCAATTTCTTCCGAGATTTTCTTGAGTTCCTAACAATGGAGACTTTCCTGAGTTCTGATACCAGATACCGCAGTTTATTGCAGACAGCCATTGTCCTACCTCTGCCTGCCATATTCTACGCCCTTAGATATACGATATAGCATAATTTTCATGAAATAGGTCGCAACCAGCAGCTAATAAAAAAATACGGGAAATGGAGCATATATTTTGAGAAAAAAGGGTTTTTTAAGCGAAGCAAAATATTCACAGAGTTCACTTTATAAAAAAAATATCAAGGACTCAAAGGGTTGGATAAACGAATGAGAAATTGTGGAAACAGTGTAAATTTGAGTAACACGTCAACTTTAAATTTAATCATAACAATTACCAACTTTGTTAAAGTGGATCTTTTAATGCAAAGTGAAATTGTAATTTATTTAGTTTTTACCAAAGGATACGGTGCTTGCTAATTAATTAATTAATTTGTTAATTACTAATCTTCTATCCTTCTTTCCAGAGTTATACTTTTATAATTGTTTTTCCCTGTAATTATATTGTGATCAAAATCTTTTGTCATAATTTCAAAAAATACTAAAGCTTTGAACTCCTTTTCCACACTTTTTTCAAATAAAAATCATATAGGAACGACACATATTTTCAGTGTCAGTGTTGTGAATGTATGAATAAATTGAAAATGTATAAGTTTGAATTTTGTGACGGTAGTCTTTTCAAATTCTCATTTTCCTATTACAGAAACAAAATTCTCCTAATACATATCGACTTTTCTGACAAAACTTGGGGCAAACCATAACTCAAACTTGACAGCATATGCGCATATGATGATTTTGGAAACTCTGTATGTGCAGCTAAAGTATCAGATATCCATTTCAAATATGACTTTTATACTCTTCAATTTCATGCGCGAGAGGTAGGACATAACGCTGAAAACTCTCGACATTTCCTCTCTTATCTGAGAAAACAGATAGCAATAAAAAATTGTCTTTTTCTGGGACGTAATACAAAACTGACCACAAAGGGTTGACAGAGATTCATTGAAATACGTACGTGCAATTCTACCCTCTGAATAACGTAAATTTGCATGGAAACTCAAATTTACATGATTCACATTCACGTCGCCCTTCGTACACTATTTTTCTTAATCGCAGAACACAATACATACGTGCACACTGCACATGCATATTGTACTCCGAATAATTTAATTTTTTTAACTAGATTTTCAAAGTACGAGATTAAATTGTTGATGCAAATAAAAAATTTAATTTTAAATCTAGATTTTTAGAAAATATACGGAGACGGAAAAATATAAAGCGAATATAATATCTAAAATTTTCTGGTGGAAAATAGTTATATACAACTCAATAAATAAATAACCCTTAGACCTAAAAAGTTCACCAAAAATCCCCTAATTCGTGGAGTCAAAATTTTATTGCTGATAATAAGACTTCTCAATACTAAGACATTCCAAAAAGTTTCATTCCTCCATATCATTTGCAATTTGCCCCCAAGTTATTCCTTAAACTAAAAAGTTTTTTAGGAATATGGGGTAAGTTCCAAATGATATGGAGGGATGAAACTTTTCTGGGTGTCTTTTAATATTATCAGCAATCAAATTTGGACCCAACAAATAAAATTTTGACCAAAAATTTAATTAATTAATTAATATAAAACGTTGGGAGGTCATTCTTTGGGTTGTATACTAACTACTACTTTCTAACATAAAATTTTGGATCTTGTAATGTTTTAGAAACAAGAAAAATGTACGTTTATCGTAAAAGTTGTGAACTTCAGTTCCGCATCCTTGAATAAGAATTTAAATGACCGAGAAGCATGCTATCGAAAAATTAATCATTCATTACTTGTTTTCTTCTTGTACCTTTTTTTCTACTTAGACGAGTCGATATATTCTTACCCAAAAGCAAAGGTTGAGTTTTTTGTTTCTCACACAAGTGCTGACAAACGACCCGACGAAAAAGAGTAGCTAATGCGCCCTTACTTTGTTACGCGCGATCCATTAACCAGAAGTGGAGAAAAAGTGTAAAAAAAAGGCGCGTACGTTTGGCTATTGGGGAATGGTCGGAACGTAGGGTGAAAAATTGTATGAGCACTTCAAAAAGGAATTTTCTCAACGCGAACCTGTCGCATGCCATAAATTTTTCTAAAATATATAAGTCACAGGGATTGGAACACTTACAATTATATTCCCGGAAATCAACCCACCCCACCTTCTCTTCGCCTAGTTAAACTATTTTTAATGATATTATTTTCCTTTTTTTAATAATATAGAAAATATTTCTATAATTTTTTTAACACGTGACAAATCTTACGTCGGAAATAATGCTAACACACAAATCAACACCCTCGAGTCATTTAAAATTAAACAGGTTGAAATTACAGTGGTATCTCCCCTTAATAAACAGTTTTATCCACAATTAAAAAACAACGTAGAATCGCGAAAGACGGAAAATATTATCATCATAAATTAAGTTTCAGAGCGCCGAGGTGAACGTGAATCATTAAAAGCGGCCAAGTTTAAAATTGCTTCCTCCTACTTGAAAATTAAGTAAGCGATATTTATGTGACGTCCTCCATTTAAGTCGCATTGAAGATTATATTGCTAAAAAGGGGCTACTTACCAACTGAAGAACTCATGGGACATTAAAGGGCACCTCTTGCTCCGATCTGAAAAATAAATAGAATAAATTATTTCTCGAGGTAATCATTCACACTAGATTACACAAAAGTCAGGGCAGGTTTTGAAATATATATAGAAAAACTGGATATTAACCAGTAATATCTGGGGACGACTATTTAGATATTTTTAAAATATATAATACTTGGAATATTTTAATATCTGGATTACTAAGTTTTAATATATAGATAGATATTGTATAGATATTATAACTAAATATCTAAATGATGATCAAATAATTTAATATTCAAATATTATGGGTTATTAATATCCACTTTCCTCTGCGTATCTGGAGGGACTCTGTTGTTTTACTGATAGATATATATCATAGTTTTCTTCTATATATACAGGCGCTTTTAAAAAATCTGAAGTAACGGCACGAATGTTGGACGAGGAATATAAATTCAGTATTTTAAGTGCACTCAACGCATATCGTTAGCGATATTGACATAAAAGTACATTTCCGCGTTCTGTTCTTGAAAGCTATACGTTATAAAAATATGAAAATAAAAAATGTAACGAATGAGAATTAATTTTACTGGGAAAATGGTTCAAATAAAATTTCAAATTTTTCCATCATTTCATATCAACACTGATATAACTTTTATCTATAATAAATCATTTACAATTTTTGCAAAATAAGTCTGCACTTATCTCCGATAGAGAAAGTAGTTTTTAAAAAAAGGACTAAGTGGATTTTCTGAGGGAAAGGAGTAATATAAGTCAACACGGGACATTAAAGAATAAAATTTAATTGGATCCTGGGAAACTATATTGATCATGAATATTCAATATGTGGGTTTTCTGTAATTTGCTCTTCCAGTACTACGACCGCAAAAACTCGGTGAAAAGAGAAGTGAAAGAATTAAAACTCAAGAGCTTTTCGAATAACGAAGACTTTAAAATCCGGAGGACGAAGTGAAATGGAAGATAGATTCAGGGGTTGGGCGATGTCACTTGGAACTTTATAATTGGTGAACCATTCCGATACAGATTTCGATTTGCTCTCCAACACTCGCAGTGTGTTCTTACTTAATTTTTTTAAAACTAATTAAAACTGCCTCTGGCCCAAGAAAATGAATCTCGTGGAGAAAAAATCTCCAGGATGAGCTCCAGTCTGATGATTTTTTTTACATTCATTGGAATCAAATTAAACGCCAGCAACTTTTTAATTTCTCTAGATTTATAATTATATTCAACATTTCCATTGATTAAAAAGTTCTTTTCATTTGCTGAAAAAATGTAATCTTTCAAATAGTTGGGTAGAGTTTCCCAGTAGTAATAGCCGTTTTCGGTCAGACCTGCTGCGGTATGAATCATTTAAATGAGAATTTGAATTAAAATTGTACAAAATTGTAGGGACATTCCAATCTGATGAATTACCACTTGAAAAGATTTTATGAATATCATATAAATAATATAATAATATAAAAGTTATATTAATCGAATATACGAACTTTTTGTGCGATTTTCTTTAGATATAAAGGTATAATTACAAGAGAGAGAAGGAAACTTTAATTTTGTTTGAAATTCGTTTAACTCTTAATTACATTCTACTCACGGACTTGTTATTGGCAGTCAGCGTTGTCTTACCTTCTGCAACGAATTTAAAGTTATATTCGAATCGTCGTTCTGAGACAAGAAGATACTCTAGTCAAGACTTAAGTACAAGAGAGTATGAACAGAATATGGAACAAGATCAGCATTACAGGTTCATTAAAAAAGATCAACTTCCAATTCAAGACGTGTATTGCAAACTTTACATTCTTTACATGTCAAGAATTCATTCATTTATTACTCATCTTAGATAATCCTGAAATACATACCTCAAAAATATAAAAATTTTCATAATATATTATGCTAATTTATTAGTGAAAAGTTAAGCAGCGAGTATCGTGCCAAATTCGAGAAATTCTTTTCAGAAGAAAGTGCAGAGGAAGCAAGTGAGTGTAAAAGAATTCCGTCTAGCGTAAATTTCATTCCCTTGTTTTCAGCAGTTTTCGCTGAAAAACGGGATATTTACTTCTCTACCGGATGTGTACAATGTGTTGGTTCTGTGTTACACATGAACATATTGGCACACAATATGAGCTGCTGTGTGCTTGGCCCAGTTCCCTTCGATGACTTTTCCCTTCGTCCTTCTTCCCACTTCTCAAAACTATTGTTACTTATTGTGACAGTTTCACAACTATTTCGACGAGAAAGCCGAGACATTGGAAAATCTTATTTTCCAGAATGACGAGACATCTGTGTTAAATGAAATATCGAAAAGAATTTTAACTTTTCTTATTCCTTCAAGAACTTGATTGTCAATTTTCAAGTTAAAAAGAAAAATATCTCAGAAGTAGTGCTGTATTTTTCTCAAATGAAATTTTTGTTTCATAATGAAAGGATCAAAAAGATCCATGCATCAACAATATTTAAAGAGCATTTTTTGTTTATTTTTACATTTATTTTCCAGTAATTTCTGTAGAACCGAAGAGTAATTGCACAGGGGAATAAACGTCTCATAACGTTTGTAAAAGAAGAAAAGACAGAATAAAGAATCGCGACAGTTACATAAGAGACTTAACAGGAGAGGAAGGCAATTAGAGTAAAAAGTTATCTAATCTTCCCCTCGAAGCTTTCTTCATTTCGAGTTGCAGTAACTTTTCTTAGAATTTGAGATTTCGGTAAATTTACGTGATCTCTAGGAGGAAAACTTTGAATTCTACTACATAAAATTTAGAATCCTCTTTACTATAAATTATATTTTTTTTACTCACTATAAGTCGTTCCCTTTGATATATAAATGGGATAATAATTAACCTTTCAAAAAAACGAGATAAGAATTCGAGAAATCAAGAAGTTAAGATTAAATCTGGGTGGAGGATGAAGAGTGTATATATCTGAATGAAATGAAGAAATTGCACAAAGCAACTTGTGTCAGAATAAGAGAGGCTAAGATCTTTGATCTTGAAAACCAATATCATCTGATTTGCTTATTTCGATTTTCTTCTTCAATGAATAAAAATAAATATATTTGTGACTTGACGCGCTGAACTGGATTTATCCAATCAGAGAAAAGAAAATCAATCAGGAATTTCGAAGAAATTATAAATTACAGTGGCAGAAAGAAGGTAAAAAATGTAAGGTCGACATTGTTTGTTCCACGAATTCTGATTTACCGTCCTAACACAAATATAATGAGAATTCAAGGTATTTAGCATTAAATTAATTATAACTTTATAACTTAAATGCTTCTAGTGAAAATTCCAAGAGATTCTATTCTCGTGCTTGGAATTAGTATCAAAAAGCAAATAATTCTGCTAACTCAACTCAACTCAACCCAAGCAAAAGCACGAGAAATGGCATTTCTTCCAGAACAAGTTATGCACTGGACATACAATAGGTCCAATTATCTAGGTAAACCCACTTCACTTCTGACTTCTGTCGTCTCGAAAAGTTATGCGGACCTTTGGGGTTTCTGGCTTGAATAAAATAAACGGCGTTGACAGATCTAGTCTTAATTATTGTCACCGTTATCCTAAGGGGAAATATAAGAGAGAAAGAGCCAGAAAGCAGAGATGAAAATTTGAGTTTACTATTATAGTACAGTGGAATAAATACCTATTTGTTATTCATGAATCTCAAATGTACATAACTTTAAATCTTAAACTCTTACCCTTTTTATTACACAAATTTAAAAATCACTTTTTCAAATCATTTTGAATAATCACACAATTTCTATTGCATGAAAAATGAGATTTCGATTTCTATAATTGTCTCTTTCAGGGGAAAATACGATTATGGTCAAACAGTATGGGAAGCCTGGAAAGTCTGACAAAAAAATTACTTTCTGCATTTATATTTCTCTTTGTAAAAAAATGAAATAGAGGGAATTTCATAATACTTTTTATAAAAAAATAACAGAAATTGGTGTGCATTGGTGTGCAATAGCAATGCTTTTAAAGGATTGAAAAGCCTTTCAAATATTTCTTTTCATATCTGTAATGCATTCTGGAAAGGAAATTGTTTCTTAATTTTAATTAGCCTGGCATGTGCATTTTAACTATGAGAACAAGAAATTAAAATATTTAGTGAGGTATTATTTTACGCATGAACAATTTCACGTTATTCTCAAGTTCACTGAAATGCATAGGAAGAAGAGACTTGCCCACCTTGTTTCCACTTTAATAATAATTCAAACATGTCTGGCGTTTTATTGCACAATTTAATTCACTGAAATCCTGACAGCAGTTTAATAGCTTCTGAAACATTTCACTATTGCATTGTAAAGCTATAATCGTTTTCTAAAAATATCATCTTACAGTATTTATGTTTTAAATACAAACAATACTGCATTAATTCAAAACTAAATATTTTTATTTATATTCTGTTGCACGTAAGTCTTGTGATGAGTATATTGTTTAAAATGTACTTTTTAAAATGTGACTTTTTAAAAATACTCGTATTCTTAACTGGAAAATTTCCGCACGTTTTCTCAATTTCTAAAACTCGATAGCGTCGACAGAGAGCTTTTAGCTTCATCGCGTGTAAAAGCTCGCAAAGTGAACATGTAATATAGCAAAACTCAGTTCGAAATTCATCTATATACTTTCATCTTTTCCATCAGCTTTCAAAACTTTTTTCAATATTTCTGTACTTACTGAATCATAAAACAATTTTCCTCTCTACAAAAGTGGTGTAACGAAATATGTTAAAAACCTCGTATACATTGTTGTTGCAAACCTGGTTGATTTTTTAGTGACTTGAAGTAGTAGAGAAAGAAAACAAAATAATCTTACAATTCCTTTATTATCCTTTAAAATGTATTAAAATTATTAGAAGCTTCTCTACGTCCTGTCTTCCAGATCAGCACCACACTGAAACTATAGGAAAACTGACTAGAACCCTATCTCAAACCCCCATCAAAATTTCTGCACGCGGAAATCAGAATAAAGTTCTCCTAAAATGGTTAAGATTTTCACACTTTATCAGAGGGGCAGTTAGACTTTTACCTTTTACTGATAGTGCAAATCCTATAAAAGCTGCAATTCTCAGCTACCCAGACTTTTCCATCCATCTGCACATTACATATATACATAACAAAAAGAACTATCCGTTGTCGCAGAACTTCGAATTGGAAACGCAAACTTTTTTACCAAACTTCGGAACTTTTTATGCGATGAGTATAGAGGAAGTACATATATATACGAAAGTCGTGCTGTAAAAGCTCGAGTCTTTTGAATTCAAAAGAGAAGAAAAAGCAAGTATCTGTTAAAAGATAGGACAAGGTGCAACCGCAAAGGGTCTAATATCGATCGCTTTACTTCGATGAGCACAAGAAAGACGAGACAATTGAAAATTTTCCTCGTTTAGAGCTGCTGATTTCTTATTTTCTTTTTGAAGAAAGAAGACCAATGGCAATCAACCTAAACCAGATACCAAGGTACAAATTGAAGACTAAAAATTTTGTCTGCTCAGATGCAGAAAAAGAATCCTCTAATTTACTTTATTACGAAGCTAACTCGATCCGGAAAAAGAAGTCGTAGAGCTATATCTCGTCAAGACTCCGATTAAAGAATGCGATTGCTCTTTTATTTCGTATCAGACTATCAGTCCAATTGAAAAAAGTCACTAAGCTGCACTTAGAGGATTGTTTCGCTTTATAGATAAAGAAATCGAATGAAATTGAATTTTTTCACTTTCCCATATAATATTGGAGTTTTAAAATATGTTTCTAAAAAAAATGAATTACCTGTATTTTCACAATAAAAATAATTATCCTCTTATAATATAAAAGTCCTTCATTTTCATTCTAACGCTTTTCCCTTATCTCATTCCATTTTTTTTTGACGGCTTTCTTTATTTTCGTTAAATTAAATATGAAAGGGAAATTTCTGGAAAAAGAGGATACTCTCATAATGAAACAATCCGATTATAACATAAAAATGTATATTTAAGCTGATTCTACGCTTTGTTTAATACCGTATTTCACGTTATTAAATTTCCGGAAATTAATTGAAGAGAAATTCTAGAATCCCTGAAGCAAAAACTTTAATTTGGAGAAACGACTTTCTAAAATATCTTTTCATAACAATGAGCCGCTTTGCCTGCGAAATCGAACAATGGGGTCGTGAGTTATGAAAACAATTTCAATTTTGAAACTAGAACACATATTAATTGTAACTGTTTCTTAATGAACGTTACATATTAGGTTTCAAATGATTGAGTTAAAAAAGGACAAAGGAAGAAGTTTCCATTCTGGGGTTAATTTTCCTGGCGTTGATTCATGTTGATCCAAGCATAAGGTTCTGGCAAAGTATCAAATTTAGGACATAAGGGTAACAGTCTTCGCTTGGATTAACCTTCATTTCTATGCACAATTCATTCGAATTTATGGCATATCATATATATAGCTCCATGGGGAAAATTTAAAGAACGGTAGACTTGATTTACTTCAAGAACTTAATAATAACAGAGCCCTAGTTGAATTTTTTTCACGAAGTTAACAATCATTCTTAATTTATTCCTTATCCTTACAAAGCTTTTTACTTTTATTTAATTATTCAACTTTAGTAATAGAGATTAGACATTGTTCCTTGGTAGCAGCAGATGGACTCGTTACTAGTGAATTATAGTTGTAAATTTCATCTATGGATATAATATGCTATTCTATTTATTAAGCTCTACAGCAGATGATACCGTTCTATTACAGTATCGACATTGGCATCACGTCGTTGCGACATGACGCACAATCCGTGTCTATACATGTAGAAAGACCTGTCACAGCAGTGACTGACGTGATGTCGAAAACACTTGCCTAAGTAATTTGTAACCGATCCAAATTTACCTTTCAGGCACATTTTTACTTTTTTGTCATATCCAGGAACATTTATCAATTTCTTAAAATCTTTAAAAATCTATAGAATCTCAAAGAATGTCTGAAAATTCTTTATAATTCCTCGAAATCTTACAAAATCTTTTAAATAAACTATAACGTATTATTATTAATAAACCAATTTCTATTTTCCCTGACTTTCCTGGCTACCCTGATAATCTCAGCCCTCCGCGCAACTTCAAAAATTTAAAGAACACCAATTGAAACATTCGTATTCAGTCTAATGAAAGTTGGAATTCAAGGGAAAGAAAAAGAGATATAAAAATTCGGAGTTAAAAAACTTTCACAGCAAAGTTTAACTTTTATCGAGTTTTAGAAGTGAGAAGAGTTAGAATTGTCTTTCAATTACTGGATCTCTCAATCAGAGTCGGTAAATGGAGCTAACTCAACTCAACTAATGAAGTATCGTTGAATGTTTTACACATATATCGATACACAAGTATTTCGTTTCATGGAAGTTCGAGAACGTGTACCACTAAAAATTTGATTTAATGAAGCAAGCGATTCTGACGACGCGTAACGAGTGTCGTGCTTCACTTGAAATGTATTCCAAGTAAATAGATTTCATTCGAGGGTAGATTGTCGTGGCTCGTTTCACCCATCCATTCCCGAAACCAGTTTCTGGCTGGTTTCCAATGCAAAATTACCCAGAAACACCAGCTGGGCGAACAAGTAACCGAACTACCATTTGTCTGAGCTCGAGACGTCAAGATATTTTTCTGTCAAGAACTCCTTCTAATTTGAACCTTCATATAAAACAAAAGTTACATTAATTTGATTTTAATTTTTATCTCTTTTTATAAATTGAAGTACTTCTTACAATCAAAGATTTTCTTAGGTAATGTAACGTTTGAATTATTATTCCTTTATATTTAATCCTAATTGGAGAATAGGAATAAAATTACCTATAATGTATAAATAATATAATGGGGAGAATAATATCCCATCTGCAAATGCAGGAAGACTAGAACACTTTAGGTTAGTAGTCAAAGTCTTGCACTTGCAGTCTATTGTGTCGGTACTTTGGAGAAACTGTATACTCTGTTGTATTTGCGTTATCTTCATTATTTGGAGAAGTTTGCGCAAAACGTACGTACTTAAACTCCACATGTGTTTAATATTTCTCGGGAAGCGCATTGTATGGTCGTATGGCAGAAAGCACTTATTCCATATTTGCATCTGTTCAAAGCATTATTCCCTTCTCGAATATCTCCCTTCATTAGTAAGTAATTTAAATTTTAAAATGCGACCCAAAGCTGAATTCAAGATAATATTCGATTATCAAGTGATTTTTACAAATTTGAAAGATTTTGAGGATTTGGAAAACATGGAATTTATGGGAATCGTAACATTTCTAGGATTTCAAGAGAATTCAAGAGACTTTTATGAGACTTGTAGTGACTTTTTCTATTAAAAAGTGACTTATAATGACTTTTTAAATCATTACAAAGCAGTGATAAAAGTCTGCTCATATATATTATATAAAAGCATTGTTAGGGAAGGTCAAGAATTTTTTATTTCGTTCTCGTTACCAGCAATTCCGTTTTTCTTCATCCCGTCCTTTCCCATAAATTCAACTAGCAAAATTCACCCTTATCAATGACACTCATCCCTTTAGGACATAGAGCGAGAATTAAATTTTCATAGCGTTTGACATTCCGGATTTCGAGGTGTCACATCAATCAAACCAATACCACCCAATAATAGCACCCCTTTTATACACTGAGATAGGCAAACAAATAAAAATCAAATATGATATATCGGCACCGTTGAATGCCTCTCGATTTCCATACGCAGGGAGAAGAACAAATATTTCTCTGTCATATTGACCAACTCGAATCGGAAACTGATCCTCATCCTTCATATTTGAAATCTTTGAATTCTCTTATCTGGTCCAAAAATAAAAAATTTTTAAATCAGTGATGAAAATAATAATACGGTGTCTAAAATTAATTATTGTTTTGTTCACAACGTGGAGAAGTATAAAAGAAAAGAACATTTTTATTTGAAAAAGGGGAATTTTTCAAAAAAATGGGAAGACTGTGCATCCTGTAATTGTGTTGACAATTGATTTAATAAAGGAAATGAAGAAGCAAGTAATTTCCGAATTGCTGCTGGTAACTAGGTACTGAATTCCGTCATTTGGTACTGCGATAAAGTGAAACACAGGGAAACTGATTTTACTCTATATAGTGATGTACAGTATTACGGTTTATAGAGTTACAACATTCTACATTGCTCTCTATGTAAATACGTTTTCCGTTTTACGAATGCATTGTATAATGTAAACCCTACTATGAGGCTATTTCGATTTCGTAGAGCGCTTAAGTTGAGTCTTAAAGTATGTGCATGAGCATAAAATCACTTCTTCTCCAAGCACGTTGAAAGTCGAAAGGGTTGCCGAGAAGGCACGAAACGTGTGACAGATCGATTTTCTTGGATCGATTTATGAGCCAGATATCTTTGCGGCAGGTAATGGCCAACTCCTTCGCATTTTCCCGAAATGTTCCACTCTCATAACGATTAATGCCTTTTTCTACCTTTCTTTTTATTTTCTATTTTCTAAAACAAGAAGTTTTTATACTATTAATATTTAACGATAACTGTTTTTAATATAATATATTATTTAAAGCTATTTAATTGTTTATTTTAAATTTTAATTTCAAAAGCTTTGTGATTATTGATCAACTCCTTTGAATTTAAACTTTTTGAAATAGCATGAACACTGAAACTCTAAGGCTTTAGTATATAATCTCTTTTAGAGGATTTACTGTTTTTAACGAAGGTTTTTTTTATTTTATTCCTTTTGCATCTATGAAATTTTCAATTTTTATAAAATCAGTAATCTGAAAGTTCTCCACGTGCTTTAGTTTCTGGATCTGTTTCAATTCTATGGATTGTTTTTAGATGAAATTACAGAGTATTAAAAACGTATTTTTATTCTTTGCGTTAACAAAGTAGGAATATCAAATATCTTTTAAGTTTTATATATTGGGGGAGCATTAAATAAACTCTACGGCTCAAACTCATACAGAAGTATTTTCTCATGATTTGGAACTAGAATATTTAAAAGCACCTGAATTTGTAACTTGTTATTTGATTGGAGAGATAACGAGGATTCACTTTGTGACTCTCGAGTCTTTTTAACTATGTATGTATAAGTATTTACAGGCAGACTGGGTAGGATTTCCATGGATCTCTCAAAGTCCCTCATTCTTTGCACGTATCTTACTTGCGACTTTTATTTATTTTTTTTTTCTTGTAACTCTCTTGAGGTTTTCTTCCTTTAATCCGCACGAAGACATCTACCTCACTGACCGCATCAATCGACCAATCCTTGAACTTTTTCATTTCTCGAAATTTCTAAACTCGCCGGAAAGGATGACAAATGAAGTGAAAAAGAAAGTGGAAAATCTAATTTTGATAGAAAAGGAAAATACTCGTGAGATTTCCTAAAAGCTTTAAGTGAAAGGAGATACAATACATAAAAAGGAAATAGAATAAAAAAAAAAGGAAATAATGAACTTTTCAGCGAGTGAAAGGACGTTTTTGAATCTTCAAAATGAAGAAAATACAAATGTAGGTTCAGGAGCTTTTTTTTATATATATAAATGCAATATAATTCGTTTAAAGACAACTACTTAAAATTTATAATATATTTATTATTATTTATGTTTTATTTATTTTTTAAATTAATAATGAATAAAATTAGGAATATATTTACTTTTCTGAGACCAAGTGAATCTTAACAGCTCTATAATCATATTGTTAACGATCGCATAAAAGTTGACCTTTGAACATTATTGTACACTGGTCTACAAAATAAGCTTCGTTCGAAACACAATATTTTACAAGATTAAATCTTCTTCTACATGAATATTGAATATTTAACTAGACTTTCAGCTAATTTTCTTTTCAAAAAAATAATTTAAATATTTAAACTAACTCGTAAAAATCCCGCTAAGAAATCCTTGGCCTATAGAAACTTTAATACCTATTTATATATTTAAAAAATAACGTCACTTTATCCGATTAAGTAATTAAATTCTTGAATTAATTCAGAAATAATTTGATATATATATATGCATTATGGGTTTGCTTTAAAAATAAATTCACCCAATAAAATTAAATACATATTTATCTTAGTTGAACATTTTTTAATGACTTCCAAGAGTTTTTAATTATGAAAACTCCTCGAGTAATATTTCACCCTGAAGGTTATTTAAGAAGTTTCCATTCAAGCTGAAATCTTTTAGAACAGACTTCTTTCATATTAAAATACGATCCGTTTAAAAGCTTCAAAATTTGCATGTAATTTACATGTAAATTTTCAAATCGAAACTGAACTGAAGCCGAAATTTCTCCAACTTTGATGCATCCCAGTTTTATTTAAATCCAAATAAAAAAAATTAAAAAATGTATTAATCTTCTGTTACAAAACAGTCCCGGTATAAAATATTTTCCTTAAACCATTTTCCACTCTGGAATCCATTTTAGCACACTAAAGTATGCAAGAATGCATTTAACACTTGAAATACTTTGCACTTTGCAGTGATGAATTTCTGACATTGAAGTATGTTTCTAAACGTCGAAATATAAACTTGTTATTAAGTGTGAAATGCATCAGTGTAATATCTATACAGAAAGTTTAAACTCCATAAGGGTAATCTGGATTCCGTTGTAATTAATTTAGCACCAAGGTAGATTGGCTATCTGTAGTTCACGAGAAAGTTTACTGATAACGTCGCGGGGTTAGTTACCCCGCCAAGTCTCACGATTATGTTCCGCGCATCCTTTCCGTCTTGCGCAACCTCTTTACGTCCCCTTATTCCCCCCTCCACACACCCCTAAAACTCCTTTTACCTCTTGAAATACAACCATCCAACTGCTAGCTTGAAACGATAATAAACTATACATACAGTCACCGGTGAACCGCATGCAATCCGAAATGTTTGCACTAGGAGTTATACTCCCCTACAACAACAGGAGGGGCTGGAGGAGGCACTTTATCAACCCTCCGATGTAAAGTGTCTGGATACCACTACAACGATTTTAACACACGGCCCACTTATTTCTAATGCCGCGAAACTCTCAAGACTTAAGAGTTAACAAGGCGATACATTTTTAAGTAAAGTAAAATATCGTTAAAACCCTGGTGAAAGTTTCGAATAAAAAACAAATAAAACAATCTATTCTTCACTCAGAAAAAAAGTTTGTTTGAGTCAAAGAAACATTTCTCTGACATAGGGTTATTTATTTGAATCAAATAAACTTTTTTAATTCAAAGAAATTTATTCTTTGACCATTTGGATACTTTCGAATTGATTAGGATTAGTTTCAAGTTCATTCGGATTTAGATTATGAATTGCAAAGGATTGAAAGTTATTTGGATTGAATTCGGATTAATTAGGATTGAAAATGATTGAAAGGTAACTTCGAAATGAATTTCAATCAATAAATAAGAAATCAATAAATTAAGATTTGACACAGAATAATTTTGAAAGTCATTCCAAGCAGAAAGTCTGAATACTCTTGAACAATTTTAAATTGAAAACGTTTCCGAATATATTCAAATCAATTGACTCATATAAATCTTTTTCCATGTGTGTCAGACATAAATTCGTTCGATTCTGAAACTGTTTGAGAACTTTGCTCTATTGGATCGATGTTACTGGTGGTATCTAGTTTTATGAACTGACTATTATGGCTTTGACATTCTTCCAGTGATCGAGCACTTGGACAAGTGATTTCGACAGTTACTGATCGATCTTTTTAGCCAATGTAGCTGATGTCATACGGTGTGCAAGTTATAGACACTTATAGCTTTTGTACTAAACAGTACGATATTTCTGTTTAAAATTATTGAAAAACATTTGTAGAAAATTAATATTTAATGTATTCAGAAAAGTTATGTTCTGATGAAAATACCGCTTTGTAGAATAATGTATTAATAACTTGTCAACGATGAATATTCATTTGCTAATGAATATTAAAAAGAACCTGATACATCACAAGCTCATGCAATAATATTTAAATTATATATTTACAAATGAATATTAGTCGCATGCAGATATAATATTTCGTTAAATCCATCGGTTTGAGTTGTAATTTTACACTTGGCATATCAATTATTTTAAATTAAATCCACATAAAAAAGTTAATGCTTTCACAATATAATATTTCAATCTAATAATTCTGGTTTATATATATATGTATATATATAAATCCTAATGTGATTGCAATAAACGTAAAATTATTTATTTAATTTTCATCACATTAAAGAAAATGATCTACTCTGAAATTTGTGTTATCAAAAATACTGTTTCAATAAAATCGATTGCAGGTAAAAATGTATTTTCCTTAATGTAATACTCAACGTATTCGTATATCTAGCGGCAAAAAGAAGGGCTTGAGGGTATATTTTATGAAAATTTTAAAAGTCGTTACTTGCCGGGAATAGTGAGGCAAATGTGCTTCGCAGTGGTCTCTTAAAATATTTATGAGTGTTGCCACTGAATATGTATCCAAAAGAGCGTATCACAAGCATCGAAATATGATGCATTTTTCGTAAAAAAAATACATATTATCCTTCGACACAATTTCAAATTATATTCTTTTCAAATAATGAAAATACAATGGATTTGTATTTGTATTTTAATTGTATTTTTTCTTTAAATGTATTCATCTTATCTATAGCAATAAAAAAGGAGTGTGAAAAGGACTGAAAAAATATTGTGCAGCTATATTTGAAAACTCCTTGACTAACATAGAACATTAAAAAAATAATTTCTCGTTAGAAAGCATTACATATGTATCTACCTACAGCCAACACAAATCAAATTTAATCATACCCCATGATCGTCCATAAAATTGTTGACTGTTATTTTAATGTCTTTATCTTTAAATCGCGGAAAGATTATTACAAAATAAAAACTGTTAATCAGGTGTTAATCTTATTTCACGTATACAACTATAAGTGGCTAGTATGCAAACTCTTTTGATTAATTGCACAAGGCGTGTCCAACTCGCTCTTTTTATCTCAACGATTTAAACAACTCGAACACATATTTCAAGCACCGAGCAAACTAGTAGGTACACCAAGTGTTTCAGAAATAAAACAGACTTAACAAAAAATCTCCCTTGAAAGCAAAAAAAAATTTAATTTAGAGTGTAGTAACTCAGGTTGATTATAAATCTGTTTCACTATAAGGAAAACGCACAAGCATTTGTAACTTTTGAATTTTTTGACCACGAATTAGGGTATTTTTTGTGAAATTGTAATTATCCTCAAAATAATTAATAATTACGCAAAGAAAATGGAAATTAGATTCAAAATAATTAATAATTACACAAGAAAATTGTAATTATACTGTAATTAATTAGTCGCAACCCTGGTCCAAGGGATGATATGGGGTGAATTCTAAATTCATAAGAGGGTTGAAACTTTGGTGGGTCATTTATTGGATTGTATATAAATTACTTTCCACAAAAAAAATTTGAATCCAGTAAGTATGTTTCAGAAAGAACAAATTTTTATGGCAGAATTTTTTTCTGAATAATGATATTATTTACTTTAAAAATTAGTACTCATTTTGAACCCTTAACGAAGATCGTTGGATGAAGCACATATCGTAGAGAAATCTCGATAGAAAGCTTCGTACTATCGTTTTTGTCTATCTGTGCCCCATTAATCATCGGACTCGCGGGAGATAGCGTTCCTTTTATTCCTGAGTCGTTCGATTCCGTGCTTATCTTCGCGTTTCAAGACAGCAAGTAAGATGGCTAGGGAAGAAAACCAAAGAAAAGAAGCTAACAACGGAAACGGAAGTATTTCTTTTCATTCTTAAAAATGTATTGTGTGTCGCAACTACGATTCTTTCCCAACTTATCTTGCACCGAGCTATTCCCCGGAATCACTGAAATATTTGAAATACAAGACCAGTTATTTTTCTAAAAAAAAAAATATGCAATATGACTCGGCTTTAGTTCATTCAACAACTTCTTCATATTCCATAAGAATTACAATCTGAAAAGAATTTTCTCCACACCGCTCAGTGAGTTGACCGTCAAATAATTAAATATCGATTTGAAAAAAAAAACTGCCAATGCGGTGACGCTTTTAATTAAAGTAAGTTTCAATGGAAATATTGGACGACTTCGTTTAAACTTAGCTATTCATAAGGAACAAAACTTTAAAAGAGGAAATGATTAAGCAATTTGCTTGAATAAAGAATTTTTAAATCATTTCTCAAGCATCAACAAAAGTATGGTTACTTCTTTTTTTTACACCTAGTCACGTTTATTTAACGTTGGAAACTTTCTGGTGAGGGTTGAAAGGCACATTTCACGATTCCCACGGAATTTCTAGACTTCCTGATCCAAAGGAAAAACGGAAAATGGAAAAGACCAACATAAATCCGTGCTACCAATTGATCGCGAGCTCAACCACGGAAAATGTAAAATTGAATTTGCTAAATTATGTACTCTGGAGAAGCAGACTCATTTCTTACCTTCTGGTCCTTCGAGACCTATCATTTGTATTATATGAAATCGAACCATGGATGGTCCTTGACCTACCAACCCGAACCGAACAAATTTCGCATGTTATTACAATTTTTTTCAAGTCGGTAATGTATATTATATACTATATATGTATAGGTACTACACAAAAAGTGGCGAAAATTCAATTTTCACATGAACTCTTTAGCCCAGGGGGATCTTACATTCAGATACATGATATAGAAGTGGTAAAACCGATGAAACTTTATCCATTGATATACTTTTCATTTCTACATTTCGTTCGCGATTCAATAACGATCTTTCATGCTTTGTCTGTTTTTTCGTTAATCTCTGAAAATTGGATCAGAATAAAAGCATTTTGGAAAATTTGATAAAGCCATCTAAAAGATTTATCGATATTTTAATAAATTTAACGATTTTTAAGGAATATGAAGTAATTTTAAGAACTTTTACGAAAACGAACGAAAGAACGAACGAATGAAATTAGGAATAATATAAATAAATAAGTAAAAGTTTAAATAATATCTCATTGCTTATCCTTCCCTTTTTCTCTCCCATTGCTTTTTTTCATGACTAGAAGTTTCCAATGCATATATTTTATGGATGCTCGTATAAATAAATGTCAGAGAACATTGAATTCTTGCTCTTTTCAATGTTCTTTGAATGTTCTATATTACCAGCTACTACCAGTGTAAATCTGGATGCAAGATAAGGAAATCATTCAAATATCCGTTTGCGAGTCGAGTACCTTCATGCACGCTATCATTGCCGAGTTCCTTGACACTCTAAACATGACGATCTTTGAAATTTTCGATCTTAAAGCACTTCTATATCGAAAAATAAAATATTTATATTTTAAATGAATGAAGGGATTTTTTCAGAATAGAAGCTTATAGGAAACATTAATAAAGACAAGAAAATCTTATATTATTAATACAAGATTAATGCTGAAGCGAAAATTCACTTAATTAAAATGTAAGTTAAGGCACGATGAAAATTGGATTAAGCTCACTTATTGTAAGCTCGTATAGGATGCTGGTGTATCGACAATAAACTGTAAGAAATTTATCATCCGCGGAACTTAGAAACCGTTTTACTACCATCCTAGTATGCAAATTCGAATACATACATCATCCCTAGACACTTCCGAGTTATTGCTTTGTAATTTGATATTGAACGTACGTTTACGTGGATGATCATAAATTATGTCAATATGCATCACCAAAATGATATTTACAATTTTTGTCAGGCATGCTGATTCACTTTTTCATATTTTTTAATCAAACTTCTACAAACATTTGCAGAAGAGTGTTAAAACTTGAAAAAATCGTTTATTTCCTTACTTCTTTCTTTACCTATTGCTTCCCAAGGTAATCAAGTAAAAAAATATCGATAGAGAAATCATTCAGGCAGAAGAGCGCTTTCTACGTGACGATGAAAAGTAAAGTTGATGTTACTTGGATAAGGAGGTGAAACCAAGCAGAAAGGAAATGGACGAACGAAAGGGCAGTGATGAGAAGAGAAAAGGGTAGAAAGGTATAAAAGGAGAAAAATAATGCACCATCGTTGTTGGCTTTGGCAAGCATACAGTGGAACCAATCTGCAATCCCTAGAGGCGAAGCAGATAACTAAACCTTGATTTGAACTTCGACTATATCTTCCTTTAGTCGTGTGAAATGTATCACATCTTGGTTCTCTTACTTCGCATTTTCTTTCGTAATTTTCTCTACTGTGTGTTACGAACGGAAATTGGTTTCTGTAAATTATTCGCTCGATCCTACAATGTTCCATTTTATTAAATGAAAACTTCAACTTAAAATTTTAAGTTAAATTTTGAATTCTTAGAAAAAATTCAAAATTTCTGTATGGAAAATGTTTTTCAATTGACAGAAATTCAAAAATCCTAATAAATTTTTAGAAACCCCTCTTTCTAAATTTGAATCAATTATATTTTTCACAGTAATAAGAGTAACGAAATTTCTTCATAGGGATTCCTTGTTTTTGAAATACAAATTCCAATACTTAAATGTTACAAAGCAGCTTTGAACTACAAAGTTTGACGCGACATGCCATGCACATTTTGAGAAAATGCAGAAAGTTACAAATTACTTTCAAAAGCCATTGCTTCTATCGTAAAGCATCGTCCTGAATCTCAAGTGTCGTTATAACTACATAAATAAATCACTAGCTACCCAGAAACAAATTAATTTTTATTGTGATTTATATTCACCGTTTATTAAATAAAAAAAAATGTTCGAATTCTCTCAGCGGCGGTATAAATTAGAAGTATAACTAAATTATTCATAAAGTCTCAAGAGCTTATGTATCTATTTATCTTTTTTGTTACGCCAAAAGCTTTCTTCCGATTTTAGAATTTTTATAATAACTTTTTAATATCGGCAAATTTGTAAAGGGAAAGTTTTCGTATAAAATATCAGTGATGCCTATACATCATCTGTAATCCACTTGACGAGGATTCGGGGATAACACAGACTACTTAAAAGTCTCTCGTAAGAGTTTCCTCGCAAAGTTTTACCTGCAACGAAAAGGAGGGACGTCGGATAAAAGTATTGAATTGAAAGCAGCTAACTTTCGTCTTTGCACGAAATGTGGTTAGCGACTAATAGCTGCCAAGTGTAAAGTTTCCGTCAGTCACCCTTCTACTAAACTTCCGGTATCCGATTACCTGTGCTTCACGACTGACTCGTTAGGAAGTTTATTAGCCTGAAATCTCGTTCTTGAATTTTTATTTTAATAGTCCTCGTACACGAAACAATTTTAAGGGCAGTATATAGACTATATTTTCAATTAAATTGTTTATTAAAGTTATAAGGATCTCTTTTGTACTAGTAGTGAAGTTAATTATTCATGATAAAACTTAAATTTGAAATTCAGTTCTAGTTTATCACTTTTGAGGACAGAATAAACTGGTCGAAATGTTCTCTTACAGATGAACAATTCCTAGCTCTGATAATAATTTAGTTGAAAGTTGATTCAGGTAAACGCTCGAATGAACAATTGATAGATAGTTTTCCCTTTGAACACTCCCTGTTTATTACAGCCAGATGAAGCAATAATTTTATTCCACTTAATTCATTGTTTCATACGGAATATACTATTATAAAATAAGTTATTTTTATTTCTAGAATTCTTATTAGAATGAAATTTCATTCTCTTTTTTCTTTCTCGAAACAAAAGCATGTTTGGATAAAATGTTATATATTCAGAACAATTGTGAGAATCATGAAAAGTCGTAAAGGGACAGCTCGGTATGAGAAAAACAATTCATTAAATACGTGGTACATATTTATGTCTCTTGTGCCGGCGAAAGTTTAATACGATGTTCCATGACATGGGATTTAGTGTTAAGCTGAAACCTAAAAAATATGTCATGCTTTCGCATGACATTATGCCAAAAGGAAAAAGGGAGCATAATTTGCGAAAAGTAGACAGAATGGAAGATTGCTTTTTGGAAATGAGAATCTTGAATCTCGTGGAATGATATGATATGATGAAAATGTGTACTTCTGATATTCATTTATTTTCTTCAATTCCACCTATTCTCGCATCAGAGAAAACGAGGAAAATGGATAGAGAGAACATTTTTTCTACTCTTGAAAATCTTTAAATTATTCGATGTCACTTTGTCAATTTTTTAAAAGATTGTCAAAAATTCCAAATCTCAATGTTTTATAAAATATTGTGGTGAATATGAATTATTCACGTGAAAGTGAAATCAAAGTGAAATAAAATTATACATAATTGCCTCCCCGTGTGGGCACATTCACTATATAATGTGTGCCATTGCCATTCGCAAGCTTTTGAGAATCCTGCAAATCCTCATATATATCCGCAAACTCCTTCAGAGCTCTATTATGTTAACATGTCAGACTGCACGGTCGCATGGATCACGATCATTTACATTTTGAATTAATTTCGAATTCACGCTCACGCGCTCCTTGTGTCTTGTCCGAACATCCGCTCGGTCTTGGAAATCGCAGTTCCTTTAGCTCTTTGACTTGACAATTTAATTACTTTATAAATTTTTAATATAATAAAAATGCTCACAAAAGACTTTTCTTGAAAAGCAACACTGAATTCAAATTGAAAATCCATTTTCAGTTCGCTTACAATTATTCAAGATATTTTATTTATAAAACTAAAATATACCGAGATAGCATTTCTTATACAAAAATAACGAGAGCACGAATTTAATCAATTTCTCTAGAAATAAGAGAGAATAGAAGGAACAAATATCTTGTCCTTGCAGTATATTCGTCTCACCAAGAAAGTTTTAATATACATATATGTTTCTCTCAGTCAAGTTCCTTCCATCGGATTGCTACACTAACAATGTGGTTCCAAAGTTTCTTCGCGTTGAGTGTAATTACAAGGATACTCTGACAAAATAACAAGGTGGTTGACCAAATTCAGGTATCTTTCAAATATTAATCGATCAAATCCCAATACGTATTGGCCATTTTTCACGATTCCAATAATATCAATAATTCTTCGTAATTCCATTGGGACTAACTTGATTCGAAATTAATATATTAATGGCCTTTTTAGCCACAGCGATTGGTCACTTTCTCCGTCTACTTCTCTCCGCCGATCGTACCGCGCACTCCGCACGTATTTCCGACTCCTTCGATACGAGATTAATCGATTTTCTTTACACCGTTTTGCTCCTCGTTCCATTCGAGCACTGATTAGGGGCTACTTGTCAGGAAAGAAAATTGAATTTTACTCTCTTGCTTCGTCAGCCAGAGAAAATGTAATCCCTCATGTGAGCAGACTCCATTAAGATTTCAGAAATCTGGTAAAGCATTCATTTATTTTTTCTTATTATAATATGCAACAGCTCTATTCAATTCCTTCAATCTTAATAGAGGCTTACAAATTTTGTATCAGTTGATACAAGAAAATGGATCTAAAATTAATTTCAGAGATGCTTCGAATGCCAAGAATTCGAGGCAATAATCTATTACTGTTATAGAGTGTTATGAGACGAATTGAATCGAGGGCATGCACTTAATCAAAATTCAAGAGAACAAAATTCCCTACGTACCCTCTGGGCAAGTCCAAATCACCCAGAGGCAAGGAACACTAATTCCTCTCTAATGTGACGATGTAGGACTTCCTGAACGATTAGTAGCAGAGCACCTAGCGTGCGGATAAGCATCTCAAGTATCCTTACCAAATGCGACTACCGCCGGAAGAAAGGTTCATAAACTAAAACTGTAATCTAAGAAAATCTGCTGTAAAACTTTACATAATTCGCGATTAGAGAGCAAATTTCACTGATAGACGTTTTTCTTTTAATTTTACTCAACCCAAGTTACAAAAATTAGTTTCATTAAATTAGCAAGAGATTAGAAGCCCTAAATTATAAAAAAAGGGAAGCAGGGAAGTTTTCATAATAGAGACTTTTAAGACAGAAGACTAGGTCTTAAAAAATAATATCGACTTTCCCTCTGTACTTGTATGGTTCCATTTTTTCTCTTGGTTTCTATAATTTGATACTTGATGTTATTCACGTCACTTTAATAAAAAGGGATCTATACTTCAGGATTATATTTTCTATTGCACTCCACTTGAAAGACTATTTTTCGTACTGTGTTGAAGCGAAAGTCTCTGATCCGTTCTCAAGAGACCAACACCTTTTTGAGTTGCAATTCTAAATGTTCCTCAAGAGACCTGTATCTATATTCTATGTATTATTATCACATATGTGGTATTTACTAAAAAATAAGGTATTTGAATTTTCAAATGATTACTTGCCACTATGTATCAATATATCTCTTTTTCTTCGTTTTTTTATTCTCAATTTTCTTAACACATCAGATTTGATTTACCCGAAAGCTGATTTAAGACCAAAGTTTCTCTCTGTGACCGAAAAGGGCAATATAATAGAAAGCTCGATTCCGCAGGTGGCAGTAACACCCTTTTCGAGAAACTTGTCAGATTACCCACAATTCCTTCTGTATTGTCCAAAACCTTCCTTCTTCATTCGTCCGCTCGGCACTCTACTATTGCTGAGACTTTAAGCTACTTCTAATGGATTTCAAAGCGTTTAATAGTATAATTAATTAATTGTGTAACATCTCCTAATAGTAGACAAAATTGCCGAAATATAATTCATGCTAAAACGAAAAAAAGAAGAATTTTCCTTCAAACTGTTGATGGGTGTGCTAACTAGAATTCGGCTATAGGCATCCCAGTCATAAAAACCTATGGAGGAAGTGATTGGGTACTAATTAGACTGCTTCTTTTGCTTCATTTGATAATATCTTCCCCTCTAGATGAAATACGAAGGGATATTCTGATCAGGGGATAAAAGGGACCTGATACAGAAGTTACCTTCCTATAAATGTGCATTCGCAGTGACAATACTCACGATAAATTCCCAAGGGTAACGAAACTTCTGCAAGTTTTCAAAAGTTTCGAACCAGAAGTCAGACCAATTTCAGTGGCGGGCGAAATGCCTCAAGAAACTACCCTTTTCGAGATATCACAATCCTCGATAGATAGAGCACCGAAGTCAGAATGACGTCTAGAAAAGTCCGACAAAGATCCTCCACTGACACATGAAAATTACCCAAACTTTTACTTCACCCTCGAAATTTCTTCTTTTTATTGACATACTAAAACTTCGCTAATAACTTTATAAGTTAAAGGCGATAATAAAATAATTCTGATCGGTTTTTCTTTTCTTTTCTAAACACAAACACATCTTCTATGTTTGCGAGAGTTAGTGAATAAAACTCTTTTGTAACCCATTTTTCTCGTCATAATCATGAAAAGGAAAAGCTACAGGTTTGAAGGAAATTCAAGAGTTCAATAAGGTGGTTGCCTGAGGCATTATACTGTAGATGTACGAGGATGTTGATTTATAATATCAATCTCAAAGGAAATTCCTCTTCTGGGATTACAAACCACAATCTCATCGCAAACAACTAACAAGTTTCCTTATTTTTCCAGCAGTTACTATTTTTCAAAAATAACAGCGAATCCACAAAATTGTTTTTTAAATTTCTTTCAAGGATTTAAACAAATGTAAGATTACATTAAAATTCACGAGAGTAATCTTTTCTATATAAAGAAGCAGAAAGTGATTAATCTCTCTGAGAAGTGACTTTTTACAATACTTTGTAGTTACCTTCATTCGACTGCAATAGTTTTACAGTGACACTGTCAAAGTGTTTATTATTGATAGTATTACTAAATGGAACGGAAGAGGCTTTGTCGAATCGTTTGACGCTCGTTCGAAAAACTGCTCTGACAAATCATTAATCTTTGTTACAGGCAACGTTTTCGTGATAGCCGCCATTTTACTGGAACGCCATTTGCAGAGTGTGGCGAATTATTTGATTCTCTCTCTTGCCGTTGCCGATCTCCTAGTGGCCTGCCTTGTCATGCCTTTGGGTAACTATTATATCTATTCATGACAAATATATATATATATTACATTTCTATTCTGTCTACTTATAAATCGCACCAATTTTTTGAAAATCCTTATTAGAGAATTTGATGTCGTTTTCTATGTTAAAAGACACGCCGAACAATGGAAAAACAATTGACATCTGTTTAGGAAGATATTATATGAATGCAAAATTGTAGCTTTCAATTAATTCGAGGTAAATCATTTTTATTTGTTATTTGAAACACAGTGTTCATTCACTAAAACGTGTTCAACTACTGGTGCGCTTACTCTATCTATTTCTCACTCTCTTCAATCACTTTCACTTTAGCTAAAAATCGGCAATCAATCCAAATTTAAAAATATCCGAGTATTCGGAAAATATTTCTCGAGCTTTAGTGTGACATTTTCGACAGGAGCCGTGTACGAAGTGTCTCATGAATGGGCACTCGGACCGGAACTTTGTGACATGTGGACCAGCAGCGATGTTCTATGTTGTACAGCTTCAATTTTGCATCTGGTTGCAATCGCACTCGACAGGTTAGTTTTCCTTTTTATATATCAGAAATAAACTGAACTAGTACTACTCTTCAATATTTTTTTCTATGTTCTCCTTTTTCATGGCACTACTATTACTCCTTTTCAGAGTCTACTTTATATTTTTCCAAAATGAAATACAAAGAAATTGAATTTTAATCCGATTTTAAAAAGAAATCTATGAGAAAATTGACATTCTGTTTTTACACACGCAATTCTCAACATATTTTGTGAAGACAATGGCACTGAATAATACCGTAAATATAGATATCCTTTAATGGTCACTGTCAGTAGAAAATCCATTGAATTTTCCACTAACAAACCGCTGCTGTTGGAACATGACCACCGACCTGCACTGTTCCAGTTTTCAATTCGGCCGAATTCGATACGGATCTTAATTCTTTTACAAAATTTTTAATAAAATATTTGTAGACTAAAGTAAATGTGAATAGAGAGTAAAAAAATGAGAGTACAAATTATTGACTACAATAATTCAGCTACCATCTGATTTAAATAAGAATATATTATGGGCAATCTCGATTCGATTCGGTCTTCGGAGATACCTAACCGGAGCTCATAATGACAATTTTCAATTTCACTTTTTATGTTCTCTTTCTTTCAGTAAAAATGTTAAACATGATCAGTTATTTTAAATTAGTTTTTCTGTATATGATTTCCACTCAAGATTCACATGGTTGTGTGAATCTTGAGTGGAAAACATCAGAGTAATGGCGTCTCTCTCAATGTAGAGAGAAACAGAGAGAGAGAGAGACAGACAGAGGGAGAAAACGAGCAAGTTTAAATTAGTAGTAACAGATTAATGCAGTCCGCCTGAGCTCTCAGCGGATGTGGTTTATATTGGTGGCGACATAGGGCGTTACACGGTTACAGTTTACATGAAGTCAGGCGTAACTGTTGGATGTAGCACTACGTGGAATGCCCTAGGGTTGTAATAATCCTCTGGATCGTAGGTATATACATGAAATATCTGACCAGTATTTTCAATGTATAATGCCACAATTGAGAATCAAAAATTACATTTCGATGCTTAAGATTAGGACTCTGGATTTTTGGTACGGTAACCCGAGCCACAAAAGTTTCAAAGAAAATCTCCATATTTCATAAAATCTGAAAAAGATTTCACGTGGAGAGAGGGGGTCAAAAACTAGTACAAAAAATTGTCCGATTTGTAGCATTACGTTAATTAATTTTTCAATATTAAAGTTAAAGAATATGAAGTTGTCATACTGAATAAAGAATGGTTTTTGAACGGATTCGATGAATACAAAATTACGTCGATCAATCTTTTTCGGACTTGAGAGTCATATTAAAGTCTTCACATTCCCTAGAGGGTGAAAGAGTACGTTATCTTTACCGAAAGAAGATTTTTTCTGTATGCCTCTGGTCCATCTTAGCCTCAACATATATAAATCTATCTTCTGAATCCTTGTATTTATACTTATCGCGCACGTATTCTAACCGGGAACAATCTTTCTCGAACAGCATACAACATATTTCGCAGTGATATTTCATGGAGCTTGGAAAAATAAGAGTGAACTCGAGAATGAGTTTCCACGTTATAACCTACATAGATACATGAAAACTTTTCTCAGCGAGACTTGTTCGCATGACATTCTGAGATATTAACCAATTTGTGAAACTTCTTGCATCGACAATCGAAGAAATCAAAAATCGAGACCCGACGCGCTTGCTTATCCATCATCTTATAATATTAATTTCAAGACTGATTCTTTGAGTCATCGTTTTCTCTTTTTTAAAACTTTTTCTGGTTGAAAATTAAAAAAAGAATGTGATGAAAACGAGGAGGCAGGGGAATTATCTCGTTGATTAAAACAGAGCTACCTTTCCCCCGATTTAGATGATATAATAACCGCCCACGCATTAAATGAACAATAGAGGATATTATCAGATTCTATATATTAAAATTTCTCAAGGTGGAAGCTTAATTCATTTTCATATTTTTAATAATTATTTCGTACCTACACTAAAACAGAAAAGATTACATACACAGACACAAATTGCGTCTTGCAATCACCAGTGATTTAATTGAAACTCGAATTGAGGCTTATACAGTAGGGAATTAAATACGTGTAATCTTCAGAGTAATGATGGAAGTCCCTAACGCCGCATAGGAATTGTCACCGTCCGCTATATCGATCTGATTTAATTATAAAATTCCTCCCCTATAAATTATGCTCTCGGTAATCGGATAAATACTGTACTCTTTGCTCTGTCAAGAGTAGAGAATTAACACAAAATTAATACTGATGTCTGGTAATGAAATTGCTCTGAAGGGATAGAAATACCTAAATAGGTACTTTATCTTCTGAAGTTTAACACTATTTAATTAAAAGAAGGAATTAATATTAATTTTGGTGAATATTAATTTTATTTATCAGTAGAAATAAACTAGAAAAAGTTTCTTATTTTAAAAACACAACTTTTCAGATATTTTTATAGATATATTATCAGGAAACATGGTGCGTGAAATTTTTTACTCATGAACGAGTTAAAAACTTTATTATAAATGGTCGATTAATCGAGTCTCCTCGCTTGATTACCCGTTCAAGAAACCAATAATGCGATAAACGAATTCGACTTGCATGAAATTCGTTAAGCTCGTAATTTCAAGTCTTGTTCACAATACATAAAATGGGATTTCTAATTATCATAAATTAAAAAATTAATTACTTTGTGATGCTATAAAATTTACCCATATAGTTTCTTAGCAAAGTTCGAGACAAAAAAAAACAGAAATTCAATTTTATTTAATTTGAAAACAACTTGAGAAGAATTTTCATTTTCTCCAATCTTTAGACCCAAAGCTCTTTGTTTCTAAAGACCGACGGAGCAAGAAATGAATTGCTAAACTTCCTTCTTGCACTTGGCATTTTATGCTGTACTTAGTTTCTTTTCACAGAAAGCAAATTGATCTATATACCTATTGATAGATATTATAGTTAATGATAATTATTTATTTTTGATTATTCAGGGTGGCGGTTTGTCAGACGATTGCAAATTTCCGATCATTTCCCGATTTTTCCCGATCAAGTTTTATCGGATTAAAAATTCGGATTCATTTATAAAATGTTCCTGGGGTTAATTCGAATTAAAAACTTCCTTTGGATTAGATCGGAATGAAACTGTTTTGTTCGGATGAAAATTCCAGAATGATTCGGAAAATTTCAGATTGGTTTGGAATGAATTTCAAATCGAAGCTTTCGCTAGGATAGTTCATATAGTAGTGGCCAGAATATCTAGAGCGTCAGATATAGTGAAGCACTTAATAAACAAAGGACATTTAGTACAAGACCACATATTCCCTGCAGACGTGCACTATAAGCACGCACTATTGCAGTAATAGGAGGTAATGCATGGGCGTTCCCTATAAGTGCGAAAGCTTGCTCGTCAGTTCCACACAGCTTCGAAAAAGTATCTTTATAGGGTTAAAGCACCCGTTCGAATAAATGATGCTATTAAATCCCTTCTCCTCATCCCTGTTTTGTTACTTTTCCTTGCACTTCAACGTGACTCACTCTCAAGACCAATTTTCGGACTCTACTTTTGAAAGCTAAAGCCTTTCACCCCTATGAAGTTGCACCCCCTCTATTAAAAATTCGAAATTTTTTTTAAGGTTCAAAAATAGGTGACTAACTCTCACGTCCCTTCTGAATTTTAAAAAAGTGAACTTTTTCAACACGGAGGGGTCAATAAGAGCGTATGTCACATGGACTGGAAATTCTTGACAGCGGCGGTGGGATCGTTTTATAATATAGAGATATAATAGACCGGAATAAAAGAAAAATGGGGCACAGATTCGGGTTGGATTACAACTTTCTTTCCCTCTTTTCCAGTCTCCGGAATAAGAAGAAAGATAAATTCTTTTGAACTTTAACCTAGTCATCGTCGTCTTCACAATCTTCTTCCTGAATCACAATTCACAAAGGTTTTAGTAATACCAAAGCCACTTGAATTGAAAGCAGTCAGCGATTTTACGGTTATACTACCGCATTAAAACAGCATTAAAAGCATCCGACTACCCAACTCCGGTTTACATCTATCCGCAAAAGAAGCATGAAGTGCCGTCCATTCGGAGATATCTCAAACTACAAACTAAATTAATTTCAGCTTTAATCTGCAGCTTGTCAAACGAAAATTCGCTCTGATTCAAACGCAATTAAAAATACGAGTAAAATCTCTCGAATACAATTTTTTCATCGAATATTTAAAAGTTTGATAATATTATCACTTTAAATTTTTTTGGATTCGCGGTTTTTAATAACTACTTGAAATTATTAGTAAAATACTATAATTATAACTTTTTAAGATATAGTTATAGTACAAATATACATTTAATATATTACATATTGCAATATGCAACTAATCTGGGAAGAAAACCTACTGACGTTCACATTTACGATTCGAGATGAGCGCAGGTTGGCTATCTAATTAGCAGTTATAAGACTCGAGACCATTTTACGCCCCTCTAATTTATTTTATTTTTTTTCTTATTTCCTTTTTCATGGAGAAATCAGAAAAGCACTAAGCAACTCCTTTTACCTCCCTCCATTTTCTTTGAATAAAACTGCACATCCAGTTAATTAGTTTGTAAAAGTGTTAACCTTTAGTACGGCAGATACTACTTGTTCAAAGCTTTTAACAAGTAGCGTTAAAATCTTATTACACGATGTAATACGATAACTTGGGATGAGAAACCTTATAACGCGAATTTATTAAACACATTAAAATGATTACGAGCAATTTTGCATCGAAGTAATTAATTAAAATGAAAATTTTTATTTTTAAACAAATAGTTAAAAATACATATATATATTTTTTTTTTGATAAATAGGATCTTTTTACAGCAACAATCTTTAGCAAAAAACCCAATAAAAGTTTAACTTTTCTTTAATTAATCTGAAAATGTGTTTCTTCCAATCTCAACTTTCGAAACCTTCCGTGTTCACACAAATAAACAACATCTAATCCTTACAAAAAAAGTAATTGGTCTACAAAATCCCAGAATCCCCCGCAGAACAATTTCTTTCCACCTGCTAATGCGGCTTTATTACCACAATTGTTTCTTTGGACATTTCCTACCTTCATTAACTTATAAAATTACTATATCGAACAAAGCTCCCGTTTCCCAGAAAACCAGAAAACTTTTCCACTAGAATCTAATTTTCTCGGGTCTCCAAAAAATTCCAAAGACAATGATATAAAATAAAATGGTGAGTCATAAAAATAATCGTTTGAAATTCTTTTGATATAATTCTTTAATAGCTTTTTTAAGAAATTAAAATTTCATCAACGAATTGCATTTTCATAATATCAAAAGTATTTCTTCTCAAAAGACGTTAGGAAATTAAAAAATTATAATTTAATGATTAAATTTTCTCTACGGAATGATGATTACTCAGGTTTAATAAGACTTAACAGTTTTTCCATTCAATTCAAAAGGTTTAAATCGTCAATCATAATTACACTTTTTGCTCGATTTGTAGAAAACGTTGTCATAAAATTTCTCAGGACTTTTACCTGCCCTAGAAAAAGTTATGAGAAACGAAGTGTAAGAAAAATTTGCATAGAATAATGGCAATTTTATATAGTTCCTTTGTCGAGGATACCTTTAACTAAGATTTCCCTGTGTGAGAGAATATAATATATTTGAACTCGAATGTAAGAGTAAATGCACACACCAATCTCATTTTAGTTGCGCGCATCAACTTTAAGCTGAGGATAAGTGGCCATCTGCAAACGCGTCTACTTTTTTTTATTTCTTCTTTCCCTTTACTAAAATTTCTTCCTCCAAAAATATAAGAAAATCCCCTTACTAATTTATTCTGAAATGTGTCGAATTAATATCTCGGTCAAATTATTATTATTATTATTATTATTATTATTATTATTTTAAACCAGAACCTCGCTTTCTTGAGCCGTAATTGCACGACTTATGGACGATTAAGTAAAAAGTACATTTTTGCAGCAAGAGATTTAAATTCGTGTAATTACATGCATTTTCTATTTTTTTCAAGAGGTACAGTGCAATAAAAATGTTTTAATTGTTCCATTACTTACTCCTATTTTAAACTAAAAATTTAAATCTATTCCATTAGCAACATTTTCAATGCCCGGATAATTCCCGGATTTTTCTTAAATTCCCGAAAAATAGACATGCTGTGTACTAATGACTAATTATCAAGAAAGTAAATTATAATGATGAAAACCACACTTTATGAAGTACTTTAGGTGCACCTTGCTCAGCTAATATCGTTAAAATGCATACAAATTGGCCAGCAAGATTTACGATGGCTATTATTTACTCAGATTATCGGTTCTTATATGGGAGTGCCAAGTTGGCTGACTCAAGATTGACTTGTACTACTTTCATTCTCTAAATCAAACGCCATCTGTACACTTTTTTTTATTATTTAATCAGTAAAATCAATTTTTCACACAAATTTTTTTTAAAAACATGGCGAAGAGAGCAATTGTGAAAATATCAGTAGTTCAAGTCAATATACGGTTAGCCAGTCGAGCGGAAGTAGTAAAGGTCTATCTTTAGTCAGAAAAACTGTTTAAAGATGTTTAAAAAGATTTTAAAAATATTTTAAAAATACAAATTTCAATATTTTAAAAAATTATTTACTTTATTTATTTATTTATTAAAATATTTTTTTCGGGAATTTTGACGTGTCGTGAATTTAAAGTTAAGAGGTTGTCCCACTATAATACTGAAGCAATTTTTTGTTTCCTGTATTTATAAAAGCATTTATAAAAGCTTTGAGGAAAATCTAGATATTATTTCTTAGTATCCCTTCTAGTCTATAAAAGTTCCTTAAGTGTCGTTATTAACGATGATTTGTGAGGAAGCTGGTGCAAGAGAATTTGCAACAAGGGGGTCATAAGAGGGTCGGTAGAGTGCACGAAGATTTGCTGGGTATAGAAATAGAGAACGTCAGCAGTTTCATTGTTTCGTATATAAAAAAAAAGTTAACTGGGGTACTACGTCCTTTGAACAATGTTCAATGCATTTACCAATATTACCACACCTCTTAAAGCTTTTCTTACATTCAATTATTCTAGCACTGATTCCCTTTGAAAACATAAGAGGATCTACTTCTCTAATAATACGATTATTTATTAAACAAAGGAAACGTTCCGCTTAGATGTTTAATTAAAACAATCTGTAAATTCAGAATTTAAATTAATGTCATAAATTATATAAATTTAAAAAAATAATAAAAAAATAATATATAAATATACGAAAATGGTTTACTTTTTCAAAACACACTTTAGAAAGTTTAAATTTTATATAGCCCACACTTTCAAGTTACTAGTCATTTGGTGCAAGACATAACAAATTTTGTTACGCTCCCGGATGTTGTTGGATATTTAGACTTGCGTGGACGATATAAAAATGTAAAACGGAAAATCTCTCTCGTTTGAGGGTCGCATCTAACGAGATACGGTATTTTTTATTTCCTAAGGTTTTATTTCTTGCCTATTTTACTTTATTCTCACATATAAATACAGTTACGAAAAAGTCAAGTTCGATAAGAAAAAAGCATTGAGCTCTAGAATTCGGGGACAGTCTTCAAAAAATTTGAACCGAGGTATCATTTATTTTGGTTTTTAAATTACCGAGCCAATAATAATAAAAATGACATGCTACTTTTGATTTTAAATGACTCTGATTTTAAATAAAATGGAAGTCCCCTGATTGAAATTAATCAAAAGGGTTGATTTTAAATGAATTTAATGTCACCTTTTGATTGCATTGTGTCCTTTGCATCGACCTGTAAACACGCCCAACTCGGGCATGTAATCAAACTGACCACAGAACGTGTTGGTATCGATTCATCGACTACCCATCTCGAACAATACCGAGTTTTATCGAAGCGTTAAACCGAAAATATATTACTACATAAACCCCTAAATCGTGCCACCAAAAAAAGAATCGTAAATGAAAAAAATTTATAATGAAATAAAAGTAAATATTTCAGGAAATATAAATTTCATTCAGTTTTATATTTTACCTAGAACGACTTCGTTTTAAAATAATTTAATAGTTTCGAAATTTAATCATATATCCTTAACTAAATTACATTTTCTCCCTTGAATATAGAAAGCCATTTTATTATCAAAGGAATAGTCAATTTGACAAGATAATTTCCTGCCCTAGTTGAAACTTCTATTCGAACAGGAAACTGTTTCGTTAACGTAAACTTTTGCTTCTCAGCATGTTTTGTTAAATTTTAGAACATCGACTTTACTTCCACTCTGTTTAAACTCTACTCTGAATTAAATGCAAAGGTGCGTTCATTAATATAATTAATAATTCATGAAATCGTTGGAATTTAAAAACGAAAAACATGGAATAAAGTCTGTTGATAATATTTGACTTGTTGACACATGTAAATTATTCGCGTATTTTTTGATCGTCGGAATGTTAATTGAGTTGGGGAAAAATATTCAAAATTGGGCTCAATAATTGATATCGATCACGTGCAATGGCTGCACAAATTTTCACGTTTGTCTAGACTCGATCGTACCTCGTCAGTTATTCAAATTGAGCGGAACTAGATTTAGTGGAGTTATTAATTACGAGTGAAAATCAAGTTATATCTTTTCAAAGAGCATCAAAATCGTCACTAGTCGGTTTACGTCTTTCTAATACACATTGCTTTTCAAAACACGACCTTGAATATGTGTAGAACTACATATCGATAATAAACTAATTGTTAATTTTTATTTTTAAAACCACTCACCGCCGTGTTGTCCCTGCAGCTTCAGATTCTGAAACAAAAAAATGTTTGGTTAATTAAACTAAAAAAATTAAAGTTTAACTCAAATTAAATAACTTTTCTAAGCTAAGAATATCCACCTAATTTTTTTATCCAAATTTCACGATGTTCCCCGAACCTCGTTCTCTTAATAATCCCTTTTTTGTGACACTATCACTTTTACACTAACACTTTCACTTTTTACTTTCAGATTTACTTTTAGAAATTTATTTGTAAAATTTTATTTCAATCAATCACTCCCGTACTTCACCGGTCGAGATTCGAAATATAACTGAGAGTCAAAAGACCACAATAACTCGGACGACTACGTTTAGTCATTTCAACAACAAACCCCAATTAAAGTACAGCTACGAATTTCCAAGAATCCTGGGATAAATAGTAAATAGTTTCAAATTAGGAGAAGGTCAGTAAGAGAGAATTTAATTAAATGTGATGGGCTTCACACTTGGGAATATAAACAGAGACTAAAATGTATAATAGAAAATAAAATAGAAACCACTTTAATTTAATATGCTGAAATTAAAAGCGACATAGGCAAGGAAAATATGTTCAATTTTTAAAGAATCTAAATAAATATTAGAAATTGAAACTGAAAATATTTGTTAATTGCCATTTCTTATTAAAAATAAAATGCTATTGATATGTTTTTAAAATTTCTCATAATATTTGAAATCACTTGAAATTCCACGAAATCTTTTAAAAATCATTATTATTTTTATATCAATTTATATTTTCTTTTACAGCTACTCGCATTTCCCTGACATGTGGCCACCCTGAGGATCTTTATACTCAACATTTAACCCTAGACAGGGTCCGTGGGGTATTTTATGACCCCACATGGAATTCAAATTAGACTAATTTAACATTAAATAAATAAACTTTAATATATAAATTGATGGTCCCTGTCTAGAGTTAACAATAAATGTTACAGATACATTTATTAACGGTTTAATTATTTCTTTCCAATAATGGATTTGCTCACAATGACGAGCGGAATTGTAATAATTGATTTGCAACAAGTCAAGCTGTCATGTTTAATAAAGGAACTCGTTCTGAATTTCAGGTATTGGGCTGTCACGAACATTGACTACATACATCACAGAACGGGAAGGAGAATAGGAATGATGATAGTAGGAATCTGGTTAGTAGCAGCTCTCGTTTGCGCCGCCCCATTATTTGGGTGGAAAGACCAAGAATGGGAGAGTAGAGTTCTGCACGGCAAATTATGCCTTGTCAGTCAGGATATTGGCTACCAGGTAACTCTTAAATTCTATTTTAATTGTCCTCCAGTTCCTGACCTAGGTCAGAAAAATGAGTCAAAATTTTAGCCCTATTTAAGTACATATATTGTGGAAAATTAGAAGTTTTCGCGTTTATTCTGGGATAACGGTTATCTTGTCATGTGAGGTAATTTCTTATCCTATCAGATTTCCAGGGTCACAGAAGTTCTATTTACAAAGGGGACATAGGAGGTCTAAAAAAAGGTTTAAATTAAGCCCTTTTTTTAGCCCTGTTAGGTAGTAAAAATGGATTTATGTGATACCTTGGAGGACGAAAAGAGGGCCTAATTTTAATAGAAATTAAATCCTCTATAGATTTTTCTACGATCTATTAAGTCCTATAATTAAAGGTCTAAAAAAGGGCTGAAATTTTGACTCGGGAGCTCCTACACTTTATTTTTATTGCCCATCAGTCGAAGATATTTTGCCATTTAACTGATGACAGGATCCCATTTCTCTGTATCTTGTTTCATTTCATACGTGGAGCAAACTATCCATCACAAGACCCGAACGACCTACTGAAAATAATAGGCTTGAGATAAAAACGAGAATTCGTACTGTTATACTCCTAGTATATATAGTGTTAGGGAATGAAATTTAATTTGGGCTTGAAATTTTCTTAAGAGATTATCTTTTTTAATTTCTTTATACTAACTATAACTAATTCTAATATATAAAATATAATGAACAAGGCATCTTCACTATAAAAGCATCAATTCCTTTTGTCACGTGATAGGAAAATTATAATGAAAAGCATTAGAGCTTAAAAGGATTTTCCTTTGATCGCACTTTCACCAAAATAGTTAAGCATATTTGAAAATTATGAGATTCAATTTCTTGCATATTATGTGCAATGGGGTACTAACCTTAAAGCATATTGCTTCAATAAAAAGATATTTCCTTTGGTAATTATCATTTAGATTAGTTCGAAAATTTAATTAAGATTATATTATCGACACGGATTAAACTATAAGATTATTTAAGTTAAAATCTGGAAAATTAAGTTTCAAGTCTTAAATGAGAAAAGTTGTTCCAAAAAGTTTAAGATCCAACCTAAATTACTGCATATTCTGAAAGAAAAAAAAAAGGTTTTTTATATAAACTCTTTCAAACAGTAAATTCAATCTAAATCTGAATTTGAAAAATAATTAGGAAGAGAAATTCCGAAAACGAAGAGGCGTATATAATAATACAAATTCAGTGAGGCAAAACAAAATCGCTGAACAAGTAGTCGATCGTGAAATCAGAAAATGAAGTTCCTTTGTCGAAAATCAAATGGTAAATGATATTTCCAGCTGACTGAAAGGATCGTTCAGTGAATCAAAAAATGAATACACGAGTTTTTAGAGAAAGACCTAATGAGAGACCAATACACTACACGAACATTTTTAAAATTGTGTTCGTTGATTCGTGAAAATTCTCAAGCTAAAATAAAAAAAGCATTTTCCTAACCATATTCCAATTATTATCATTTTCAATTATCCCTGTATTACCTGTCAAGTCTGATTTAAATATTTCTTCATTTCCGCGTATGTTCAAGGATCTGAAAATACAAATAATTATCATCCTGTTGATTTTAATTGTCATAATTACATTTACTACCTTGTTGCGTGACGCATTCTCTCTTCGTTAATGACAAGTTAATGAACACATATATTACTCTGCATACTCATAAAACTGAATTTAAGCTGGCGAAGTAATCAATCCATATTTCCCCTGTTTTAAAATATAAAAAAGAAATAAGATTATTTTCACGGTCAACAATAAATTTAAAATTCAAAATTACCTTTTGTTGCTGTCGTGTAGGTTGAATAAAAATAAGTATGGCCATAACACCTATAATCCAGACGATAGATATTGTAGTATCAATATATTAGCAACAACATATATTCATTTTAATTTTCCAAATATCGGCATTTATTTCACTTAACGATTAATCAC
Source organism: Synergus umbraculus (assembly GCA_900474325.1). Taxonomy (NCBI): domain Eukaryota; kingdom Metazoa; phylum Arthropoda; class Insecta; order Hymenoptera; family Cynipidae; genus Synergus; species Synergus umbraculus. The sequence continues at coordinate 458,187 of UCOK01008673.1, forward strand.
GTAAACGTAAATTTTAGTCGATGTTCGTGTTAGAAAGGAAGGTTTGTTGCTTTTACCACACCTATGACTTAATGCTGCCATAAACACACAGCAGGATAATCGTGAATGATGGAACTCCATAATTTCTCCGCTTCCCAGATGCTCAGGAAAGCTCCTTCCTCATACCTTCCAGAAATCGCTTGAGAAATAAATCATAAGAAAGCAATCAATATTTATTATGATTCTATTGCATATTTAATCAAAATTCCGGTTATTTGCCGGTTTCGGCTTTGAATAATTGAGATCAAAATTTGTAAAAAATGAAGACGCGAAATAAAAAAATTAATACTTTAAATACTTCTACCTTTGTCCCTTTTCGTCCTCTCTTCAATTCTTGGCTTTATACACTACTTTTCTCTTATAATTCTTTACTCTTATCCAACATTTACATCTACCCTCTTGCTGCCACTTAAAAATCATGAGTGTCATCTTGTACTTTCAGATAACCATCGTAGTACTTTTAATCTCGTATAAAAATGTTTGCGATTAAATCGCCCTTAAAATTTGCAGGCCTTAGTAATACGTTTTCAAGAGAACTGAACACGCTTAAATTCTTTGCCATTATTTATACGGTTTTATGTCGTCATTTTTTTATCGTAAATTTTTAATTAAATATTTTAGTTTTTAGAGCGGCGAATTTATTACATTACTCTGTGTTGTTTATAAAATATACCCACAGATTTTTAAAAATGGAAGAGAAATTTTATGAGATATAATAAATATTCCGTGTTATTCTTTAATTCCAGATATTTGCAACGGTATCCTCGTTTTACCTACCGCTGTTCGTCATTCTGGTTCTATACTGGAGAATATTTCAAGCGGCAAGAAAACGAATTAGAAGAAAACCCGGACAACCCCCTCCTCCTGGTGAGCGAAAATTGATGAATTTTCGTTTTAAAAGATATAATTTCAAAATTAACAGATTGCTTTTAACAGACAGTTGAGATGCAAAAAAATTGAAAAAAATCCGACGAAAACCAATATAAGAAAATGAAAATTCTCTGAAAATAAAATTTAATATTTTAAAAAACGAAATAACCCGAGTTGTATTCACGGTTCCCCGCGAGGAATATTATATAGGATTGGATAAGGCATCGAGAAAGTTTCATTTTATTGGTTTACAGGTGCAACAAAGACAATGGGTGAAGCATCCAGACCAACAGGAGTTAGTGGGGCGTTAGCTCAAGCTGGAACTAAAGGTGGAATAGCAGCCGCTGTTGTTGCTGTTATCGGAAGGCCCTTGCCTACGTTATCCGGTGAGTACCTAGATGAAATTGACTCAAACACATATAAAATACATACAAATAAAACGCAAAATCTGTTCAAGACAATTGTGAAATAAAATGCGACTTTATCAACGAGTTCTTTCTTTTCGATTCTTTTTCTCCCATAAAAGATGTAATAGCATCAAAATATTCAACTAAATTTTCCACGTAAGATCTTCCACCGAATTTTATTGTCTTCTATCGAATTAATTGTTGCGAAAAGTAAATCAGTAATCGGGTTTTCAATTCCCGAGATAAGATGTGCAAACAAAGTTTTGGATTTGGATCAGATAGTTTGAATTGAGCTTTGATCCCAGGAGTCTATTTGCAATCAACAACAAGAAGTTGAACTCAAAAGGTCGTTAGGTATTGTGATAGATGTTGTAAGCTTCATATTTGATCATCGCTCTTTGATACTTAGCTATTGTCAGAGAAAGATAAATGTGATTTCTCATTTTTCTTTCTTCTTTTCTGGGTTTATTTTATTTTTATCATTTCTCTGGTCAGAATGAGATTCATTACATTTTTAATATCTTTAAATAGAGCGCTCTAATAATAAATAAAATAATCTTAAGATATAAGGTTTTGTAAAATTCCAACTCCTAAAACTGAAATGTTATTCATAGCTATGCAATATTTAGGAGAATCTATGGAGAAATGTTCCAACTACGACACCATAAAATTTTCAATTTAGGAGCTTTAAAATTTCAAAGCTATTAATTGAGGTTTAGAAAATCTGCAATTAACATAAATAATTCCAGTAATCAAATATTATAGTAAACGCAAACGCCAAGATGACTTTTTATTGTCCAAAAATGAGAAGAGGACTCAACGTGCCACCGCTTTCAGGATAACATACATGCGCCTATTATAATATGAGAGGAGGTGCGATTAATAAACCTGAGAATATTGCACATTCAATTTACACAACCTAAACACCCAGGGTAAGAGCTACGGAAAATTCAATAACGGGAGATTCAACTTGCATAAAGGGAACTGTTGCATTGACTAGATGGAAATACTATTATCGAAATTCACTGAGAGATATTTGGTTTTGTGAGCTATTTATAAATCTAATCTTGAAATTACATACATCAAAATTTGAAATGCAAAGCTGAAACTGATGCTATGAGCATTATTTAATCTATGATTGTGGTAGCGTCAGTATCACATCATTAATATTGGAATTGATATGCAGTCTAATTAATTGTCAAATATTGTTAATAATTCGTTTGCGTATTTATATTTCAACATTTGACAACTTAGAAGAGATTAGAAGTAAGGAATCGATATGTATTAGTACGATTCAGAAACAGAATATTTATTGGCTTCTTCGGGTCTGATAATGATCTAATACACTTAGTCAATATTAATTTTTAATCAAAAACCAGGGATACTGCTACAGGCAACTATTATGGGGCTTTTGCAAGTAGAATTCAATTTTGAATCTACTAAATGATTAATCATAACAGAAACTGGGTCAAAATGACCCTCACAACATTCTACATTTTCACAAACCAACTATTTGCCAGGAATTCCAAGGAGAATTGAATGAATAATTTATTCTTCAATTATCAGCGAACCTATTTCACCATTTCTAATTTATGGATAAAAATTGAAACAACTTTTTGAATGCATAGCTTCAAATGAAAAGAGAGTTTAGCAATAAAGCATCGAGATTTTTCACTTTCAGCTTTTTATGTTGCTTATTTTTCTTTGATGTCCAATCCTCAGATTTTTTCATTTGGGAATAATCCAGATTCAACAAATTAAAACTTGGACGTCTTAAGACTTAATTAAAAAATTCATACCTAGGTAATATAAATGGAAATTTCAGTTCTTTCTACTATGTATAAAATTTAAACTTCTAATTTGTCCGTTAATTAAAATTCTCTTTAAATTCCAAAGCTTAAATTAAATTAAAATAAATTAAATAAATAAAAAAAATAAATAAACAAAAATAAAATAAATATTTATTTATTTATTATTTATATCTTTATTTTATATTTATTTATATATTTATCATAAATAAAAAA